>JAOTON010001669.1:887500-1302500 GCA_034440635.1 Lepas anatifera | reverse complement strand
AGCAAGTCGGAAAACCCGGTACTCCATATTTCATTTCTCTTGGAGCTCGATATTTCCGTAGAAAAAGCTAAAACCTACCTGACACCAGCCCCCATCAGCCCCGTCGCCGGCGGCCATTGTTGTGAGCTACTGGTGTGACGACATATGCTGACGTCACGATGAACATCAGCCAATCGAAACCCTTGAAGCGTTTCAAGTATGGTAGTGGTTGCCAGATCGTGACATCATCCACAGGCTGATATTTATTTCTTTTTCTAGAGGAGTATTTAAAAAATCGAGCTTATTGCACGTTTTTCAGAGAAATCATGAGTGGTTCCATTAATTTTTGGCTAAAAGTACGGCTAAATTCACTAAATTCCAGGATTCGACCAAGGTGTCACATTCCCTTTAAATAGCAAAACGTGAGTTTGTATTTATATTTATATGTATTCATGTAAATGAGCAACAGGTATAACCCACTAATAGCTCAAGTCAAATAAGTAAAACAAAGACATGGTATTTACAATGAAATGATAAAAATGACACCTGTGGCATTCCCAGATAGGCGACAAAGTCACGCGCTCGCCCTAAGTCTTGGTGTCATTAAAACATTGTAGACATAAGACATCATTATGACATAAAGACTCTACAATAATACAAGTGAGTATACAAGATGTACAGATAAAGGCACAAACAAAAAACACAAGATGAAGGTAAAAACTTTCACTAAAGCATAGAATAAAACAAGGGCCACACGATAATCAAAACATGTGCTGCCTGATATGCTTCGCTACAGCACCTTTAAAAATATAGCATGTGGTGGTAAACGGATTGATTGTGGGACACTTGATTGTGAAATCATTGAAACAAAGTAAAGCACGAATAAAAACACCTCGTTTTACAGTTTCGACGCGGCCAAATGGAACCTGAAAAATTTGTAGTTGTGCCCCCCTGGTTCGACGCTGAGGGACGCGAAAGAGGAGGCTCCCAAGCAGGAAGGCGGAGTCTATCTTGCCCATGATTATTTTTTTAATAAACATAAATCGTATTGATATCTTCTGTGCGAGAGGCTGGCGATTTTGAATAAATCTAATAGGTCGTGATAAGAAAACGTGATAGAAGGCTGAGATGTATGAATGTGGGCAGCTAACCACATAATAAATTTGTGCTGAATTCTGTCCAGCCTTTCCAAATGAGTTTGAGCAGCCCCTCCCCCAATGACGCAACTGTATTCAAGAATGGACCGAACATTGCCGAAATATGCTGCTAGGATGGGGTCTGTTTTCAGGCTTCCCGCGGTTGGTCCGGTCTGGAGAGATCGTATGAGCACACCCATCGTCCTATTTGCCTTGCTGACGGTGTAATCGATGTGGTTTTTAAAGGTTAATTTCGTGTCAAGCCAAACACCCAGATCTCGAACCTCTTCTACGTGATCCAGATTTGTTTTTCAGACAGTGTTCCGGTGAAGGGGCCGTTCATAAATTACGTCACGCTTTTTCGATGCGTTTTGACCCCCAACCCCCACATCACGGCACGTCACGTTTCGGCCAAACCCCCCCGCACCCGAGGGTGACTTAATGTATAAACAAAATTACGACCCCTATTTTTCGATGTGCTTCCGAATCTTCCATTCCCATGGCATGCACCGTCACTTCTTCACGTCCGAGACATCTACTTTTTTTGACGTCCACTTTTTGAGACCTGCCTCCTCAACGAGTGGCTGAAGTCTCCATGAGTTTTGGAGAAGGGTCAGTGAGCTCTTGTTAGACTGGTTCTGTCAGGAATAGAAACATGGAAAACAAGAAAAGCGTGTTTATGTATGTTTTAGATGTTGCGATATGAAATAAAAAAAGAAAGATAGTGTGCGGTGATCAGTTTGTATTTTAGACATTGGGGGATTTACCGATACAAAAGTTGTAGTGCACCTAATTTTTCTTCTTCAAATGAATGCGAATAGTTTACCAAACAACAACTTAACCCTTGCCTCTGTGGGGGTGTTTGAACGCGCCGCCGTACATGGCAAGCCTTATCCTTGATCCATTCCGCAACTTTACCCAAAATTTTAAGGTTGGTTCATCTCAGGTCAGGTCACCAGTGCAGGTCAAATGATCTCACCTAAAAAAATGTTTAAGGTGTCATAAGTAAGAAATGGGTGAATCCATCGGATTAAAACTTATACCACATAATAGGCCCGCCGAGTGATACAAAGTGTATCCCGAGATTTTTCATATCGATGACCTAAGGTCAAGTACGGACCATGACCTCTCCATTGGAAGTACATGGGAAAACAAGAATTGGGCTGTATTTGTGAGAATAACAGCTGAGAATAACTTCATATTCTCCTAATAGTAGTATCCTGGGCCCCTTTTCAGGTTCATTTTGCAATTTTTGACCTGTGGCCTCTGAGAGGTCAACTGAGGCTATTTAAGCAGTTTTCAGACTTAGGTCAATAACTTCGCATGGAATGATGGTACAGCTTTTATTTTCAGCGTTCTGATTGCTGTTGCGAGTCGATTGATATGCATATTGACTATATTAGGTTAAAAAGTGACCTTGACCTGACCTGAGGTCAAGTCATTTTGTCTTTTGACCCAGTATGGTCATATTATACCTCATTCGATTCGCCGTGACGTGAGAAAGCGAATGGTCCCTAAACAATTATTCTAACTACTCTGTCAGTCGCCAGATCCCAAAAACAACTCAAAATGTCACTTTCTTTGACCTATCACGACGTCAATATTGACCTGAGCCCAGAAGTGGCCGAAATAGTTTCTTCATGAATTTGTATGAGCTATCCATCAGGGTTCTTGTTTTTTTCGCTATCCCGCATAGGAGCCGAGTTCGAGGGGGTTTTCAACCCTCCACACAAGGGCGAAAGTGGCTCGGAGGCCCACCGAGACGCGGGTTAACAGTAAAAGCAAAACCCCAAAAATTCAGGCGGGAAAAGACCACCCCGTGTAATAGCACGTCACCTTTGGTTAACCCCCTCCCCACGTCACAGCACGTCACGTTTCGGTTGACCCCCTTCCCCCTCGTAGCGTGACGTAATTTATGAACGGCCCCTGATGAGATGCAATCAAGTAAGTACGAGCATGTTATAACGGGGTTTTGATAGTGGCCGTATAATGTTTGATTTTTAATTTATTTGTGAAAAAAGCTAAATATCCCTTAGTATGGATGAGGGGGTTTTAGTTTTTCGACAATAATCTCGATTGAACTCAATCTATACTTAATCGCCAATATTGATACGTGTTAAAACAGCTTTCAAATGGTCGTGGAAGCACTATTCCATATTGCCTCTTAGGGTGGACAAATAGCGTCTAAAACGAGACGGCTGGATATTTTAGCGCGATATTTTATACTACAGTTTGCGATGTGAGCCCCAGCGCCCGTAACCTCTGACCTGCCCTGAAAATCAACGTCACTATAGTGAGAGCTATTTAAGCACTTTCGAATGGCATTGAGAAAACGTTTGCAGCTATTTTTGTTTCTGAGATAAAGAAGTTTTGTATATACACTGTGTCAGTAATGTTTCCCTAATTTGACCTCTAGTGACCTAACGAAATATAAGCGAAGTAGCATGTATTGAATTTGGGACGAGTCTTCGATTGTTTTTTTACCGCCTTTTCTCCTTCGTGCACTTTTTGACTGCGTGTTCTTATTTCTCGATTCAGAAAGGGTCTTTTTAACCCTCTCCAGGGCGAAAGTGGATTATATCCGTCACCGGAGCGAACGTTAAATATAAACTTCTGTGGACATATTTTATACGAGATCTATGCCGTAAGGAAATATGGTACCTTGGTCGAATCCAGGAATTTAGTGTAATTAGGGGTATTTTTAGCCGAAAATCATGAAAACGTCCATTATTTCTCTGAAAATGTACAATGCCCTCAATATTTTGATTTTCTTAAATGCTCCTCTGGGGTGAAAATTAAACCTCTGCCTGTGGGCGACGTCGTGATCTGGCAACTGCTACCATATTCAATAGGCTTTGAGAGCTTCAATTGGCTGATTGCTCACCGTGACGTCAGCGCTGTCATCACACCAACTGCTCACAAGTGTGGCCGTCTGGCTGGGATATATTTGGGGTACATTTCAGGTAGATTTTTAGCTTTTCTCCACCGAAATTTTTAGTTTCAAGACAAATGATATATTGAGTACCGGGTTTTCCGGCATGCTTTACAACTTGGCTATCTCAGCTAAAATCACGTTATGAAGGTGCCACATTCCCTTTAAGGCATCACACCGTGTGTTGCTTAAGAATACCGAAAACCGTCATGCTCAATTATATGTGCTGAGGATCTACGCTGGCTGCTAGCGATAACCTACGGATTTGAAACTTTTAAGGAAGCTTACAAGCTTTAATTTATAAATAAATCTGGAAAAAGTGATGGGGTGATAATGTGCCGGTACACTGAGCGCTGGCCGGGTAGCCATGAGCGTGGTGGGTGTGCGCAGGTCCGTTCGGGCCGCTGCGCCCGCCGCCCGTCTGTCTGCTGTGCGCCTCTGGGGGAAGGAGGCCGCCCCCAACAACGACGACTCCGGCGTGGCGCTGCCCCCCGACTCGCCGTCTCCGGCCGGTAAGTCTCGTCAGGGCGCCGGCGGGTTGGGCCCCACAGACTCAGTCCCCGGCTTTGAACTCTTCTGCGACAAGGTATCTCCCTCCCTGGCCCGCTGGGGTGAATCTGGGGGTAACCTCGGCCGGTAATGACATGCTATATGGCTCCACTACTTTCGCTACCACATAGCACTAAGTTACGGTATGGATTTAGGTCTAACTTTAACACGCGCATTGACGGGGGCGGATACCCGCCCCCTCGGGTTTTTTCGGAGACAGCGGAAAAACGGCGGCGCGTAGCGCCGCCGTACTTGGCATACCTTTTCCCTCATCATTTTTACAACTTCTGTGAAAATTTTAAGGTTAGGTCATCTCAGGTCAGGTCACCAGTACAGGTCAAGTGACCCGACCTAAAAAAAGTTTAAGATGGCATAAGTCGGAGCAGGGTAAACTTATCCGATTGAAACTCATATCATATAATGGCCCCACCGAGTTCTCTAAAACATGTTCCGGTATTTTTGATATCGATGACCTAAGGTCAGGTACGAGGCATGATCTCTCCATTGGAAATACATGGGAAAATGTTTTTTACGGAATAACTCAGTAACGGATGGCGAAAGAGCATCTATTTTAGCTGTATTAGACTCGCCTGGGCTTTGCGGTTCTAATGATATACATTTTATATAATTTAACCCTGACCTGACCTCAGGTCAGGTCAAATCCTTGATTTGACCTAGCAAGGTCAAATTATATATCATTCGATTCGGCTTGTAAGAGGATTTATATGGTTTAAGTCGTTTTGCGCTATCTTTACTTGTTCAGATGTAATGGTCGAAAAACTGAATTTACATGTTATCCCTATGGCGGCATGTTTTGACCTCTCGTGACCTTAAATGTGACTTGACAAAAAATGGTTCAAATGTTTTCGATGGAGAAGTGGATGAGCAGCCCAACGCCCTTTACCGTTTTTCGCTACCTACCGTGGTTCTCGAGATCTTAGGGGGGCGGTTACCCGCCCCCCCGTCAATGCGAAGGTGGCTCAGACCCCCGTCAATGCGCGTGTTAATGCTAGTGAATTATGTGTAATTATCTCTTGGTAGCGAGGAGACTACCATATCTAGTTACGGTTACGATATGCAAAATAATGAGTCAGGATACTCGGGCAGAATGTTAAACACCTGGATACTGAATGGCCAAAGAAAACGAAAATATCAGAATCTATCTACCCACAAACGTAAACAGGGTTTTTGTATACATTTTATACTAGGAACTGAGGCGGTGACCATCATTTCTTGTTTGGGACATTCAGTGAGTACAAGTTCCTAGGACACTTGTTAGGACATCGTACAAGCGCACGACTGCCCCGAACGCAGGTCACAGTTAGACAGTGGGAAATTTCCGAGTGGAAAATGTCCTGAAGCCCCAGTCGTCGGTTTCAGCTGCTTGAGTCAGAAACATAATTTTCTGGGCGGCTCTATGTCCTTCCTGAAAGGACGGTGGTAAAGAACGCGCACACATAGAGTTCGAGTCTTCAATCCGGTATCCGCTAAAACATGAATGGCGCAAAGGGTTTGAACACTAGAGGTGGGAGTTTCAGGCAATTTTGCAGGCCCGGGCCCGGGCCCGGCCGGCTGCTGATTTTAGAAGCCCGTCACAAGCCCGATTTGTGGAAGAAATGGATTATCAAGCCCGGGAAGGCCCGGTGTCATGGAAAACCATTAACGACTATATACAAAATTTATTTACTTTAAAGCTGTTTCAAATATATGTTTTAAGCCAATTTATCCTGTAAAAAGTTTTGGTTTCACCCAAAACCATATCAAAAAGGTGCATGTAGCATCAGTAGCCTCAGCTATCTTAATAATTCAGCAGAAAATGATACTGAAAAACACAGTATGAAACATGGCTTGCTTATGATGCAAGCTTACTTCAGGTAATGACCAGCATCACCTTATAAAAACAAAGGGTATTCTAGATAGAGGTATGCACATGGCAGCTATAAGAATCGGGATGAAATAAGTCCACTCATATCAGACATTTCCTCCATCTTTGCACTTTTATAAATCATTATATGCTGGTACGAGCCTCACAATTGAGTTCCAATAATGTTTATAAATAGAGGAGAGAGCAGTGACAAGTTTTCAGCTAAAACTTTTCAGAATATCATGGCGGAATGGCTGTGAAGGAACCAAAACTCCTTCACATTGTCCCTCAATTGATACATGTGAACATTTTCTTTTAGTTTAGTCACTAAACAGCTTGGAAGATAGTTAAAAGAATGTTCTGCTTGGGTCAGCCCGGTCTGGAAAGTAGGTAAGCCAACAGGCCAACATAAACAAGGCCCATCAGCCATATACAATTATCAAACCACCAGCCATAAAGAACTATCTTGATAAGGAACCACTAGTTTTCCACAGGTTCGCACCAAACATTGAATAAAAATATTGCACCAATCTCCACCAAAAATTAAATCTGACACAAAAAAACAACTCAATCCCATCCACATCACCATTTGGGCTTGAACACTATTTCTGTTTGCTTTGTTGTATTTGACGGGCTTGCGCTTAGTAGGTATCTGAAGCGCCGTGCTTGTCTACATTATAGCAATCATTTATGAAAACATTTTTCACCAAAATTTACCAGAATAGTAAGTTTATTTCAGCAAAAATATTTCAAGACTTTTGAAAATATATTTTAAAATTTCACAGATTTAAAAAATAAGCACAAAGTGTGTGGTGCATTTCTTTTGTTCCTGAGAATAGGCCACTTTTTGTGCACTTGTTTGTGGACTTCTTATTCAAAAGGTCTAACTTTCACAGGGTAGAACCTATGAACATTAGACCCTTTGATCAGTGGACCTTCTGATGTAATCCTTTTGAACCGCGAGATGTGATCCACCTACTGCGATAATACCTTTAGTGTGGTGGGAGGGAAGTGCTGTTATGTTCAAGTTCAAAGCTTATAATAGAAGTTGTATTTCATAGAGGCCAGGGAAGTATCTCCACAAGGAAAATGCAACACATACTGTCAAGTATATTCATGTTTTGGTGTAATTTCAAAGGTTCCTTCTAAGGCTGACTGCTCTCCCCAGTATCTCCCCACAACTGACTAATTTATATGTTTTGAAGTACTTCGATCAAAAACATGTTTTTTTGTGGCTATTTCCTTGCTTATACTAGCCCTTTCTGAGTGGATTTTGCATCTTTTGGGCAATGAAAGAGCAAGATGAAGCTGTGGAAGGGTCAAACTTATCAACATTTGTTCTTGCAGCTAGAGTTACCAGGCCAATTTGACAATTATGGGCACCCACTAGATAGTTTGTACCTGACATATTTACTTCACCATTTTTCGTAGAGGACATGGGAATGGCTCCATAGATAACATTTTCTTTTTACCTGGAGCAGAAAGCTTCTCGAAAGAATTTTCTAGCTAGAGCTAGGTGTTAATATCAATATGTTAGCAGCAAATTGGTTAAATGACTTCCTTTGAAATGGTATACTGACAATATGGAAGTAACAAATATGCTGAGGATCCATTTGACAGAACGATACAGGTAAAGGAACACACTAACAAGTTGGATATTAAATATATATATTCAAAAGCAAGCACACGGACGCGTTTCGTAACTTCTTCAGCGTGTGTTTGAAGGGTAGAATTATCCGTTGACGCATGAAGGTTTCTGTAAACTCACGCGGGCTAAACGTGGATAATATTTGCCAATATTTTTGATATTGAGGAGATATTATCATATGAAGAGAGGAGATTTCGCAATATCAAAAATATTGGCAAATATTATCCACGTTTAGCCCGCGTGAGTTTACAGAAACCTTCATGCGTCAACGGATAATTCTACCCTTCAAACACACGCTGAAGAAGTTACGAAACGCGTCCGTGTGCTTGCTTTTGAATATATATATATTTAATATCCAACTTGTCAGTGTGTTCCTTAACAAATATGCTATCACAATTTATATTTTGTTCACCCATATATGACTTGAAAATTTTAAAGTAATTAGGATATTCATAAGATGACAGTACGGCATGGATGGGTGCAACTGTAGGCATTATTCAATATTTGATTTTAAATATTAATTCAGGTTTAAGTAACTTGCTTTTGACCCTGGCATGAGTAACAGATAGAAAGCTAGAGCTTCATGCTGTTACATTCCTGATGTATGTCTAAAAGTCTCAAAATTAATTGTAAATGCATTTTCAAAAGCTGCTGGTGCATGAATAAGATTATGTTTCAGTGGAAAAAACTAGGTCTGTACTGAAAAAGGCTTATTTAACTTACAGAAAATTGACTTGAAGTCCCAGTTTAGTTGAAGCCCGGAATAAGCCTGGGTGAAGCCCGTTATCAGCCCGACATTGGCTTAAATCAGGCCTTCAGGCCCGGTCAAAGCCCGCGGGCCTGGGCCGGGCTTTTGCCCCGGGCCCCCGGGCCTAGAAAGTCCCACCTCTATTGAACACGAACAAAGCCTTGAACTTCGGAAACGACTGCGACGCTTATCCGCTATTCCTTTATCTCGTCACCCTGAAGAAGAACACGCTTGCTTTGCAGCATGGCTTCTATTGCATTTATATTTCCTTAGTTCTCTTAAATTTATGAATATGAAGTGAGTGACATAAACTTAAGAGCTGCTTATGAAAATGCGGTGTTAAAGATAACTTCTGCTTAACCATGCTATTTTTTCATAGTACATTGCACCACGTTGTAGCCGTAGGAATTGCACCAAGTTGCCATATTCCCTTAAATGATACATTTTTAAGAAAGAGCTTGCTATGAGGGATGAGTGGCTCAGTGGATGGTACCCATTTCTGCTGAGCCACAGGTCCCGGTTTCAAGTCCTGGCAGAGCCTCCGAACACGGTAATCTCCTCCCCCCCCCAAGAAAAACCCTCCCAACTGGGTGGGAGTTGGCGACGCCGGATTACCTTCGACTTTTGATGGCTTGGTAAACCCCAACAATTAGAGCTTGACATTATTGTACCTAATTTTTGTTCCGCGACATCATCCAAAATAGATACCTGTACCAGCGCCCTTCTCGGCCTGCCCTCCGAAGGGTGATACCGCGCTGCCTGATTGGTACACCAGTAATTATGTGAGTGCCTTGAGTTTCGAGGCTAGACAGCTGGCCGACTGTAGCCACTATGAGTCAACCATGCCGGGGTCATGCCGTTGGAGTCAGAGTTGCCACACCTTTCCCCTTCAGAAAAGAGTTGACCGTTGCCTCACACTAACCAATCAACAGCTTTTCTGTGCCATGGGGCCTTTCTTTTCACAGGAGAGGAAAATAAAATATTGTGGATGGGTGAAGCCTTTCTCCACCTGAGAGGAGGTGTGGTCAGGTATCCCGATGCGTGATTGTTGTCACTCACTGGTGCTCCGCGGCGCAGGCGGCGGAAACAGCAGCGGCGAGGCGGACCTGCCCCGTGACACCTGCCGGAAGTCGCCGGTAGGTTCAGTTCCCTCCGACTCCCTCCTCTCTGCCCTCCCCGTGGACGGCCGCAGCTCCCCCAATAGCGGCACCAGATCTGGCAGCCGGCTGCGCTACAAGAGGTCAGCCGGTGGGGCGCTCCGCCCAGCCGCGCTCCGCTGTGCTCTCGCGAGGTCTCAGGGCGCTGACTAGGCAAACTGATATCAGCGCGCTGACTAGAGAAACCGATCTACAGCGAGCAGACACTTGGATTTACGCCTACCGGACAGGTATCGCTGCTGTTGGACTAGACTTTGTAGAACGGGTCCATTAAATGCACTGTGTAAAGAAACGGAGCGAGGAGACGAGACACGTCCCCAGTAACATTACCGACTGTACGGCTGGTGTAAAGACCAAACTGATCGCCCGGACCCCTGACCTAATGAATCTTCGGGTCAGTGGAAATGTGCGACTTGTGTGTGAACGAACTATGAACCGGAACAACAGTGTAAAAAAGCTAGCTCTGAAGGCGGCCATTTGCCGTTATGCGCTGCTCTAAGCCGTCAGATTAGCCTGTTTGTGGACAAGGCGTCTATTTGGCCGCCATTTCTGAGTGTTCCGTTCATCATTGCACCCAGTCCGTATTTATTTTCCTTTGCAGCGCTCGGTGTTCATGGGCTGTTCCTCGTTCTACAAGTATCGCGATATACTTGTTCTGTGTTGACCCGTGTGATTTGTTGGGTGAAGTGAAATAAGCGACTACTTCGAAATGTAGCTAGTAGCGTTTCATCTTGTTCTCTGTTCACTGTGATAGCCATTGGAAAATGGCACAATGTTAATTTATCCGTCCTATTTATTTGATGTATTTATTGCAGCTTACTGTCTTTACTTTCACGATGACTGCTGTGCTCCGGGAGAAGGACCCTTTGGCCGTACCGTGATGCCGTACAATGTACGCCGCCCCGCTGAGGTAACTGGTTCTTGTGAAATACAATCGTCGGCGGCCGAGCCATTTTATACACTGTGTTCTGGAAGCACGCAGGTCCTGTTTTCGGCTGTGAGGTTGTGCTCTATAGAGGACAACCTATACCTATACCTTAGGCGATCTTATACCTATAGGTAAAGACGCACCATCGCAATGTATCTATATCTTAATTATTTCCCAATGCTGAACCATGAGCGTTGCCAGGGGCTAAAAAGTCGGAGCGGGAATTTAAGTATTGGTAATTCTTTCCAGGACTATTGCCGCTTCAGGCCCAGACACTCGGAAACACACTGTTGGACTTCCTCGATGGCTGAGAGAAAATTGAAACGTGAATCGAGGGGGCACCGGTCTCTCCTCCGGTGGAAACACTCCTGGTCCATCAATGCCCAAGCACGGCTCGCCCCAGGGTTGTGATACGTGTCACGTTTCGATTTGTCCGTTGCCGCTACCTACCATTTTTATATCGAGTTACCGGCTGTTGATAAGCTAACCCACCCTCATAGGTATGCTGACCCAGTGCAAACATAGCTCAGTGTTGTACTATGCTTTTGATATTGACCGAATCGGACGTAAAACGGTTCCTGTGTTAGTACTCAGACTGTTTGAACCCTGCGCCTGACCCTGCAGCGAGATGAGGCACTTGACCCGTAAAGTCAAGCAAAATGGAGCATCTGCTACTCAGTACTGTATTATATTGTATCGTGCCAACAATTATCACAAGTCGCACAGGGTTTTCAGTAGGGTTTCTTCCAAAAATTATCACCAGTTTTCAGTCGCACAGGATGGCTGAAAACGGGTCTGAGCTGAGTTTTTTGTCATATATTCATAAGTAATGCGCCGATTGTCATAATTTTGTACGACAACGTACGTACATACATTGAACACTTCCGAGCAAAGTTGCCCCTATTGGAGTATGCGGAAAAAAATGTGCGGTAAGGTATCGCCAGAGACAGGCATGTTTGGCGAAATTCAGGACATTCCATCACATAAATTGCACGCTCCTGAAATAAAATCCAGAAGTGGTGGGACATTTTTTTATAAGTATGCGACCTAAAAACTTCAATGCAAATCAAAGTCACTTGGGACGCCCCAGGAAGTGCACATTCGGGCTTGTAGGAGATCTGAGGAAATACGTGTGGCCATATCCGAGGAATATGGGGCGAGAGCAGAAACATGCCCCCTTACGCCGCATGGAACACCCTCAAGTCTCTTCATTTCGGAGCACCTGATGGACCTGAGTGCTTCCGCCTGACAGTCCCCACTCTCCATAACTCGTCCGACGGTTACGTTTTAGTTTTATGTATGTACTTTTCCTCCTTCCCTCGGCTACCTTCGGGTCGGGCCCCGCTCCTTCCACTCAGTAGAAATCCATCTCGCGACACTCCTGACTTCAGCGAACTCGGCCGCCGTCTAGTCTATACTGAAGAGCAGCATCGGATGGTGGAGCAGGGAATCAAGCCAATAGAGGACAAAGTATGGCTAGATATGTGGAAAAAATATAATGTTGATACATCTCCTGGTTTATGGTTTAAAGCTCTATAATTTTAATAAAACAATTTTCGCTGAATTTCTCGAAACACAAGTGAACGCACCTCCACCAATCAGCGGCCGGCACCCGCTGGGTACCATTTGCCTGCGGGGCACAGAGATTAGAGAGGTCACGCGTGGCAGGCCGACGCCGAGTTCAAGCCTCGGTAGGGAGGGGTCGGGTGGCGGATTATAAAACCTACATGCGTGGTATTGAGAATGGTGGTGGTTGTGCCTGCTGTTAGACTGAGGGAGGGGACAGGTGTTGGAGATATTCTGTGCACGTGGTTGGATATACTGGTTACGTGTTTGTACATTGTACGTTGTCAACAGCGCTGGAAAACACGAGTTAATCAAATGAGCTTGGTATGTGGATATTCTTGGCGGGGAAAACTGCAGGGACCGATTTCGGGTCCCTAGTATTTTTGGCATCAGGGTACTTGATGCAGTTCTCAGGTCTTTTAAAATGACCCACACTAATTGGCAGCATAACACACACGGTACACATAACATACACGCATAGCCAATTTGGTTCTTTGCTGCGATGTGCCACTTTGTTCCATTTTTGTATGCTACAATAATTCACAATTTCTCTCCCGGGTGATACTGTTAGGGGTGTGACTTAAAAGGTAAAGTCAGAGGTTTTCAAGGTTGTATGCATTATACAAATCTGGCCTTAATTTGAATAAATTTCTTCGATAGACCCCCTGTACATGGTGTCTGAAGTTTTCAAGAATTGACTGGAATTATCAAGTGACTTTACTGCAGGACGTGTAGTTACTGCCCAGAGACAAGTTCTGGGGGCCTCTTCTTGCGAAGCGAAGGTGTTCACTTATATCCTGTCCTCTTTTTTCACGTCTTGAAAACTATATTTGACAATCAATTCTCTACAAAGTCAAGACAGTAGCCGCCCGCGTGATATCATTTGAGAGCGGATAGCGCATGCATCGACCATTCGCCCACAATTGCTGAACACTGTTGGTGTTAAATCCACGGCAAAAACCAAATAGAATGTCTGAATGTACACGGGTAACTATATGCAAAAAGACATCGTTCATTCACATTGACTCAGTCTAGAAGGCCAGGGAGAGCATGTTGAAATCTATGAGCTTCAATGTACTTATATTGATGAAGGGAAAGCAGCACCTCTTCCAGCTCGAGATCCTAGAGGGGGAAGAAGATAATCTCCCAGAAGGAACCGAGTGAAAAGAACAAAAAGTTTCTCGGTGTGTGGCCTAGATTCTTTCCAACTGACCTCATAAGCAGTCGCAGAACCGTGCACAGCAGGGTGGCCACCAGATCGATTTGTGGTTTGTTCTGTATTCAATACACTTAACGTATTGTTGAAAATAATATCCGAGCAAAGTGCAGCATAATTTATATGTTGTACATGCCCTCAATCAAAGTCTCTAAACTAGTTATCGTTATCCTTTACGCTTTATTGAATTCAGTGCTTTCATTATCAAATTATCGTTATCGAAGTTGCATCCTCAGACAAAGTTACCGAATTATCTCTATCGATGTTAGGCTAAAATCATCGAGTGCCCACCACTGAAAATACTGTTTCTGATGACCTGACTTTGTGAAGCAAGTTCTTACCATGTCTATCGAGACAGAATCGAGGAACCACTTAGATTAAAAAAGTTGTGCATCTCGTACGGAGTTTAGACTTATAAACTTGGTTAAGAAAAGAAAAGAAAACATACAGGTGCCGCAGGCGAATTTCGAGCGACAATCAGGTTAGATGACCCTTCCCTCACGATGAGCCACCCAGTGCCCCCACACTGCACGCTGGTGCCCCTTGAAACTTCGCCTCCTATCCCCCCACGGTGCAACTTGGCCCCCAAGTGATAGGTCACATCTAAAAAATGGCGCCCCTTCCGGATTCAGATGGTGTCTCCTGGCCGAAGTGCCACCCCACCATGGAAAATCCTGCATCCGCCCATGACAAGTGAACACGCCATCTTTGTTTGTGTAGCGGTCCGAGTGTTGCGAGTGTGTAGGCCGAGTGTCATTGCCGAATACTCCACTTCAACCCGATTCCGTAGGACCAGTCCAAAAGTAGGGGATAAGCTGGCATGCTGTATTTGAAGGCATCGGCGAAGTCATCGCACCAACAGCGACTCCATGACCAAGTCCGGTCAGGACGAAGTCCCGGGACAAAGCCGCCCTGGTGAAAATAAAATATTTTCACCAAAAGTACAACAGTCAAAACTAACCATGAAGACATACTAGCGAGATAAACAATTATAAAATAAGACATCGACAGGAATCCAAGTACGACGGCGATAGCAGAAAATATATAGAAGCTCAAACTCAGCACAAGTTCGAATCTACCGCAGGTGAAACCTCAATCCAGAGAAAAGGTACAACACCAAACAATATTAAGATACTAATGAGAAGCTGCTTGAATTATTTCAATTATCAATTTAAACACTTTCAACTTAGTTCAACTCACGTTCCGGTTGAAGAAATGGTGCACGATAGAAGACACGCAGGTCCGTCTCGCTCGCAGTCTAGACGAAATGAGCCCTGGGTCACCGCATGACCCGGCACCGGAATATGATTGACAAGCAAGGCCTAAAACAAACTTCCTAAACACGCTCGGAATTAATAACTGCAAAATTTAACTATAACTTTAAATTAGTCATAATACTCATCACTTAATTCACTTCCCAAAAGTCAAATAACAAATTTCCAAATAATGACCGGAAGAGAGGTCACGCCGCTCTGCCATCTGCCGTGTGCAGGAGCATTGGCTAACAGGTACAGCGCCATCTACAACAAACGTACGCACAGCAGTGAGGTACTGCTCACTCGCGGTCGGGTCAAAAGGCGGTCGGATCAAAGGTAGGCTATCTACACTCCATCCCGTCAACGGAAGAAAAAGAAACATCGGCCATCCACATTCCACCAGACCAACGAAAAACAGATGTGAAATCAGCGCTTTGAAAATTAGACCAGAATCAAACTATAGCACGATATACAAGAAAAAAACCATCGCGATGACTTCAAACATGATGTCCAACATGCCACAACGCCACGACGTTCACCTTGCTGAGCATTTTCAAGTTGCGTTATCACCATCGGTCAACAGATCACTTTCCAGCTAAGACCATCAGAGCCAGACTAGACTTATTCAAAATCAGCCTTCAAAGGAAAAAAATGACAAAAATGGAAGAGCACAAAATGGTGTAATTTGTCTTTCTACAACCATTAAGGTAAGCTGTGAGGAAAAACCATCACTGTAGCAGAAACCCAAAGTTTCCGCAAAGCATCAACGGATCTGAATAATAAATGCACTGAGAACACAGTCAAAGAATTATGCTGGCAGAAATGTTTACGGAATAAATCCACAAATCTTACGTAACTGTTCCAGAGTAACCCTCAGTTACTAGCAGGCTTACTTTAACCATCACAAAGTATCAGATATCATCCAGTACCCGAAAAAAGCATCTACCAACCGGCATAGAAACCGTGTTTCACTTTGCCGAGGAGGTCGTCAACCCATTGAAATTGACAAATTAACGAAGCAGAATTAAAGCGGAGGTTTACATTGAGTGCAATGTTTTCAACGATCCACAAAAAATACGCTCACGTATTTTGACCTTTCCAAGCGGTATCAGCGTGATATTTGTCTACCTCTTTGCTAAAACAAAAACAAAAGCTGAAGTAAGCAATTCAGAGCTGAAGCAAGCATCAATTCAGATTCTGAGCAACAGGCATCTATGCTAAACCTTACCTCAAAAACCAATCAACGACTAGTCATTCAGGGCGATAATCCCTGATTTCACTGAATAGACGTGAAAAGGTACGGAGTTATGATTAGGTTTAACCCACAAATTCAAGAAATCATTACGGTGATACAAAACACCGAATTTCACAATAACTCGAAGTGCGGATATTACCCAAGCATTTAAGGTAGCATGAAAAAAGGAAACGAAGGACAGGCACAACACTGACTGAGTAAAAACGGTAAGCTTAGTTCCCAAATCTGTCTGGAGGCCTTTTTCTCTGGTTGAACGTCTAAGTTCTACAGGTTCAAAGGTTTCATTAACAGGGGTTTGAGGTTCTGGTATGGAACCAACGTCATCTGCAGCTGAAACAGTAGTGTGTTCGGTCTCGTTCTCACTTTCAACATCTGGAGCATCAGAGACAGCACCCGCTTCGTCAACCTGTGCAGGTGGATCACTAGTGTTCGGGACTGTTCCTATTGGTGGGGCAAAATGGACTCTGCAACGCTCACTGGATGCGATTCCGGTGATAGCACGTCTGTGAAATCCAAATCTCCGAAAATCCTCTGAGGAGCTGCAACCCGTTTTTTTAACGTTCTGCTTGGAGGAATCCCAACTGTGGATCCTAGCATAGATCTGAAAATCTTCCAAAACCTCTTAAATGAACCAGATCCGCTGAAATTAGGAATACTAAGACCAGAAACACCAGGAGAAGCCATTTCTAAATATTTACGGGGTTCGAGCTTAACTCCAGGGGTTTTACTATTCATGAATAATCAATGTCCCAATGACAAAAATTGTGTGAGGCAGAAATTGAAGGCTGGCCTGGCTGGCTAGAAAGTTTACATGTCTCAAAACAAAACAACAATTTACCAGAAACTACAAAGTTTGGCATACATGATTGAAACACTACATTAGAAAATGTTCACTATGAGGAAATATTCCGAATATTGACTCAAACTGCAGAATTCAGCTTCCTCAAGTTACTTCAACAGTAGATGGAGGTACCGGCGAGAAACAACATCAGAAGTAGGGATGCCAAATAAGAGGCACCGACACATGATGCGGCTGAGAGACACCAGAAGCGATGTCGGCGAAGGAAAACACTAGAACTTGCCGATAATCAGAGAAGCACCAGAACACGATGCCGGCGAACCAGAACGCTGATTCCGGAGAACCAGGACGCTGATTCCGGAGAACCAGGACGACGGGACACAACTGAAACACAGCATCCTTACTTTTCGAAGTTTTCCGCCGTCACCAATTTGTAGACAGTCCGGAGTGTTGCGAGTGTGTAGGCCGAGTGTCATTGCCGAATACTCTCCACTTCAACTCCGATTCCGTAGGACCAGTCCAAAAGTAGGCGTGATAAGCTGGCATGCTGTATTTGAAGGCATCGGCGAAGTCATCGCACCAACAGCGACCCATGACCAAGTCCGGTCGAGGGACGAAGTCCCGGGACAACCCCGCCCTGGTGAAAATAAAATATTTTCACCAAAAAGTACAACAGTCAAAACTAACCATGAAGACATACTAGCGAGATAAACAATTATAAAATAAGACATCGACAGGAATCCAAGTACGACGGCGATAGCAGAAAATATATAGAAGCTCAAACTCAGCACAAGTTCGAATCTACCGCAGGTGAAACCTCAATCCAGAGAAAAGGTACAACACCAAACAATATTAAGATACTAATGAGAAGCTGCTTTGAATTATTTCAATTATCAATTTAAACACTTTCAACTTAGTTCAACTCACGTTCCGGTTGAAGAAATGGTGCACGATAGAAGACACGCAGGTCCGTCTCGCTCGCAGTCTAGACAGGAATGAGCCCTGGGTCACCGCATGACCCGGCACCGGAATATGATTGACAAGCAAGGCCTAAAACAAACTTCCTAAACACGCTCGGAATTAATAACTGCAAAATTTAACTATAACTTTAAATTAGTCATAATACTCATCACTTAATTCACTTCCTAAAGTCAAATAACAAATTTCCAAATAATGACCGGAAGAGAGGTCACGCCGCTCTGCCATCTGCCGTGTGGCAGGAGCATTGGCTAACAGGTACAGCGCCATCTACAACAAACGTACTGCACAGCAGTGAGGTACTGCTCACTCGCGGTCGGGTCAAAAGGCGGTCGGATCAAAGGTAGGCTATCTACATTTGCATCGAGAACAGCAGTGCTGGGCAATTCCAGCACCAATCGACCAAGGCCTACACGGTACCTCTTCGATTTTCTTTAAAATGGGCATATTGGGTTCTCATGAGCCCCAAAGCCGAATCTGAGAGTCTTAGCTCGATCGGAGTAGAACTTTAGAAGTTATTGTCTCAGGAATTTTTTAAAAATTTGTTTACAGTGCATTTTTTAGGTGAGCACAAAACCCTCAGAAGCTGATGAATTATGCAATAAAGATACATTTTTCTATTTAAAATGAACCGTAAAACTGGAATCTGAAGTCTGTTTGACCCTAGGTTACCTGTGAACAAAATTATGATTTGACCTTGACCTAAGGTCATATCCCAAATTTGCTGGTACACCTTTTTTCAAAACAAAATGTCTCAAATTGAAGATTAAACTTTTTCCGTCCAATAAAATAGGTTAGAACATCCGTTTTTATATCTACTTGTGTTTTTAACACGCACAGTGGGGGGTGGTCTGACATCAACATGTAATGAAGGGGATCCCAAAATGCCTCCCCTGAGGTCTCGCCAATTAAGATGGTTAGGAAAATGCATGTTCCGGGAGTTGTGAGGCCTGTAAACTGTTTTATTTGAGATCAATTGTATGGACTTTTTCTATATCTTTAAGCTCAAATCAGGTCATAAATGTCAAATGTACGTCATACCGGACACCTTTATCAAAGTGCCGTGATAATACGGAAAAAGTCGCGAAACGTTTGAAACATAGAACAGTACAGTGACAGTGGACACCCTCACGTCAACGGAGCCCTGGAGAGGAGGATTTTAGGGAGTATTTATACTCTTGACTCCATGCAAATAGCTTCTGAAGATATTACCTTTAAAGAATGGTTCAAATCAGAGAGAGAATTGACGCTTTCGGATTGCGTGAATAACATAGAGCGATTTGTTGATTCCCTGAGTGAGAAGGTATGTAACCTAACCTGTCACCTCTACATCTCTAAGGCTCAAGGGCATTGTATAGCAAAATGGAAGGAAAAGGCATCAGAGGGGGAAGCCGCAGTCATCGATGACTTATCAGAAAATTTTACATGTACTGCGCAAAATGCTGCTCAGTCGTATCACTGGTCTGCAAAGCAGGTCACTGTACACACTTTTGTTCCATACTGGACTGTGGATGGAGTTCGGTGCAGTATATTTTTTTCTTAAATGACGACTTAAAGCATTCTCACGTCATGGTTCATACCTTGAAGCACAAACTCGTACCTTGGCCACGCACCTACAATCCAAGTTTGAAGAAAATACATTACGTATCAGACGGGTGCGGTGGCCAATACAAAAATAATTTTCTCTTTTACAATGTTTATCATCCAGATAGACTTTCAAATACCATATGAATGACACTTATTTGCTACCAGCCACGGGAAGAACGCCTGAGACGGAGTTTGCGGCAAAGTTAGAAGAAGTACAGCCATGCTAAGCTTAAGGAGAGAGGAAAAGGATCAAATCTTGGATCCTCTATTGATGTTTTCTTTTCTGACGCAATATTTCTAGAAATTGTATCAGTTGTTGTGACATTCACCATCACTCATCAAATGTTGTACATGTCATTTCTCTGTGCGAAAATGTTCTTAAGAGACAGGCACAATAAAGGGAGAGAGAGAGAGAGAGAGAGAGAGAGAGAGAAGGAGAGAAAACTTGATGGAGGTCTCAACACTGTTCAATGTACACAGGAAGACAGCAGGGCTAAGTTGCCAAAGGACGTGATGCAGCTGCTGCTGGACGCTAAGCTGGCAAGCAGTGGCACGAATCCAATCACCGAACAGGAACTCATCTCAAACCTATATGTTTTCCTGTTTGATGGCTTCGAGACAACCAGCACAGCTATGCCGTTCAGCTCTTACGCCTTGGCTCTTCATCAGGATGTTCAGCAGCGCTTGTACGAAGAGATTGTTTCTCACCTACCAGCACACGGAGCCCTCAATTACGAGGCTGTTCTCTCTCTGACATATCTGGACATGGTGTGGCAGGAGATTCTGAGACTGTATCCCCCAGTGCCAGTGGCTATCCACAGACAAGCAGCCTACGATACCGAGATCAACGGGCTCAAGATACCGAAGGATTGTTGAGTTTCCCTGCCGATCTATAGCCTGCATCACGATCCCGACCTGTGGCCTGAGCCTGACAGATTCGATCCGGAACGCTTCAGCCTCGACAATCAAGCCAACATCATTCCCAACAGCTTCCTGCCGTTCGGGGTGGGTATCCGGCATTGCATCGGTAGACGATTCGCCGCCATGGAGGCCAAGCTTGCCCTCTGTAACCTGGTTCGGCGGTACCGGATTCTGCCCCCAGAAGACCTGGTGAGGCTCTCGGCAGGTGGCGTGTTGCTACTTCCAGCTTCCGGTGAACTGCGCATGCGTATACAGCTGCGTGAATAATGTGTTGAACACGCCTGAAAAATTGTGGCCTTCTATCGTGTTCGCCACATCATGTCTTGCCTAGATGCAATCCTTTTAAGTGATAACAATAAGGCTGAAGGTGTGAAAGATGTCATCTGCGGGCTCTTCACACTTTATAGAATGATCCTTCTCAAAAGAGTGTTCTCAAACAAGCATAAATAAGACCGATGTGAGAAAGTATCAGATAGTTACAGCACGGGTTGTTCCTGATTCAGCGTTGAACGCGTAATTCTCACCATATTCTGTTACACTGAACTAGCACTGTGTTATTTTGCTCTGGTCTGCAGTGAATCAACCTTGTCTGATAGTGGGAATCTTAGAGTGGTCTCTAGTGAGCACTATTTTTCCTGACCACATACAAAATTATCCAGAGGACGAGGGAGCTTATCCCGCTAGACGCATACTGCAACTTAAAGCCTTTGTTTCGTGTCATGGAATGTGCAAGGCGCGTATTTAATCATGATATTTAATAATGCGCTCTACCAAAGAAAAACATACAGCCTTCTACGAGCATAGAGGCTTCACAAAGTTCTGCAGCAGAATTTTGACCTATAAATGCCCCTGCACAACAATCTATGAGCTATTCTATTCCTTCACGTTTTTTAATGAATGTTGAAACTTCCACAGCCCCAGGGCCCGAGCCTATACACATGTGGACCTCCCGACGGTCCAAGCCAAGAAGTATACCGTGAGTCTGTGGCAAAAAAGAGAAGACAACAAAACTCGATGTTCTAAATTCCACGTGAAGAATGCTCATCCGTCATCTGATTTGGTATTTTCTCAGAAAGGAATAAGCTTGGCACCAATTGGTTAAGATATGCATCCGCAGGATTTGTCTTGCTTCTGACTCAGTGACGTAGGTAATCAGGATTTCCAATGGGGGTGCCATCCGGACCATGGGAGCGCCACTTTTGAACGGCAAATCCTATCGCGAGAGCGCTGACACTCGCATCCTGGTGGAGCGTCACCTCAGTGGGGGGCAGTGACTATTTCATGGAGATTGATCGGGGGACTTGCCCCCTGGATCCGCCTATGCACGTTGAATCTCTTTGGCCATGATCAGACAGCCATGCTTTTTAGCCAACCTGTTTTGACTTGATTGTTTGAATATTTTTTCTGTGCAGGGGGCAATTTACTTCTGAATCTACATGATAGGCACAGTCATGGTGCTTTCCAGGAGGCAAACACTAGGCAGGAGGAACCTTACTTCTGAATTTGCATGATAGGCACATTCATCGTGCTTTCCAGGAGGCAAACACTACCTGCTTGGAAACGTTTGAGAGGGTATGGGTTGTACTGGCTGAGGTAGGTACTCAAATATAACTAATATTTGGCCGATTAATTATTGTTTTCGCTTCTTTACCTGCCCAAATCTTCAAATGCACACCAAACGTGAAATGTTTGAACAGGTCAAAACTCAACTGGCTACCGGAGTTTGGACACATCTACGAAAATGAGGTGCATAATGTGACAAAATAGCGATCCTGACTGTAGCTCAAGATCAAACCCCATATTTTCGAAATAGAGAATGAAGCGTGTAGGGAATATTTTAACTTCGCAGCTCTGTTCTTCAATTGCACAGCGTACCATTAGTAATACAATATTGGTACTGTGTTCAGTTTCTACTAAAACGAGGGACCCCGCTGCAGAAAACCCGCAAACCGCTGTCACAGTTGCCAGATTTTAACATGCAGCCCAATGGGGCGATTGTTAGTAGTTTGCAGAAAGTTGTCGCCTAGATACCGGAAATGTGACAGTCAATTTTTCGAAAATACACGATTGTGGGCATATTTAAGGCATTAACGATAACGCAGGTACTTTATTAAGTACTCCTCTGTCCATTTTTCAGGTTAAATCATATTTACAGTTTGAGTGTCTTCGATTTATTGACCCCTATTTCTTCCAATTTAGTATTAAGTACGCCTAAAAGCTACTAATAAAAGTACTAAGTGGTGAAAAATAAATATAGCTGGGCAGCAATTCACTTAAACTGCGCAACAGCGACAAGACAAGTTAGAAATGTTTATGTGATGTAGAGCCTGCCAAAAATTTAAACAGGCGGGAAGCCACTTATTTTGAGGGCATATTCATTAGGTATATTTAAGATAAGTGCAGGCTAAAACTAGCTAGAACAAATATTGCTGCCCATGGCTAATCTAAGATGAATGTAGGCTATTGTAAGACGATGCACTTTCCCATATCAAGCTTAGTTTTTCATTCCTTAGCCTGCTTGTGCCTTAGTTTATTTGTGCCCTTATTGGTTAGATAGATTTGAAGCTGGAGGAAGTTGGGAGAGTTGGCGCCAGCAACAGGCTGCAACAACAGTGATTCAGGTGAGTTTTCATGATCAAATTATCATATCAATATTGTACAGATAGCAAATGTGTGCTAATGCAGTCCTCCACAAATTGTTAACACCCACACTGGAGAGGGGCCTGGAACTAACGTGCACTGAGGGGGCCGAGTAGACCCCCTCTTATCTCAGAAAATCACAGCAAATCTCAGAAACAAATAGACTTCGAAAAACGCTGGTTGGGGTGTGTTGCTTACTACCAGTGGTGGTAAGCAACGCACAGGACCTGAACTGCATGGAGTTAAAGCAGGATTTTGACTACACTGGATCTTTCTTTGGTATGTGAATTCCAATACCTCTGTACCTATTAGGGCAATAGACATAATTTTACATCTATGCAGGCTTGTTGCCTCAGAGTTTTACTGCAAAAGGAATGACCAGGCAGGTAATGATCGTGAGTGGGATGCAAATTTTAAGCATTTGATGTGTTTATAAAAATGCTACCTAAGGTCAACTTACCAACACATTTTAGGTAGATTCAAATACTATGTTGACATTGACATTTTTCCCTTTTGTTGATATGTGAGATAGAAGTCTAGTGGGGGGAGGAAGCTGCGGTTAGGGTTCCCAATTGTGTGTACATGTATGCTCCCATTAATAGGTATGTTCCAAATAATGACTATTTCATGATAATGCTACATGTAATCATGTGGAAAAGTACCATAATTGGAAACACTCCTTTCAAAAATGGAAACTTCTTCAAAAGAAATGCATGTCATTGGGAAACTGCAGTCAGAGTTGCCAATAATAGTTATGACCCCAATACTGGAAAAAATGACCCATAATTGGAAATTTTCCTTCCAAAAACAAAAACATGATCTATAAATGAAAACTACTACTTTCATGGTGTAATGGTTTGGTGCTAGAACATTGTCTGCTGCAAAAGTAAGGGACAGGTAGAGGACATTCAGCATATTGGAAATAGTATCAAGTATACAATTATTATTTCCAGCTCTGTGTGACAGAGGAGACATACGTCGCATTGAGTTTGTGACAGCCAGCATACTTTCTGCACCTCTGTGTTTGAAGTTCTATAGCAGAATCGACATAAATAAACCTTGAATAGTCTTACCCATGGAGGGATAAGACAGTCGGTATACCGATGTCACGGCCTTCGAAACGCCATACAATAGTATGGTGACAATTCTATAGCCTTACACACCACATTTTTTGGGTACTTACTTGAATCATTACAGTAAAGGACTTCAACTGAACCTGAGAGTACCGCCTTGGCTTTAATTTTTTGTGAACGGAGGCTTCATTGCTCCTACAGTTGCATCGTTTTTGAACACTCAGGACCTTGAAGAATATTTCTGTGTCCGTGAAATCACACATATGGACTGCTGCAGTTAAAAAGTCGATTAACCCTTACATAAAAATTGTTGTGAAGGATTAAGAGATTCAAGCTCGCAGTCTCCGTCTGTGCATATTTTCTCGCATTTTCGTAAGGGATCAAAGCAGAGCTGTGCATTATTCAAGTTTGCTTCATTCTTAGCAAATGTGTGGCCTGCGTTCGTGAGTCAATGGTGTGAGTCAAAAGTAGATTTCAAACTTTTTTGCTTACGTGAGAACAGTCTTCCATTTAATTGAAAATTTTCAGACACTAAGTTACTTAAAATTATCCTAAAGAGCCAAAAGTAAGTGTAGGTAGGAGTCACATTCACCGTGTCATTCACAGCCTATCGGTTTGAGATCTAGCCGGTCGGTTTGGGAGCGGCAAACCAAAGTCGAAAAAACGTCACGCAATGAAAAATTGCGCTAAAATTCGACCTGTCGGAAAATTTTAGGTATCAGAGGCAAAAAGCAAAAAAATAAGGTCACAGGGTGAGAAATGTGGGCTCAATATACTTTTTCCTATCCAAGCCCCAATATTTACACTGAACTTAACTGGTTCTGTTTGAAGTTAAGAGTTCAAGTACCAAAAGCTTGCTTATAAACTAAAAAGCAGTCGGGAAAAAAGAGGTCGATCGCTTTTTGGGGGGGGACAAAAACATAGTTTTGCCCCGAGCTTTTCCGTTTGAGGGGGCAAATGCCTTTTTGCCCCCCGTCCCCTTGAATCCTCCACTGCTCATTCACCCTGCACCATCTACGGGGTCCGATCTGACACACTTCGGCTTTTTTTCTCTGAAGTTATTAAGAGTCAAAGTTGTACTGGTCCTCAATGGGCAAAATACAAAGCTGAAGTGAATGAGACAACGAGAAGGACTGGCGTCTGAAATTCCTTTCAGTTTGTGTACTTTTGTGTTCCCCATGGATAAGTGGGCATGCAACAACGCCACCCACTCGGATACTCTCCCTCGAATCGTTGCTGGGTGAACTCCCTGTGGGATTCCTGACACTCCCTCCTTCCAATCACTACTGGGTGAACTCCCTACTATAGCGATTGACAGTCACGTTTTTATATTACCCATAGTGTGATCTGCTCACCAGCATATACTGCCGTAGGCAAATGGTTCCCTGAGGCTCTACACTATTTGGGCTTCGTTTCCAGGTGTTAGAGCCAATCACAAACAACGAAACTCTTACTCAGCGTTTGAATGCTGTCTTATCATCCTACTTTTTCCTTTGAAAGTGACTTGAACTTCATTTTTCTGCCATCAAAATGTGCGACAGAAAGTTGTTCTCGTTCAGATTAAAATCGATGGACTCAAATAAGCTTAACTGCCGAGGTACCCAACAACCCAATCGATGATGATGGTCCCACCTTTTTTGGTTCAACATTAGAAATGACTTCTCCTGACATAGGCAGCCATATTTTTATGATGTCTAAGTACTGCGCTTCCTTAACACGCGCCCCGCTATGGGGGGGAAATTCGCCCCAAAAATACAGCCCAATTTCTGTTTTTCTCATGCATTTCCAATGGAAAGGTTATGGTCGGTACTTGACCGTAGGTCATCGGTATGAAAAATCCCGGAATACATTTTTTAGCACTCGGTAGGCCCATTATGTGGTGTTAGTTTCAATTTGATTCATTCGCCCATTTCTTACTTATAACACCTTAAAAAAATTGAGGTAAGGTAACTTGACCTGCACTGGTGACCTGACCTGAGATGGCCCAACCTTAAAATTTTGGGGAAAGTTTTGGAATTGATTAAGGATAATGTGTGCCAAGTACGGCGGCGCTTCGCGTCTCCGTTTTTTCGTGCCGTCTGAGAAGCCAGAGGGAGGGGGTGTTCAAACACCCCCACCACGGCGAGAGTTAAATATAATGTTCGATATGGTGCTTTAAAAAGATGGAAGTTGAGTCCAGAGGAAAGAAAAATGACATACTTTTATTCATGCTATACTATGATTCATGTTATACTAATATTCGTGCTGCAGCCGGCCAGTACCATAACTTGTGTAAGCTGGGCTTTAGACTAAAAAAAACGGGAAAAATTACCACCAGATAGTGATGGTGAATTGCCAGCACTTTTCTAACAACGATGTTCGGAAGGTTGACTGGGTCTTATACCTACTCTTCTTTGCACAACATTCGTCTAAATAGCAGCAAATTCGTAGCAACTCAGGTCTTGCGGCGCCATTCTGTGAAGTGCTCTCACCAATACAGGTAAAGGAAAAGTGATAATGAGGACCATGCCCCATGTATTAAGACTTCTACTCCCAATTAACTCCACTGTGCTACATTGGAAGATTGACTTTACGATCGTCTCTTGTTGTCCATTTCCCATGACATTCTGGATGTTCCTACATTTGTCTTGGCCAGCCATCATACCAGTTCATAAAACCGCTGTGGAATTCAGCTGCTATAGCGACGATTTACACATATTATTTGATTTTCATGCACAAATTTTCCTGCGTACAGAAAGAAAGCGAAATTTGTCACATTAAAATTTCACACAGCCGCGAACGGCGTCATTTTCGAGAACGTCGAAAACGTCCTTGGCTTGGCATTGAACACAGCAAACGTATTCTACCTGAAACATCATTAGGCGTCTTGCCAGTTTTCTTGTTTTTAACCTTTCCAGAGTTTTTACTAATCTCATCGTCGAAAGATACACTCGGAGCCCAGGGACGGTTGCGGTCGCAGCGCAAAACCATCACACCAGAGAAGCACACAGCCGCAAAGAAGACGAGAGCCATAGTGCATCCGTAACCCACCTCTGCCCACCAGTGGGAGTGCGCAGGCAGAGGAGGCGACGCTCTCATATCCCACCTGACCGCCCACAGAATACCGCACAGGGACACACTGCTCACGACGTGGAATCCCGTGTGTGAGTGGCACCAGATGTCGAAACGTCCCGGGAATAGTGTCTCCGGCCAGCGGCTGACGTACAGCGCAACAGCAACCACGATCAAAGGCGGGTGCCATCGATGAAGAGGCGGGCAGCCATACAGGAACAGAGGGAACATCACCCAGGCGTAAGGTACGCCCTGGGAGACGGCGCGCAGGGTCAGCTTGTGGGGGAAGGACTGCATGCTGGGTAGGCGTGTACAACAGGAGACGATGCTACTGGTGAGGCTCAGCACGGCCGTCACCGGCAGGTACATACCGCCCATCAGCGGCTGAGGAGTAAACCGGGGGAAGGTGTAGCAGCTGAGACTCATGCTTACGCCGATAGGAAGGCCGCTTAGCCCAGCGTAATCCAAACAGAAGAGGAAATCCGCCACACTCGCTGACACAGACATGAAAGTGTGCCCCAGGAGTGACATGATCCAGGACAGGAGCATGGATACGATGGTCAACCGATATGGAAGAAGGTAGACTGTTTCATCCAGCATTAGCGTTGAGGCTCGCCAGAGGTGCCAGGCGAACACTGCCACTGCTACGATGGAGCTCCAGCAGTTGGCGCACTCGTTGGTGGGCATGAAGAGTGCCTTCAGACAGAGCCGAAAGGATCCTGATGGTAAGTAGCCTTGCAGAAGTCCTGAAACAGAGCCAAACATTTCAGTTTGCAGTAAAAGGAGGCGTTATCATAGCAGCCTTTCTTTCAGTTGGATGTCGTTCTTCACTTCCATTTGAGGTTGTGAATATCTCAAATTATCGTCTCAATAGACATCATTCGTTAAGAGATAAAGAAGTGGCATATTTTGAATGAATTCAGTTTTTGCTCAATTATCTGACACTTTCAAAACTGACAAAACCAAGTTGGAGATAAAACAGTCTGATATGCTAGTGTTTTATTAGATAAATGTACATATTAATTTATGAAAAATATGGTTACCTACGTGAGTGTGATATTTTTCAACCCTTTCTAAATCAAATAGGCTTTTAACACTCCCGGCTCGGGTCCCCGCAATCTTCGCCAGTACAGGGGATGGGTATCCGCCCCTATGATCTCAGCAACTACGCTAAGCAACGAAAAGCGGAAAGCCGCGTTACATAACCCGTCTGGACCTGTACCAAAAATTGTATCTTCATTTTTTGTCAGATTAATTTTTATGTCGATGGAGGCCAAAGTTTTTCCTCAAAGGAACACGATGTAAACATGTGTTTTGTGTTATAAAGCCTTACAGATTAGAGTTGTTTTTTTAATATAACGTTAACAGATTAAAGCTACAGAAGGTATATAAGCCCTCTTCGAATTCTCCCATCAAGACCGATCAAATGATATGCCTTAGGGAGAAATGAAATTCAAATGAAATCGTAGGGAGAACGTGTGCCCACCTCCCCCGTATCGGTGCAGGTGGCATGGACCCGCACACCGCCACCTATTAACCCACCTCGCATTGTTTTTGTTTGTACGAATTTTTCTTAAATTACACTAAACTGCAACATTAAAATTATTTGAAAAATGTTTCGGTCATAAGCATTAAACAGTGCCTTTGAAAAAAGTGAGGGTAGATCATGCTTTTCCAGAACAAGCTTCATCAGGAAATTGATCACCACGCGTACCTTTCTGCCTACGAGCGGGCGCCACCTCGGCTGCACTCAGGAGGCGCACTCTGCCGCGGCACCTCCGGTTAACCTCGCCTCTGCCCCCCGGGGGCACACCAGCACCGCCCGCGGGCACAGGATCGTAGCCAGGCATCCTGCACTCCGCTGTCCGCACCAGAACAACACTTGGTGTGATGCATGATGCAGTCACTAATTATCGTCATATTTCAAAATCGACTTTCTGGGTTTACTGCGCACCGACTAGTATGGCGTCGCCAGCTCTCACTCTGTTGGAAAAACGTCATTGGGATCGAAAATACTAATGCAGAAACCCGCTCGGGAATTGATCACCGGTCAGTGATGTGAATGTTGAATGGGCTTCCCCGACGGCACTGCACCCCCAATTTTCCCCCATAGAATTGTATGCATAAACACTATGCTTTCCCGATTTTCCCCGGGTCAGGCCTCAAATGTTTTGATTAGATCCTCCTTTGTCTGCCCTCGCACCCCATTCTACAATTTACCACTCTTCTTCAGCCCATGTTCAATTTACCATCTTCAGTCTGTTACTGCCATAACTTGGAATATGCATCACTTATGAAGCAACTCAGGTATGCACCTTGATCATATGTAATAGATTCCAAACTGTAAAAAAATTCAGTAGCAAGTACACTCACCAAAATTTGGCCTGAGCAGTCCATAAATTTTCCTCGCAAAAACACCACAAAATTTCAATTTCAACCCAGAAACAGCACCACTCACCACATCGCTCAAGGCCCTTCGTGACGCTCAGATAGGAAGGGGCAAAGTTTGCCAGGTGAATGACGTCACCAAACAGAGGTGGCAAGACATGTCGTTTGAGTTAAAGGTGGAAAATATCCAACGACAGTTTTTAGCGGAAACTGTTCATGCATGGAGGACAGTAACACTTAAAGAAACCTTGAACGGAATAAGTAGTTCATACGTGAATTGTCAGCCAGAACAGATCAATATAATTCACGTAAGCAATACTCTAAGAAATCAGTTTGAACAAGAAAAACATAACTACCACTACCAAAAAAGACCCCAACCACTAAATGAATACCACCTGCCGATGTGAAATAAGCCCGATTGAACACCAGCATCAAAGAGTAACGTGCCTAGCCAATCCTAGCAGGCTTTGAACAGCTGCTGTCCATAGCAATATCTACCAGGTAACCAAACTAAGCCCCTGTCTCACCGGCTGCCCCAGAGGCGACGGCTCAACGCGAGAGGGTGCGTCGATTACGATGTCTCGGAGCTGATAGCGGCCTCTCCAACGCATGACGGAGACGCCCCGCGAAACCTTGTGCCCAGATAGGGTAAACATGGCCACACTTGTGCTTCACTTGTCAGTATACCACATTTGTGAGTGTATGATGATTCAGATGTGTTGTGCATTTGGCTATAATGGGGTCTTGTTGTTTCTTCCTGATGGGAGGACAGAAACGAAAAAACTGCGATTGATGAGCCATAACTTAAAAATCTATGATATTTTCATTACAAGCGGTCCGTGTACTGCATTATAAACAGTTTTTATCAGCTGTTTCTAATCTACTTTTACGCGCACTGGAGGCAGTCTTTGAGCACCTGCACTCATTTTTCTGAGCAAGCCATAAACTGTAAAAAAGAAGACGTTTTGTGAAAATATTTGAAACAAATAGGTCAGACGTACGTCAGCTGGCTCGAGACTCTTTAACACGGTCCCCTTATTATTCTTAGTGTGGGGAGGGTTTGAAATACAGCTCAACATTTCGGGCTTTGCAGAGGTGATCTGCTGAGTATGTCAGCGGGGGATGTAATTTCAACATCCATTTAGACTGAATAGTTTTTAGAGCGTGGTTCGGAGGCATTGGGCATTGATTGAAGTCATGCGAAAGCGATCTCCAAAATATAATTGTTTCGAAAAATTTCGTCCGGGTGTTACGTATCCCGGCTAAATAATTTTGCCTTCGTGACATCATCTTCACGATTCGAAAGGTTGTCACTTATAGCAAAGCATGAGAGAGGTGAGGTGCCAGGATTATATCGATCCAAATCAGCGAGGGCTGGATCCAAACCGCCTTTTTATAATTCGGCGATGAGAAAATGAAATTTTATATGCCCTGAAGTTCTCTCCATCTGCTCTGTCCACTTTCACCTGACGTAAAAAAACAATGTTCTCAACGCATGTACTCCCAATGCATACCCCTATCTTTGGATCATTTATCGTCTAAATCGAAAAATCTGTCTTCCCCCTCAGAATGGCTCCAGGGCTTCGAACGGGTTCATGACTCAACCACCGAGTGCCACTCTGCCGTCCAAGGGTGAGACGAAATACGCCACATGTAAAATATATGGAACAAACGTGGTTTGAACCTTGCGTGGCAGCACTGGCTTATACGAGTTTTCCGTGATAGACTGCCCATGTAAAATAGCTTGACCCAGATTTCCAGCGCAGCTTTTCCGTTGATCCGTCCAAAACCTACCATGAGTGGTAACCGTTATATGAACATCACTGGCCCGTATGACCATCCGTGATAACCGTAATATAGGTAACCATCACTGGTCCGTATGACCATCCGTGATAACCGTAACATAACCATCACTGGTCCGTATGACCATCCGTGGTAGCCGTAACATAACCATCACTGGCCCGTATGACCATCCGTGATAACCGTAACATGACCATCACTGACCGATATGACCATCCGTAGTAACGGTAACATGACCATCACTGGCCCGTATGACCATCTTTGATAACCGTAACATGACCATCACTGGCCCATATGACCATTCGTGGTAACCGTAACATAACCATCACTGGTCCGTATGACCATCCGTGATAACCGTAACATGACTATCCGTGGTAACCGTAACATGACCATCGCTGGTCCGTATGACCATCCGTGGTAACCGTAACATAACCATCACTGGTCCGTATGACCATCCGTGATAACCGTAACATGACCATCACTGGCCCGTATGACTATCCGTGGTAGCCGTAACATAACCATCACTGGCCCGTATGCCCATCCGTGATAACCGTAACATGACCATCACTGGCCCGTATGACCATCCGTGGTAACCGTAACATGACCATCACTGGCCCGTATGACCATCCGTGATAACCGTAGCATGACTATCCGTGGTAACCGTAATAAGACCATCACTGGTCCATATGACCATCCGTGGTAACCGTAACATAACCATCCGTGGTAACCGTAACATGACCATCACTGGTCCGTATGACCATCCATGGTAACCGTAGTATGGCCATCGCTTCACTTGTCCGTATGACCATCCGTAGTAACCGTAACATAACCGTCCGTGGTAACCGTAATATGACCATCACTGGTCCGTATGACCATCCGTGGTAACCGTAGCATGACCATCGCTTCACTTGTCCGTATGACCATCCATGGTAACCGTAACATGACCATCCGTGGTAACCGTAATATGACCATCACTGGTCCGTATGACCATCCGTGGTAACCGTAGCATGACCATCACTTGCCCGTATGACTATCCGTGGTAACCGTAACATGACCATCGCTTCACTTGTCCGTATGACCATCCGTGGTAACCGTAAAATGACCATCCGTGGTAACCGTAATATGACCATCACTGGTCCGTATGACCATCCGTGGTAGCCATAACATAACCATCGCTGGCCCGTATGACCATCCGTGGTAACCGTAACATGACCATCACTTGCCAGTATGACTATCCGTGGTAACCGTAACATGACCAACACCTGCCCGTATGACCATCCGTGGTAACCGTAACATGACCATCACTTGTCTATATGACCATCCGTGGTAACCGTAAAATGACCATCACTGGTCCGTATGACCATCCGTGGTAGCCGTAACATGACCTCTCTTGCAGGGGCGCAGCCTAGAGCTTTGGTATGGGGAGCACACCAACTTTGAGGGGCACCCCGGGAAAAAGGGCACTTTTTAACGTGACCTAAAAATCTTACTATATCTTTGCTTATATCATTTTTGGGCATCTTTGGTTCAATACAAATGCAAATAAATCATTGACGGAGAAGGAAAACGTGATTAAAACCGACAAAAAGGAAAAAATATCACCAAAATGTCATGAATGTAGCCAAAATACGACTGTTTTGGATAGATTTAAGGACAAATCAGCCAACTCATGCCAGTACTTAACATCAGAGAAATCAGCGGAGCATGTGGTATCTGTTTCAATGTGCAGGTTAACCCCAGGGCCATGATGGCCCCCAAGGTTTGGGATAGCAGAAAAAGACAGGCGCAGCACCGCGGTTGAGGGCTCTACCTCCACTGCATCATTTTCCCATCATCCGACATTTTTACCCCGGGTCACCCAAGGTCAGGTCACCAGACGAGGTCAACCAAGGTCACCTCACTTCACCTTTAGAGCTCTGTAAGAGCTACATTTCAAAGTCGATCGATTTGAAACTTCCACACTTTATGACCCCTCCAGGGTCTACAAGGTGTATATCCGGGATTTTCGATTTCGTGCCTGAGGTCAGGTCACGAGGCGACCTCCCCATTGGAAAAGCATGGGGAAAAGCTATTTCATGATATAAAAGCCACAAAAATGATTGCAAATACTCAGACTGCTCAGAACGACGTTTTTGGACACCCTTTCACGGATCCCAGGGGTCATATTTGCCCTTGACTTTTCCAAGGTCATGCAAGGTCACCAGAGGTCAAAAACAGTATTTTGACAATAACTTTTGACCTAATTGAGCTAGAGCGGTGAAACAAACACCATCGTGTTTGTCTTGTCACTGGCTTTCATTTGATATACGGCAAGGTCACTTTTTGACCTTTCGTGACCTCAGGTCATATTAGGTCACGAGGTGACCTCTGGCGGTCAAACCACTGGCGGGAGGTCTTTACGTTCAACATAGCGGAAAAAGTACTGGCAATTTGCTATCAAATGTACTTTACCAGGCCTCAATAGCTCTAATGAAATAAGAGTTATGCCCAGTTGGCTTAATCATTGCATATTTGAGTGAAAATAGCTGATCTTGACCTAATTTGACCTCTGGAGGTCAAACCATTGACCTGAGCACTAAAACATGCGAAGTAATTTCTTACTGAATTCACGCGAGCTTTCTATTGCACTTTGCAGATTTGTGCTAACGTCCATATTTTCGGAGTTAGAGGGGGGCCATCGATGGCCCCGGTGGGGCGAAGGTGGCGCCGGACCCCGGTGGGGCGCGGGTTAAGGCACATTGGAGTCGAAAATTCATTTGTTATGCCCACTGGTTTTGTCGCGACGAGTGAGCCCTGGCTGAACGCGGATTAAGTTCCTTGCCTATCACAATCGCCGTGGGACGAGGAATGGCATAGTGTCTTTGGAAGAACACATTTTTGCTGCCGAAAAAAATGGGAGATACCTTTTGAACGCGTTTATGAAGTTGCATATTCTCAAGGATCGGTCCCAGTTAAGAGTAAATAAAGGCACACCGGGTTCAAGGGCTTACAAGGACAAGGGCAACCCACAGGAGAGTTGGCACCCAACCGGCATGGTGCGTGATAACCAAAATATTATAAGGTAAATAAAAGGTGAACAGGCCGGTGGTTTGGATGGGGATGGTGTGGCAGGGCTGAAAATTGTGAAAACTAGTTCTTCATTTAAATTAATTAGTAGAAATCCTGGTTTAGGGGGCTGTGCTCTGACCTCAGGGGCACATCCCTTTTTATCATCCCTTCCCAGAAACCACCAGTGTAATAAGCAATGTATATAACCAGGGGTGCCTAGGTATCACAATCCGTTTTAGAGATTCCTCATTAGCTCCGTTTTACAAAGGGAGTTTCCATTGTGTTCTTATTCCCCATCTATTCAAGACCAGCTCTGGGGCCCTTAAGTGTGGATCAGAGGCCTCCAGAGCAGCTTCCCCCATCCCCCAGTTGTGCTCCCAGGGACTAGACTAGCTCAGTGACCCCGCCTCGAGATGATAGGAGTTGGCCTTGTGTTTTTATTATCTGTCTATTCAAGACCACCTCAGGGGCCCCTGATGTAGATCAGGGCCACAGAGCAGCTCATGCTTCACCCAGGGACTAGACTAGCTCATTGGTCCCAGAGATGAGGTCATCAGACTAGATCAATGGTCCACAGATAGGCTCATAGGGCCTTAAACCAGTTCAAGAAGCCTAAGAACAGTTAAAGGCGCCAGATCACCTCAGGGGGCCTCAAGCCAACATTAGGGGCTCTCACAAGCTCAGCGCCCAGACCAGCTCAGGGTACACTCAGAACTTAGATCTGCTCTTGGGCCCCAGATCAGCTCTTGGGGCCCCAGATCAGTTCAGGGGCCTCAAGTCAGGGGGCAAGATAAAGTCAGGGCCACTAAATCAGCTCAGGAATCCCTCACCAGCTCGAGGCCCAAGCAGTTCAAAAGCCCCAGAGCTGCTCAGGGGACACCAGATCGGCCCATAAGGCACCAGATCAGCCTCGGGGACAAGCAATCATATCAGTGGTCCCCGACCAGCTCGGGGCCCGGATCAGCTCGGGAATACCAGATCAAGTCAGGAGGCACTTCATCAGCTCAGGAGCCCCATATCATCTCATGGGCCCTCACCAGCCCCTGTGGGCCCAGCTCAGCTCAGGGCCTGGGAGCTGCTCAGGAAATCACGTAATCAACCCAGGAGGCCCGGGTCAGCTTAAAGGGCACCATATTAGCCATGGGGCACCAGACTAGCTCAGAGGGAATAAGAAGGGCTCAGGAAACACACTGATGACTCAGCAGGCACCAGATCGACTTAGGGGGCATTGGTTAAGTTCAGGAGGCAGTATATCTGCTCAGAGTGCACCAGATCGATCAGCGCAGGGCGCAAGTTCAAGTCAGGGGCACTAAATCAGCTCAGGGATCCCTCACCAGCTCGGGACCCAATCAGTTCAAAAGCCCCAGAGCTGCTCTGGGGACACCAGATGCCCATAGGGCACCAGACAACTACAATTCCGTATGACCATCCGTGGTAACCGTAACATGGCCATCGCTGGTCATCCATCCCGAGCTGTATCGCCGTGGTGGTCCGTCGCCTCACACGCCGTCCTCATTACTACGCCAGCGCCCTCGCCCCACGATGATCGCGACACACGCGCCACCTAGCTAGGTTTTTAAGTCCGACCATCCGTAAAAGGCTAGGAGGGCCACCAATGGGTACGCATACGCACTGGTCTTTGCCTGGACAACTGAGTGGTTTTCAAATAAAATTTTCTCTCAATACTGCAGTTGTAAAACCATTTCTTATGGTTTTATCTATTCAGGTATTATGACCAACGAAGGAACATTGTCACCGCAGCTAAACTCAAAGTACGTAAAAGGAAACTTGCACATCCATACCAGATGCATAATACCATGAGCTATGCATAAACAATACTGCAATGGATGTTGCAACGCAGATACCATGACGAAACGACCAGAGTCCCACGTGCCTTCAATGTTCTAATACGTTTAATCTATATCCCCGCCCCTTCGAGTTGATGGCGTTGAAACCAGTGAATCTCTGAATCTAGGGTCCGGCCTGATGATGCGTTTTTGTTTGTATGTGGCAGAATGCCATATACAAGTAAAAGCGGTCAGATTTTCATGATTATTATTTTTTCCCATATTGGTTCCGTCTTGTTGGTAGAGCGCTCAGTTGGCAGAGCGTTGGGCTCCAATTCACTGCTCAGGAACGTGTAGTGACAGTGCATGTCCAGGTTTGGGATCGGCAGAGGTCAAGAATCTCGCCAACTCGCCTACGCTCGTGGGTAGCCAAATGAGGTTCTAGGACCAGAACTTTGGTAGCCAATCACGGAGAATTGACAGAGATCAAGAATTGCACTTACCAGCACAAAACAAGTATTTCCACGATCTTACCGCCACGTAAAAAGAACGATCCATAACATACAATGCTACCTTGACTGATTTTAGGTACCATTATAATTCTAGTGGCAGACGATACAAATTAGTGACAAATAATTTATCCTTACTCTCTCGCGTTATTTCACAGCTAAGTTAGAGATGAGTAGGTAGCCACATCGGCAACGAAATTGACCCATATAAAGCCATGAGAAAAAGGTATTCTAAATTATGATGACATGAGAACGGTAATATTCATTATCTTATATGAATTCAACCATTTATTTCGAACAAAAAGAGAAAACTTTAAAGTGTATATCGGGATTCATAGTGAAACTACTCCGCATAAGATCAGTAACTCCACTGCTTACGTTGTACTTGAGGACTCGTTTTACGGAATTAGAGATGGTCTGGTAGCCAGGCCGGCAACGAAAATTACGATTAGGGACCACCAGGTAGCCACCTGGGTAATCATAAAATGTTGCGTTTCTGGCGCGAGAGTAGCGAGAAGAAAACAGTCAGAAATACGTGTTGAAGCTGCTGTGTGGTTATCTTACTATGAGGCTGTAGATTTTGACCTAAATCAAAATAGGAGGTTTTGTTGTCAGTGGTAAACCCACTACCAATTATTATATATTATGCCTCAGCCAGAGAAACGTAGGACAAAGTGAAGTCTGCCAGATCTCAGAAGCCCAGGAGAGTAGTGTGATTTGAGGGTGTCAATTAGAGCACACATTTTAATCAAGTGCAGGCGAGATATCCAAACTGTAGACCTGTGGAGATCAAGATGAGAGTTGTAAGTTCTAGCTTTGCACATAGAAAATTATATGCTGTTTGGTGCCCATGAAGTCAGGTAAGCTACAGGTAGGTTTCTTTGGTGCCTACCGAAGTCAATTTTATCAAATCAAGTTTAACAAAATTGTGATGATTCCACAAAAGTTTCCAGTGAGCAAGTGAATGTGGTGATGCTCATTGATCTTTCTAGATGATGATTGTGACGCTCATAAACTCGTACAATGGAAGGTATTTAGGCACCTGCACCATTTTTGTCCTCTCCGGGGCATGCTCCCGTACCATTCTCGCAATGGAGATTTTCTTTTGATACTTACCTACTGGCCGTTGGTGGGTCAGCCTTTTCGGAGGATCGGCAAGTGGCTGTGCTCCTACACTGCCTGGGGCAAGAAGGCCAGCGTATATACCGCACGTTGCCCGACATCTCCAAGCTTGATGGTGAAACTACTCTCCAGTGCACCATGAGACGCCTGGAAGGCCATTTTGAGCTTTAAGTCAACCCCATTGCCTCTCGGTTCAAGTTTCGCCAGAGACGGCAGCAGGTTGGCGAGTCAACCAATGACTATGTTGCCGATCTACGGTCCCTTTCTGCCTCGTATCAGTTTGGGCCGCTGACTGCTGAAATGATTAGGGATCAAGTGGTTGAAGCCACTGTCCATGCACACCTGCGTGAACGCTTCCTCCAGGACCCAAAGCTCACTCTGGAGCAGGTGCAAACGCTCTGCTGAAGGCCTATGAGAGGTCCCATGAGGAAGCTCGGAGCATGACTGTGCCCAATACTGCTGCCAGTCCCAGCAACCTCGTCCGCAAGCACGTTGGATCCAAGCCTTCCTTCAAAGGCAAGCAATCTGCACATGGTCACAGTAGCCCCTCTCCAAGTTTCACACCAACGAGGAAGCCACCACCCAGTGCACCCAGAGCCCCTCCAAGGCCAAACTTCACCTGCTATGGGTGTGGTGCTGTAGCGGACCACTATCCGGGTGATCGTGCCTGCCCAGCCCGGGGTAAAAGTGTGTCAAGTGTGGAAAACTCAATCATTTTGCCAAAGTTTGTGATTCCAGCAAGATTAACTCTGTACATTTGATGTCTGTGCACAACTCTACTGCACACCTGACCAAAGATGTGTTGATTCAAGGTATGTCTGTGACCTTCGTTGTTAACACTGGTAGTCCTGTTACCTTGTTGCCATTGAATGTCTGGGGCGGAGACCCTGCGTTTCTGTGTCCCTCTAACCTGCGGCTCCACAGTTATTCTGGTTCCTGACCGATAACGGCTCCGTGCTCACGTCGCAGGAATGTAACAGCTTTTGCCGAGTACATGGGATCAAGCTTCTGCATAGCTCACCCTACTCTCCACAGACATGCGGTCTTGTCGAGCGACATAATCGCCGCGTGAAGAACTCCTTGGGGACAGCGCGTCTCCTAGAGGAGGAGCGCAACTCATTTCTGCGGCGCTCGTTACAGGTTTATCGCGCCACGGTTCACCCAGCTACAGGGGTGACCCCATTCAAGGCCATGCGCGGGCGGGCGATGCTTACTAAACTAACCGTCACTGCTCCGTCCTCTGTTCTACCTGACACGAATGCCCCTCGTGTGACGGAACACCACGCCCGCTACCAGGATAAGTACTTAACCAGACGTAACGCTGCGACTGGTTCGCTCCCAGCGTGGCAGCCCGGTGCCTGGGTCCGTGTCCGAGTCCCTTACGGGAAAAAGCGTCAGTACGGCCCGCCGCTGCAGATCTCTTTGCAGACGAGACCGGTGAGCTACCGCCTATCTGACGGACAGCGCGTTCACGCGCGCCGACTGTCACCTGTTCATGGTCAACCCCTGAACCGTTCTAACCCGGAACTCGATTGCGAACCTAGTCCTTGGGTTCCTCCTGTCGAACCTCGCCCTTGGGTTCGTCCGTTCGGCTTTGGTGTCGAGCCTCCACCAGTTCTAAACCCTGTACCCATGCCAGATGTCCAGTGCCCGATTCCTGAGCGCCTGCCACGTAGGGGTACTAGGCTGCGCTATGCGCCCGAACGTTACAGTCCTGAGCCTTAGAGAGAATAGGGACTGATGGTGTGTTTACTGCCATGCGTATTCGTACATGTTCTTGTCCTGCTTGGTTATCGCGTGTGATGTTCAGACGAGGTGCTCTGACGAGTTTAATGTTCCATGGGATGTATTCATACTCAGAGGGGAAATGTGTTGTGTTCTCATATGAAGAGTTATGTTATAATATCCCTAGAAGTCCTTTCACAGAGATACTTCTGGAGAGTTTGTGTTGAGTGTTTCGGGACTGCCACTTTGGAGGGGTTCCGGAATATACAAAGCGTAATGGTGGATGTTTCCATCTATCCTACAGGATTGCACAGAATATCAGAGGAGAGTAATTTCCTGATATAACGAGGAAGCTAAATCCCGCAAGCATTATGAATATTTAATTTTTATTTACAGGACAGCTCATTGCAGGGAGACAAGCGCAGACACCTGCCAAGAAATGGGGACATTATTGCTTTTGCAGCATAAGCTCCAGAGGCTCGCAGTAGAATATGTACCTGAACGAATCTTAACAGCAAGATTCAAATCCTCATGTGTGTTTCATTCAAGGTACAATCGTATTCAGAGCATGATCCCGCACCTATCGAGGTTGTTGTAAACAAAGAAAAACATTACTCTGTTCCATGGTAGGGGTCTATTCCTCCTTTCGTTATCCACGCTACCGAATTTAGAAAAAGCGTATGCCGTTCTCAGCTCCACTCCCGATACCCCGGTTCCATTAGTCAGACCCTCCAGCCCCGGCTCCATCAGCCAGTCCCTCCACCCCCGGCTCCATCAGTCAGACCCTCCAGCCCCGGCTCCATCAGCCAGTCCCTCCACCCCCGGCTCCTTTAGTCAGTCCCTCCACCCCCGGCTCCATCATTCAGTCCCTCCACTCCCGGCTCCATCAGCCAGTCCCTCCGCCCCCGGCTCCATCAGTAAGACCCTCCACCCCCGGATCCATTAGTCAGACCCTTCACCCCCGGCTCCATTGGTCAGTCCCTCCACCCCCGGCTCCATCAGTCAGTCCCTCCACTCCCGGCTCCATCAGTCAGTCCCTCCACCTCCGGCTCCATCAGTCAGACCCTCCACCCCCGGCTCCATTAGTCAGTCCCTCCACCCCCGGCTCCATCAGTCAGTCCCTCCACCCCCGGCTCCATCAGTCAGACCCTCCACCCCCGGCTCCATTAGTCAGTCCCTCCACTCCCGGCTCCATCAGCCAGTGCCTCCACCCCCGGCTCCGTCAGTCAGACCCTCCAGCCCCGGCTCCATCAGTCAGTCCCTCCACCCCCGGCACCATCAGTCAGACCCTCCACCCCCGGCTCCACTCTCGATGCTCTGGCTTCATCAGCCGCTCTCGATGTTCTGGCTCCATCAATCAGTCCTTCCAGCTTCGGCTCCATCAATCAGTCGCTCCAGCCTTGGCTCCACTCTGGATGCTCTGGCTCCATCAGTCAGTCGCTCCACCCCAGCCTCCACTCTCGATGCTGTGGCTCCGCGGCAGCCAGCACTGTTGCGAGGACCGCTCGGTCCTAGTTCTGTTCCCAGGGAGGTGGGCCGGTGGGTCTCCCTAAACATAAATCTGTCGCTGTAGGCAGATTGAGTGTCCAGTGGTGACCGAGGGCGGTACCTACGTCACAGGAGCAGGCCTTAATGACCCCACTGGAGAGGAGTGGGGCGGCCCGTGCTAATTGTCGGCGACCGCCCGCACCGGTATTTATCACTGAGGACGGGGGAGCGCCCTGTGGTCAGAAGTGAGCTGGACTCGGGCTATGCAGGATGAAGGAATGGCTCCTGGCTAGGCAGGAGGTAGAGGACGGCGGTAGGTGTGTTTCATATTTGTGAAAACCCAAAGGATTCTGTCCATGTAAAGTACCGTTGAGGTTAAGATTGGTTACCTAGCCTTGCTTCTGGCCGGAGCAGCCTGATATCTTAAAATTTCCAGGACCTGCCCTTCAGCTGAGAGCATGGAAAATTATTTAACTACTTGTTGGGATGTTCCTAACTAGAATATCGAATCTAAATATGTTTGAACGGGCCAGTGCAATTTTTTATTGGCTTTTGTTGGCCGCCATAGAGGTAGAAGGCCACCTACGGTGACCCCTGTTTTAAAGGGAACGTGGCACCTTTATAACGTGATTTTAATTGAGATAGCCAAGTTATAAAGCATGCCGGAAAACCCGGTACTCCATATATCATTTGCCTTGAAACCCAAAATTTCCACAGAGAAAAGCTAAAAAGCTAGCTGAAATGTGCCCCTCGTGTTCCTCAAGCAATATCCCTCAGATGTCAGGCTGTTGGTTTGACGACATATGCTGACGTCACAGGGAGTATCAGCCAATCGAAGCCCTTGAAGCCTATGGAATATGGTAGTGGTTGCCAGATCACGACATCATCCACTGGCAGATTATTATTTTTCCCTAGAAACACATTTAAAAAATAAAAATATTGAGCTTATTGTACATTTTTCAGAGAAATAATAGACGGTTTTATGATTTTCAGCTAAAATTACCCCTAATTATACTAAATTCCAGGATTCGACCCAGGAACCGGCAGAAACTTCTCCCTTTAACGGACAGAAGTTACTCTGCCCACCTCAGGTTATCTTGTTTCCGTTTTTTTCAGGGAAAACTTGACAAGAGGCCATAACGGCTCATAACAAAGATACACTATCCCTTGCCCAACCACGTCGTGATCGTATTGACATTGCTGGTATACTCCAATCCCAATGCAGGCAAATCAGAAGGGCTGGGAACCTATGGGAGGAGCTGATAACCAAAACATTGTATTCGTTACTGAAAGGTTTAGTGCTACGCAAAGCCAAAGTTTGTATTTGTTTTACGACTGGTTTCGAGGCCATCTTGGTCCCATTATCAAGTGAAAAGTACAAGATATAATCACACACACTACATAGTTATATAAAACGCATTTCAGTAAACTCGATGGAATAATCTTTGTCGTGCAACTAGTTGTTCAAATATTCAACATCATGGCGCGTGAGTGTTTTCTTCCATGGCCCTCATTGTCGCTTGAGCAGGTCGAGCCAGCCTTGGTACAATACATATTTGCCTATATTTCTATTTAGTTTTTCTCTTGCTGTTGTTTGAATTTGGATGGCTTCTTTAATTTGGTTTTGTTTTGTTCTGGATTCAAAAGTGATCACTTTTGCGTCCCAATCAATAGTGTGTAATAGAAATATAGGCAAATATGTATTGTACCAAGGCTGGCTCGACCTGCTCAAGCGACAATGAGGACCATGGAAGAAAACACTCACGCGTCATGATGTTGAATATTTGAACAACTAGTAGTGCGACAAAAATTATTCCATCGAGTTTACCGAAATGCGTTTTATATAGCTATGTAGTGTGTGTGATTATATATTGTTCTTTTCACTTGATAATGGGACCGAGATGGCCCCGAAACCGGTCGTATAACAAATACAAACTTTGGCTTTGTGTAGCACTAAACCTTTCAGTAATATCGTTCACCAAAGCCGTGAACCAAACAGAGGATTGTATTTATTCATTGGAGTACAACAACCAGTCACGGATTGGAGTTTCCATGTCACTTTGATGGTAAATGGAACACGAACGTTTGGTGATTGTCTCATCGCAGAAATAGGTGCCCTACAGCGCACGCCATTTATTGCTGTCCTGAGATGCACATGAGCTATTTTGCACCCAAGTTTGGACAACAGAATTTTGCGCCAAAACGGCGATAACTATGGCTCAGGTCACTTAAAACTCTGGCGAAACAACTCCCATTTGAGCTCGGCCGTTCTCTTTGTGAAATAATCTAGAAAGCAGCTCCAAGCATTCGGTATCATCGGACAATGATACTTATCTACCCTCACGCGGCTTATCTTTGGACTTTTGATGCACATTCTGGTGTCGCATAAAAGTATATATAAGGCTTCCTGTGATTGTTTTGGGCAGTGTAAGTCCTGGAATACTCAGTCTGCCGCTACTCCTCACCAATCCAGAGCCCGCGGAACTATTAAATTTACGGAGAAGAGCGGCCAAAGTTCATGCTCAACCAGTTCTGTTTTGAGGCTCTGTACAAAATATGTTTCGCCTGTTTCCCACAGTACAGACCTGCACTAGTGCTCCTGAACCTCGAAAAAAGTTCATGGAAATACGTTGTTCCCCTCTGGCTGTCGCAGACTGTCGCGCGCTTTATTTCTGGCGCGCCGGCCGGCCGGCGGCGCAGGTCACGACTCCAGCGCGCCGGGGACGACGCACCTCCGCGACGGCCAGTTCCGTTCTCATGCGCTCGCGACGCCGCTCCGGATGCGGGCGGCGACGCGCGCGACGCGGCGTCCTGTCGAAACGACGGTTCCCACGTGCGGCGCCCGCGGCGACGCCCCCGCTGCACTGCCCTCCGGCGCTTTTTGTGACCCGGCGGCGTGATTTCCTCCACCAGTGGCGGTGGTGAGGCGAGGGGTTGATGGGGTGGCAATGGTGCGTAGAAATGTAAGCAGGCGCATCAGAGCCAAGTCAGGCACCAAATACGTCCAGTAGTCTAATAGACAGCTAAATGTCTGATAAATACCAAAACTGTGCTGTACAGGTGCCTTAAATTTCACTCTAGCGTGTTGCAAAGGGCGCACACCAATGTTGGTCGCCCGTCCACAAATAGGTATAGAAATGTCCGGCGGAATAGGGCCCCTCGCAATGCCCAAAAGGCGTCACTCATGCGGTATTTTGGTAGCTCTGCTGCTTTGCTCCTTCAGCAGAATGCTTGATCCGCTACTCTCCCTCTCCCAACGTAACTGTTCAGGTTAAATCACAGAAAAAACAAATAATGAACCAACAGGGACTATTGCTACAAATGTGTGCGACGACAGCAAAGCTTCTGTCGCCGGTCTATCACTAACGGACCTCGATTCTAGTTATCGTCATCCTTCCCCTCTAGCAGCGTGCTGTTTTCTTAGGTATTTTTTTAAATCCACAGCTGGACTTAAGTTCGACTTTTCCCTGTAAGTTTAGAAAGGCAAAAATAGGTTCATAGCGCATACCTTTTTCGATGATTTCTGAAAAATTAGAACTGGGAGCAAGCTTTTGGAGAAAGGGAGGGGACACACTCTGTATGTCTTTGGTCGAAATCCCGACACTTTTACAACGTGTGGATGGCGGCGGGCTGATCTCCACACCGTGAGCGCTACGGATAATTTAATTTTACTTCAAACCACAGCATAACAATTGGTTTAGTTTGTTCAATGCCAGAAGACTTGTTCATTCATTTTGTCATTTTTACGTATGGCTTAGTATATGATGACTTGTAAATGTGCATGTTTTGTTTCTTAGTGTGCACCTTGACTTGATCTGTAAGAGGGATGTCATGTCATGCTGCACATTATAACTGAATAAATACAGATAAAAATTTTAAGAGAATTGAGTGACGTGTGTTCTACTTTTTCATACGGCGTCTGGATATAAGCATCTCGTCCTTTCTACCGCTGCTCTTTGGCTGATATTTCATGCCACTCCAGGCTTCAGAAGGCGCCTTTTTGAACCCATTTAAATTGTTATCTCATATTTGTGCTCTCAGATATTGGGAAATCAGTTAAGAGGAAATAGGTATTCCTAAGCGATTTAGGAGCCCCCTTCCCATCTGAGGTTAGGATGGCAGGCATTTTACTTCGAGAGGTTTGCGACTGTCTTTCTATTGACTGCAAAGTATTGCAATCTTTATCTTGGAAATTCGGTACCTCTGGTTCCCATGCTACATCATTCCTGTGCTTTGTGGGAGGTTAAACTTTGGCTTCTAAATTAACCCATAATGGCTCGTTCGGATGGTGGGGCCGGAGTCTCCGTTACAAGTCCCTGGATGACTTTAGTGAGGATTCGATCCCAGGAGATAAATGGGTAGGTACCTCTGATAAAAACACTTTCAGAGAACACATAGCTCGATTCTCGTCTATATTTAACTACAGGATTTCAACACCAACATGAAAGGACACAGGAACACCGGTGTAGTTGGTGGATGTCATGAACCAGGGAAGCTGTTAGCTTCCCTGGTTCATACTATAGCTTAGTTCATGAGTTTAGCTATATAGCTAGGGAAGACAGCCACGTGCCCGGGGCTGTCTTATCTTTCCTTAAATCTCTCCCTGGTTTTCCCAGCCAGAAAGACTGGTTGAGATTACTGGAACTTGTTGTCGCTGGAGTATGCCTTTGATCGGTACCCCTCTTCAGTCCTTCAGGAACACATTTCGTCGTCACGGCCGTTTGTCTCAGGACCTGCCGCCCGATGTTCTTCCTCCCCTGAGGTGGCTCCCCTCTCCTGCTTCCCGCCGGGCGTCCGTTCACATGCCCCCAGGCGACCCCCGTCCCGGGCCGGCGGATGCATGGTTTGACCCCCTAATTTCTGCTGCCCTGTCCTCCCTCTCGCGTGTCCCCCAGACGGAGAGCAGTGACGTCTATGGGTGCTTTCCCAGAGAGACCCCTGCGGGCTGAGACATCAGATTCAGGATGACTGGCAGCCTGGTGCTTTGGAACATGCGTGACAAAGTTATATTTGTTGTTATCTGAAAGAACAGACTACCTCAAAACTGATTGGTTAATGAAGAATTTCACTGGTTTTATCCAGTGTCTCTATCTGCAAAGTAACTGCTCATGTCATTGACAGACCACACTTTCAGACTTGGGAAGTCGCAATGCTCCAACTTAGTTAGGGGTCATAACCTTCTCTAGTAAATACATAGGTATTCAATTGTCGATAAAGTGGTCGGCTGCCGAATCTTCCATTCCATAGTAGACAAATTCAGTAACACAAATTAAAACTGCATAAACACGGCACATTCAGGGGCGTAGCCAAGGGGAAGGGGGGGCGGCAGGGACAGCCGCCCCTCCCTGAGGGCCCGAAGGGCCCCCCTGAGGACACGAGCCGCGCGAAGCGCGGCTCGCCCGCACTATGCTCTGTGGCCAAATTCGGAATTTTATACCAGACAGGGCCCTCTTAAGCCCTCTTCAGCACTCTATTTTGTAACAAGGAGGGCCCTTTTTACCCATCAGGATCCTTTTGGTGCTGTCGCAGGGGCCCTTTTCGGGGTGCCGCCCCTCCCTGAGCGAAATCCTGGCTACGCCCCTGGGCACATTTACGTATTTTAGAATTCGTTGGACTTCGTGGGGCAAAACATTGTATACAAAATATTGCACATTCCACATTACCACTCAGCTTTTCTCCACCGGCAAAGTGAGAATCTTCGATTGCTAGAGGGAGCTGAAGGCACTTTCTATAGAGAAGAAATCTTGAATGAATATCAGTGGCAGAAAATTCTGCGATAGAAATGATAAATTATGAACGGTAAAATATAAGACAGTTAAATTTTCAAGAACAATTAGGCAAAGGGAACAATATTGATGCCGACACTCCCTCTGAGTGGGCTGTTTCTGTTTCTGTTCCGCTGCCGCTGCCGCCGTTGCTGTTGCTGTTGCCGTTGCTGCTGATGTTAAGTTGGTAACCAGTCGTGTGCTGCCGCTGTTGCTGTTGTGATGGCTGATGTTGAGGTGGTACCCAGTCGTAAGTCACCGCACTGCCACTGTCGATGCACAAAGCGAAGGTGTCAGTAAATCTCTAATATCCCTCTGAATATCTGATGGAGAGCTGTTTGGTCTAAAATAAAGGCTTCGAACAGGGCTCCTTGTAGCATGTGATCACTGCTGTCGACTAAGTTTTTTCGATTTCGCGCAATTCTGACTGTATTTATAGGTTTTTATCGTTGTGGTTTGGTTTATGGATGACAATTTAACAATATCTACATAGTTCAAAATTACCTACATTCGCATACATTTGATAGTATTGCGTTGACAGTCTGCGTAGGATGTGAGTACAACAGCTGGTAGAAATGAGAAAGAAAGGAGAATGCAATTCAAAATATTTTATTTCTTGCTGTTTATATTTCATGTTTGCTGTTTCCTGCATGAACGAAGGAAGGAGAACACCTTAGCGTGTCTGCCTTGATAAGTGAGGAAAAATGAGATCCCGGGTTGAGCCCCATGTTTCTTTTTGGGTAAAAATGTTCCTTGACTTAGGAAGTAGTCCTTGACCTCCTTGACTACGAAGTTTACCCTGTGAAACTACTTTCAGCAACCTCTATACTATATGTATACATACCAAAATCCTTGCTATAAAGCATTTTCTTCAAACTTTTCCACTTGCAAACTTTTGAATTACGTACACAAATTTATCACCTGTAAAACCAAAATATAAGCAAAGCACTCACAATCATTCCACTTATGCATAACTGAACTCAAATGATAAATGCACTCGTGGAAGCTGCACCTTGCCCCCCTCTCCCAGGCTCCACTGATGTCAGTTGCATTGACCTGAGTGACCCGAATGACCCGGCGTGACCCGGGGCAGTCAGCGCATCTGCCCCGGCAGCGAACGTCCCCTCCGTTACGCCACACACTCCATCCGCCGCCTCCCAAGTCTCCTCCCCTCCTCCGCCACGGGCCCTGGATCTCCCCGATGGCAGCCTGAGACGCGCCGCCAGGGGAGGAGGGGTGGATGACCCTACGGCGGCTACCGTTACCCCGCGTCGCCGCCGTTGGCCGTCGGCGCCGACGCGCCGGTCCAGCGGTGCGGTACCGTTCATTACGCCGCGGCGGTAACCGGAGCGGCGCCGCTTTTTGAGCCGGTGGGAGCGGTGTTTACCGGGCGGCCGGAGCGGCGCATCTCCCCGCCGCCGCCGCCCCCGCCCCCGCCCGGACGCGTCAACAGAGGGGGACGCAACACCAAAATACCCGTGCGCCCGCGCCGACGGCCAGGGGGCAATGTCCAGGCTGTTGGTACGGTAACGGTGGATGTGGCTGCCCCCAGGCGGCGGGACGGGCGCCATCCGGGCTTGTTTTAGGGTCGCGTACCGGCGACCAATGGAACCTGAAGCCAGAAACGTTTGCAGCATTCCAATTTTAAATTGCACTTCCGATCATTGTTATAGGTTTTTCGCAACAACAATATTTTTGCAGGAAAATGCTACACTCATTCGGTAAGCAATTTCCTTATAGGTGTCCACGAATGATAAATATTGTTTCAGCTCTGGATAAATCACAAATTGATAAAGATGCTATATTAATATACAATTACATAAACATTAGCAGCTTCTTTACCCCGCAAATCAATGAGGGAATAATGTTAAGGCGGATGATTGGATTTCAAGACATAACTCATGATGGCTTTTGTGGTAGAGGACATGCTGTGTGTGCTGAAGGAGCCGGGCGAGCGCTCAAATTTCTTCGAAAGCTTCTTTACTTTCATGCCGCTGTTGGAGGAAGCTGCTAATGAGGGATTCCAGGCCAACTGGCACGGGTAGAGAACGAAGGATGCTAAAGTACCCCTGAAAATACTAGAAGGAGCTAAAAGGACAAGACCAAGGCAGCTGTGACTATCACTGCAAAGATTGCGTCGTCGCCTGTCGCTGGAAGGACAGCAGCGTAGTCACAAGCGCTTCCAACATCTTCGGTGTGTCGCCAAAGGCGCAGGTCAGCAGATACCCGAAGACGGCGGGGGCAAAGGTACCACCCATGCAACAACCGCTCCTTCTCAGTCGCTACAACGAAGGAATGTGAGGAGTGGGCGATCTGGACGAGTATCTCTCCAGCCTCTCTCCGTACCGGCCCGGGCTTTGTAGTAAGAAATGGTGGCGGCGCCTCTTCACCAACGCTCCGAACATCGCTGTCGCCGTAGGATACCAACAGCTGCACAAAGGTACCGTGCTCCACGTCGCCCACATCGACTTCCGCTGTGACATCAGTCTGACACTGCTCCACAGCACCACTCTGATGACGTCGCTGACGTCAGGACCGAGGCCACACCTGGCAACGTCACTCGGAAGGCGAGCACGCGCTCGTGACCCTGTGTAAGAATGATGCTACTAAGAAGTACCAAATCTGTGCCAAATAACCTACGTGTTCCATGGTTCGCTGCATGCTATGGTGTCTAAGCAGCGACTGTGTAGGTGGCAATATCAGGCGGAGGAGCCAACTGAGGCGACACGTCAGCCAATACGTCAGCGGCATCCCCATCACCTGGAGATTCGCTCTTCTAAGCACAGTGCCAGAGGCAGGCCGCGATTTTTCGATGTCAGTTGACAGATGGTCAAAGGTAGTTCTTGTCAGAAGTTAAATGATACAATAAATTTGTATTGCAAAGCAGTTGCTATGTTAAAGGGTTTTTATTCAAGTGAATTTGACGCTGATGGAAAGTGCACTGACAGATAAACGGAAACTAAGGAAAACTGAAAACACCGGATTGCAAGATATGTTCACGTTATTAATTACAAGCATGGTCAGAATTGTTTATAAAATCAATGTGATGTTTGACGTTTGATCTTATGATGTTTTGTATTAAAAAACAACCAACACCATATAAAAGTACTACATATTAGTATTACAGGGTGACCCAAAAAAACGGGCCCCGACATTCATATAGCCATAATGTCAATATTTTACGTCGGATTTAAATAAAACTTTGAGCATAAATGCGTTTTTGTATGTTGAGTAAGATACCAAAATATCAAAATAATAGGATATAAACATTTTGTTCCATAATACCTGTTCTAGACATCCTATTTTCTGTATCCGTGCATTCTCAAAAATCGACTAAAAGTCGTGATAAGGGGTCGGTGTAGTGTCCTGGATACTTCCCAGGGCTGCATTTCTTTAGCACAGGAGTGATCCTGGACTCTTTGGCTACACACAGTCCTTTTTGCAGTCCGAAAATAGTATATTTAAGGGGTTTTCAGGGGATGTAAAGAGGGACTGTTTTACCCCGAGCACCAGATTTCTCAGGCAAGGTGGCCCTCAACCCCTGAAGTTCTCTTCAAGCTCGACTATGCACTTCCCTGGGTATCCCAAGTGACTTGGATTGGTTTCATTATCTGCATTGAGGTTCTCTTAGGCTGCATGCTTATCGAAAAAGTCCTGCCATTTTTATACTTAATTTGCGGAACGTTTAAACGTTGTAAGTACAATGCACAAAAATGCACAGATTAAGAAAATAGGATGTCTAGAATATTTGATATGAAATAGAGAGTTGTAGTTCTATTACTATGATATTTTGGCATCTGACTTAACACACAAAGGCGTATTTATGCCCAAAGTTTCATTAAAATCCGACGCAAAGCATTGACTTGATGGCCTTTCGAACGTTGGGGCCCGTTTTTTTGGGTCACCCTGTATAAACCTGACTAGTCAAACCAGAACCGCGGTGAACTACGAGGCTTTGACTCAATCCCAACACCAGTACTTAAGCAATCTGGTATTTGAAGTCACCAATATTCCATTCTTGGAATACAAAAGTTATCCAAAAGTTTCTAGTATAAATTTGAAAACAAAAATATAATCCGGAACCACTAAGGAGTAAATGATGGAATTTTCACAAAGATATGGCGGAAAGGTACCTATAGTTCGGCTGGTAAGCGGTTGAGAGTGCGCTGTGCGGTAGGGTCTGTCAATTAAAAACTTTATACCCTCAGTAGGGATAAAAACGGAGTATGTAGGTATAATTACAGAAATTTTTACAAAATCCCGATCAAAAGCTGAGATCTCTGCGATGCGACATGCCCCCAACTCCAGCTACCGGCGTTGCAGTTCCCCGGCGTTACAGCCGCAGTCGCCGGCAGCTAGCACCACATGTGGCGGGGCGGGAACGGTCACTGTAACGGGATCTGTCTGAACATTGCTCCATTACAAGTCGTTAAGCCCGCGGACACGCATGTTGGAAGACTGGGAGGAGTAAACAAGTACTTTGAAATTATTTTCAGCGTCATGATTTTCAGCCTCCTGATTTTCGGTTTCTACGTACCTGATAAGTTCCGATTAGCGCTGACATGTTACCCGCTCTATCTCTGGCCATTCCTGCTGGTGTGTTCGTTCCTTCCTGCTGTTCCTGCTGCCAGCAGCGTTCGTGTATTTCCGCGGAGCCCAAGCGGATACTTTCAATTGAACTCCACTTATTTAATGTAAAAGTAGAGGTACCGCGCGGCACTTCTGCACTGTGAGGCTTACGAGACCAATTCACAGGGAACACCTGTTGCACCTGGCATATTTCCAAAGCCGGATCATTGCTGACGCTGGGGTGCTTTCATCGCTCTGCCAGGGGCCCGTTTTACAGGGCAACAACTTCATGTTTTTGCCAGAGGGTGGCCGCCGCCAGCAGCGCCGCGGCTCGCAACATTCCGCTGCGAAGTTTTCTACCGAGCGCGGCCTACCTCAACACGCGCCGGCCGTCCAAGAATTTAATTAAACCGGTCCAACCCCGCGCCGCCTGCGGCAGCTCGGTTGCAGCGGCGTCGGAGCTGGGGCAGCGCAGCGCTAGGCTCCGTCGTCTTGGCACGCCTGGACAGCTGGTGGTGGTGCTGAAGACTCCACCGCGGCTGGAGATGGGAAAGTCACTATGATGGTGGTACAACACACGGATTTTGTCGTCCTGGGCTCGCCACGGGCTGTTTATATAGGTAGGCTGGTGTTGGGGTATTTACCCCGTCCAGATTTGGCAGCTAATGTTATGTCATTGCGAAAAAATGGCACAACCTGACACTCCGTCAAACAATGCACCTTTGGTATAACTAAGTTTCTTTAATTGTGCTGCGTTCATAAAAACAGGGTGTGCTGGCATACAAATAGGATGATTATTCTTCACCACGCTACGTTGTTTTTTATTACTTAATTTAGTGCTCTGGAACCATGGAACCATCTCGGTAGTGATGCTGCTATATTGATTGCTTATTCTTCTATGTTATGCAGAGTTTTAGGAACTGATTATTTCTCGAGTACATAGCGCGATTGGAATCTGATTGGTTAAAGGCAAAACATTGTCTGCGTTCCTATATGTCGAGCCAATTGATGATACATTGACGCACCTAATTCAAACGAGAAAAATCTGAGAAACCTGAAAAAAACACGGCGTATTTTCCTAGCTTATACCAACCTTCAAAATAAAAAACCTGAGAAAACACAGCGTACTTTCCCAGCTTATACCAAACCTTCACAACACCGTCCATCTCCTCACTACCGCACCTCCTGTGTAGCTATCGTCCAGTGCCCAGTGTCCCGGCTGTGGGCGGGGGCAGCGGTGGCGGCGACGGCCTGGCCTCCGGTCGCCGCGCTGCCCCCGGCCGCTATTTTCGGTCATCGGCTAGCCGGCCGGGCCCCGCGCCGTTTCCAGACGGCCCGGGGCTGCGTTATTGGCACGGCTGCGGCGCGTGCCAGTTGGCACGGGACGCTCTGGAGATGGAAGGCTTGGACCCGGTCAGGCCGGCAGGCCTCCCCCAGCCCCCGCAGCTGAGGAGGGAGGGGGGTGACTTCATCAGCAGCAGCTTCACAAGCCACAGGACTGAGAGAGAGAGGGGGGCGCACTGTACTTGACGAGATGCTAGGACGCTGATTGTCACATCTTGTTGCCGTGGAGCGGGAATTCATATTTCATATATTAGCCATGTTGTGTTCTAAAATGCGTAAGATATCGTCATTTAGCTCCACAAGGGGCCCCATAAACGTGCAGCATAGAACTTTCAAGTCTGGACAGACCCAGAATTTTCTATCAGGGTGGTGGAGTTCATGTTCAGGGGAGGGAGTGTGACCCGGACCAAGGGCGCCACCTTTGGGCAAGAAACCTATCAGATGGGCGTCAAATTCTATCGCGGGGACGCCGATACTTGCATCTGGGGGGGCAATATCTTAGAGGGCGGGTTTGACCTTTCAGGAAGACGCCGATCCTTGCATTCTTGAGGGGAGAACGATATTTTAGGAGGGCGACTTTGACCTTACAGTGGAGTGCCGTGACTATATCAGGGGGCGCCGAGGGTTGATCGGCGGCGGGCCGATTTTTCAGAAGCCGATGACGAACGAGGTGAGAAATGGCTTCTATTCTGACATTTGATATTGGTGTCGTTGTTTTGCGTGGGAATGGAAAGTGAATGTCTATAATCTAGTTCAATAAAATATAAAAATCGGTGAACAGAGGTGCAGAAACTATGTTGGTTATCACAGACTTAATGTGACGTATGCCAGCTCCGTCACACGGAGCTGGGAAGTACCATACTATTCTTGTATACTATTTCCACAATAAACTATTTTATATATTACTATTATACTATATATACTATTTCACTACTGTTATATATACTATATAACAGTCTTACGGTCATGGCCAGTGGCACATCCAGCGGGGAAAATGGGCTTCTACATCAAAATGCTCAAGAAAAACGATATTTCAGCCCCTTTAAATATAAAGAAATTGCTGGGTCATGGAGATAATGTCTACATCATCATCATAATTGGTGGTTTAGGGCGCGCCGACAACAAAGGTCATGTGGCGCCCAGAGATAATGTCTATGAGCCAAGAGGTACAGACGTACTGAAATTTTCCTACCATAGGAAGATGGTTCTCCTCAGCCCCTCCAAAGCAAGCGAGACCACGGATGTGACGTCACACCTGTAGCATATAACATTGGAAAATGAAATGATTACATATCCAAATTTTTGCAAAAGAGGCCCAGAATTGAAAATGAAATGCTTATTCATTGCATTTGGGATAAACTTGATTATCGTGTATTCTCACAAATTCGCAAGCGGAAAGTGCCATTAGCAGCAGTTTAACATACGGCTCAATGGTGAAGGAATTCCTTCACGCCCGTGTGACGTCACTCAGGCGTGGAGGAATCCTTGAACGTACCTTTAAGTAAAGGTATCTTGGGTTCTCCTATTCCGTAGTCAAAACAATTATTTTCCTCTTTGCATTTCAGGTTCCTATAGTGTGTGCTAACTAGGCTTCACCGACTTTGGTTCAGCCTGCTCTACGTAATGCTATATTCGCACTCAATTCGAAAGTTTTATTTTGTCGCTGCTGTACAGCTTATGTATATTTGCTACCTAGTTATGTTTTATTGTTAGGTGTACCGATTACTAAATTCAGGTTAATCGTGCTTGCTAAATTGAAGATAATAAAACTGTACATGTCATTTTCCGGGCAAAACAATGAATGATTAGGCAGAAATGCATTTACTTAATGAATCATTTGTATTACTGGTTACGCTTTACATATACTCAGTTTTTTGTGAAAAAGTTACCTGTCATATTTCTGGTTTCTAAGCGCTGCTGCTATTTGCCAACTACCATCCTTGGGTGGTATCTAAAAAAAAACTGGTAACTGTGACAGTGGAATCCACGTCTCCTGCACGGGGTCTATCATTTGAGCAGAATCTGAACATAACACATATGCAGCCGTAGAAGGCTGTGCAGCCGTAGAAAACGCTGTGCAGCCGTAAAAACTCACTACTCAATTGAAACATCAGTGACACACTGAATTCTGCAATTATAAACATGGAGGTATTTTGGGTTTGAGCCATGCAGCCAGAGTCTCTATTTTGTCACAGCCATGCGCCTTGAATAATACAAATGTGTCACCTATCACACTAAACGGGTTGACCTCCTTCTTCCGCACCCCTGACCATCATTGTACTCGTAACTGAAAATTATATATATATATATATATATATATATATATATATATATATATATATATATATATATATATATATAATAATATATATATATATATATATAATATAATATATATATATATATATATATATATATATATATATATATATATATATATATATATATTAGTGTATTTGGGCAGCAGGTTCCGTGCAGTTGAAGAAAACGACTACTAAATTGAAGTAATAGTCGCACGATTGGTTCTGTATTTCAAAAGAATGTGTTTGTATTTGTGCCATGCAGCCAGAATCTCTATTTCATTACAGTTACGCATCTTGAATGATGTAAATGTGTCACCTACCCCAGTATATTTCCCACCTTATAATATCAACCATATTTTCATTGATCAGTATTAACACGCCCCCGCTGGGCTCCCTGGCATGACGCGCCCCACTGGGGGCGTATTTCGCCCCCTCCGTATCACATATCCAAGGAAAGCGAAAGAAAAATTACGGAAGGTTTTGGAAAGCTCTTGAAGAGACGAAAATAAATCATGAGATGTATTTTTATGTCAGGTTAATATTTAGGTCAGCATAGTTCAAGGAAGGTTCCATGGGCTTACAACAGGGCAGTGCACGTTTCCCCCCTAGATTTTTGCTCAGAGGAGCGAGAGAAAATATTTATGCTATGATATGACCGTGCTAGGTCAAATTGTGAAAACAATCCGACATCGATCTATGTCAGGGTCACAGTGTGACCTGGTAAGTTCATCTTGCATATCAATCGACTCCCCGTGACAATATAAGTACAATGCAAGCAAAATATGAACTTTATCTCAATTCAGTGAGAAATTATTGGCAAAACTATCACTGTGTGCTCCTGTGACCTGACATGTTTTTGAGAGGTCAGATGGTCGTGATGGTCAAAAGCTCAACTTTATGGTCATGATCGCGGTAAGCATACGCGTCTTGAGGATTTTCAGCTTTATCTATCCAGTATTTACTGGAAACGATCCCTTTATATTTTTCACCATATACTTATATTGGGGTGACCAAAAAGTTGACCCCACCTCAAGTCAGCAATATCAAAATTCCAAGACAGCAGATTTGTATACCTCAAGGTTGGCTGATGTTCCTAAGGCGCCCCTTCAAACTCGTGATTTTAGGTTTTAAGGTCGGGTCGCTTGGCCTTGAATAGCTCCTTAACCTGACATGACCTGACCTAGAAAATTCGTTCTGATACGTAAAATTAATGAGGAATAAGGTACTGTAAGTATCGTTATCCTGCGTCGCTTCGTTTCTGCGTTATCTGGGTAAAACCAGGAGGAGGGGGGCGAATTTAGCCCCCTGCGGGACACGTGCTAAGTAACGTTCCTGAACACCTGCTATGCAACTGGGATTGGCTAACTCTGAATCTGGTATATTGCTCCCCCATTCGTGGCTGCCGTGGCGTTATCTCAAGATCTCGCGCTATAGGACAGCCATGAATGAGGCACTACCGAGTTGAAGGGCATACTTATTATGAATGTATGTATTCACTTTGGTACGCTCTTTTGCCCTTTCTTGATACAATGATAACAAAATGATTAAGAAAACGCCGATTGAATTATTCTTTTGGTTTAACTCTGTCCTAAACACACGTTGGAGAATGTGGCACACTCGACTGTTGCGCTGACCTGTCACCGTGGCACCGGCCCCCTGCGGCACGCACCTGCGCCGCCCGGCTGGACGCTATATCGGGCCGGCTGCTGGTTTTTACCCGTTTTTGCAGGGGCACACGACAGACGCATCCACCGCGCTTCAGCGGCGGCAGCGACGGGCCGTGGCTCCAATTGGCAGGCCTTCAAGCGGTCCTGCCTCAAGCGCGCTTCTTGCGCCGACGCGCCGGCTGCACCGCCCGGGGGCACGTCCGGCCGAGGGCAGCTGCGCCCGTCACTCGCTCGTCCGATACACACAGCCACACACACACAATCCTCACCCACACACACGCACGCACACGCACACACGCAGGCACACGCACACATGCACATGGCAGGCTGATTTTGTTTGAATGAATAAGTACGTATATACATATTCAAATATCAAAGAAATCGCTGCACGCATACTCACCAGCTTGCAGTCGAGGTTGTGTCCCATTTTCCGTGGCGTTCATTCATTAAGCTAGGCTTGTTTTTTCTGTTTTTTTCGCTTCAAAGATAGATGATACTGAAAATTAGTGTATTCTGACCAAGCAGTATTCGGGAATGCTCCCCAGCTAGTAAGAAGAAGCATACTAGATTTCAAATTACTAATCACACTTTCCCTGAATAAAATCCACACATCACTACGAAAAAGCAGAACCCAAAAAGTAGACAAGGTAAATAAGGTCTACCGTAGTCCGTTCTGAGGAAATAATACTACCGGCGTGTGACGTCTTGCATTTTTAAGCACAGGAGTCGACTGGGTCTGAAGTTCCGACCCAGTTGGCTAACGTCTGCCGGGCTATAAATGACTGCACGTCGTCTAAAGCAGCGGGATAACAAGTTCCGGTGACACCATTCATCCATGTTTTTATAGCCCCGCATTAGGTTAGCGCTCTAACAAAGACAAAACAACAAGCCAGGAGAATCCAGCGCCGGAGCAATCAGCAGCTGAGCCATCCGATGACATGCTGAGCCACCAATGTCGATTGGCCGCACTTCCCTGGGAGAGCTCAGAGCTGGGGGACGACGCCGCGGGCCGCCTCAGACGACCGGCCACAGCTGGTCACAAAGCGCGCGCTCTCACCGGTGTCGCGCTCCGGCGTCGTCGTCTCGGCCGTATCAATCAAAGGTGCCGGCGACATTAGCATAAGGGCGCGTCTCGCGGGCAGTGGGGCCACCTGCCTGGCCGCCGCTCCCAGCCGTAACTCATCTGTGGCCATTGAGCCGGTCTCCCGCGCCATCGCCGGCCGCCGCTGACGCGACCGCTCGCCGGGGGGATCTCCGCGAGGAGTGCATGGTTCAGACGTTGCAGGAGGCTCGGACCAGCAGTCCTAAGAGGCCCCTATACTCATGTAAATGTCTCTTTATTAATAAGGGAGGCACCTAATATCCCTGCTGTGGCTTAACAACGCACCAGCTGGTAAGGCCACATCACCAGCTGATGTTTTTTTTTTTTTTTTTTTTTTTTTTTTCTTTTTTTCCCCCTTTTTTCCCCCCCCCCCCCCCCCCCCCCCTCCCCCCCCCCCCCCCCCCCCCCCCTTTTTTTTTTTTTTCTGGGGTTTTTTTTTTTTTTTTTTTTTTTTTTTTTTTCCCCCACCCCCCCCCCCTCCCAATTCCTTAAAATCCGGAGCTGATGGTAGTGGTTGTAGGGAATAGACCACGGATGGTAGGGGTTCTAGGGACTAGACCACGCCTTATGCTCAGGACCTGCCGGGACTTGAACCCAGGACACTTTCCTCAGCAGGCAGTCGCCCAGCGTTACTGAGTCACCACCTTCGACCGGCGGCTCCCTCACCTTGTAGACGGTGACCTGGAGTGCACTCGCAAGGTTCCGGCGGCATGTGACGTATAAACATTGTGGAAACGTGAGCTGCACAGGAAGGGTGCGACGGTGGCGGGAAAGGAGGGAGGGAGGACCACAGCCTCGGCAGAGAATAAGCGCCAAATCATTCACGAAATACGGTCCAATGCCTGACTTCCGGTGGTTGGTAAGCCGACGGTCCGGCGTGAGATGGGGTGCAGGACCGCGGACGCCACCCCCAGCAAACACCGAACACACAGACGCCCACCTCCGTCACGAATCTGTTCGTACTGAAATTGAAAAAAAACATTCGACGACATAACTTCTTTACTCCTGTACTGCAAAGAGAGGGGCGACGCCATATGACTCTGGAAGTTGGTGCGTCGATAAGCCCCAAAAAATATTATATATACTACAAAGAAAGGAAACGAAAAATAACTAACTGGCCCCTGCAACTAAGAAATGGTCCATTTTGGTCCAGCGCAAACAACCCACCGCGAACGATGCGGACAGGCACTCTGCGGAGTATTGCGGCTCGAGCTCGCCCAAACGCAGGACTAGGCGCCCTGCACTAGCTCAGATCCAGCTGACTCCCCGACGCCCGGCGGGTCAATAGGACCTCAGCAGTTCGTGTTGGTTAAAAACGAAGAAAACGGACACGTCCTGCACTTACTTCTTGTTTGTATTTCTACATTCTCATCAAATTTTAAAGGACATCGTGCTGACTAATTGATTACAAACTTTTGCCAAATTTATAACGCCGGCGGTTGCGGGCGGCTATGTTCCGATATCCGATGTTGGTGTTGGCTAAACACGAAGAAAATGAATGTGCGCTTAATTCCTGTTTGCATTGCTGCGTTCCCATGAAATTTTAAGGGACTCTCAGTATCGTGCTGACTAATTGATACCAAACTTTTGCCAAATTTATCACGCCGGCGGTGGCGGCTATGTTCCGATATCTGTCATTAAACCCGCCGGCCGAGATTACTGGTCCACCCCTCCTTCTCTTCCACCAGACTGTCCGCTGGAGGGTCCAGCCTCCATAGCCAACCGCACAGTGAATCACGGCTCGCCAGTAATTTCCTAAATGGTCACTTGTGTTTTTATGGCCAGTTTGTCAACAGTTATCTGAGCGGGCCCGGTCTGGCGTCGATAGTAAGCTGGCGACGGCGTGAGGTCGGCGGTGGCACCCCTGGCCGGGCCATACGTCACAGACAGGGGCCGTCAGACCCGCTCCACAACCAATCTCATATCCGACTCCCATCGCAGAGTCAGCCGGGCCGAGCGGCTGAGCAGCAGCCCCGCCCGCGAGCCCAGCCAGCCGGCTGACCAGCGGCGCCGCTGGACGGGGAGGCGGCCGCCGCGCATGGCGCACAGAGCTGCTCTGAGTAAACCAGCATTTCTATCTGCTCGCAAGGAATGGAACGCTCAGAAAAGGGTACAATAGACTTCTTCGGGACTGAAGTACCTCCTTTTGGGAGGTATTACTGTCTTTGGAAACAACAAATGAGACAACTTGCTTCAGAACATAGCAAACAGCTAGAATACTAGGACAGTAAGGGCAGGGACAAAATATATTTCTCAGCTTCTACGAACTAATTTTCCATGCACGAGAATTTTTTGCGTCTATACACCGTTTGTGATGGTATATATTAGCAAGAGTTTCTTTTGCATGAATTCAAAGGTTTCCCGTCGTGCAATAAGGACTGGAATTTCTGGAATAGGTACTTTGAATATTGAGAGCCTTCATGGAGAAAATTATACATTTGTTGTGATTGCCATGCTGGAAGGGAATTTGAAAAAAACTTTGTTTATTTTATTTATTATGGCCACTCCCAACAGGCAAATTTGCCAAATTACAGGGAGTATTGGTGTAGGTGTTTAAGGATCTCCCCACCGGGTCAGGTCGGACACGGAAGGCGGTTTTCCGCCGTGGGGATTGAACACATGCTATCCGATCTGGAGACCGGCAATGAAGTCACTAGGCCACCCGGTCCCCTCATAATGCTATTTGAACCGATATAGCCGTGTGCTAGAGCATACCGAGGAACTACCTGATCGACCTTTAATTTGTCCCAGAATGTACTGTTAGCGGAAGGTAAACATTAACGAAAAGGCTATCATTATCAAGGTTAAAAAGGTAAACACTAACCCCTATCGACCTTGTCCTCCCCAGGTGCTCAAGCGGTGTGAGTTTACCCTGGAATCGTGACGCAATGCTAAAGCCCCGCAGCGCAAACACATTTTTCTTGCTTGGGCTTCTTTAGAAGCTACGTCCTAAACGTGACCTTGGTACTGGGGACGATGCATGCAGGGGCGTAGCCAAGGGGGGTGGCAGGTACAGCCCGCCCCCCTGAAGGCCCGAAGAGCCCCCTGAGGTCACGATTCTGTAACAATTAGGGCTCTTTTACCCATCAGGGCCCTTTTGGCCTTATCGCAGGGGCCCTTTTCGGGGCGCCGCCCCCCCATGAGCGAAATCCTGGCTACGCCCCTGGATGCATGCCTGTAATTTTCCCCAGTGACTAGTTTAAAACGTAAATTATGTTTAAATCTAAGAAATAGGAGACATTGATAAGCACCACTTTGGGTCCTAATAATAACCTTCTATAGCTAAAAATGTTTTACTTGAATTCCCATTCATTTGTGGCGGAAATGAAAAGGTTATACCTGGCACAAAGCCTTACCAATCATGATGGCACGTGGATATGGATATTTTTTACCTCCAGTGAAATAAAGTTAAGGCCATAGAGATAAACTATTACTAGTAGTAATAGTTGATCTCTATGATTAAGGCATACGAAATAATAGACCTTTCACCATTTTACAGCAGAAATAAGGCCGGATTCATTTTCTCAATGAAAAATGCCTCTAACTAAAACCACTCCAGTCTGTAATTCCACGAATTCAAAGCATGCCAATCACTCCCATTTGTATTTTCAGGACAACTCTGGCTCCGGTGGAGCTTGAAAGTTTTTTTTTATATATTTTTATGACAGCTATGTGAATAGGTTTGTGGTCACCAAGCTATTGGCCCACGCCGCAGTGGGCCTTTAGTCCTCCTTCGCTTCAATGGTGAGTTTCAAACGCTCCCTTGATCTCAGTTCCTAGGAAGGAAAAGTGAATCAATACGATCGGGACAGGAAGCCCATACGCAATTATGACGAAACTATATCAGCTACTTTTTGGATCAAGTCAATATTGCGTCATAGCAGGTCAAAGAATGTGACCGACTAGAGAATGTTGTTTGACTCTAGCGTCTGATTGGTGGGAGTTAGTGTCAATTTTTAGATGTCATCCAGTTGTTCCTCTCTACGGTGAGCTGAATGATCTATAACATGGCTATAATAATAATAATTTTTGGGGCTTATCGACGCACCAACTGCCAGGGTCATATGACGTCACCATTTCTTTCCATGTTGGAATGGGTTTCTCGGGAGCCAGCTTGCTCCTTGTTCAGGGAAGCCGCCGGGCCTTGAACCCGGGTCGGCTTACTAGGTCAAAATGTTAAAACGACTTGTTCTGAGGTCAGGTAAAGTTCCATATATGCTACCTAACATCAATGTAATTGCATTGGTGATGCAAATGTATTGGTATCAAAATGAAGGCTCATCATTTCCTCATCACTCGTCACAAAATGAAAGCTCACCTCGTCACCATTTGCTGCAAAGCTATTGAGCCAATTGAGAAAATGCTTAAGTAATCCCAGAAGACCTCTCAAAGCTTACATGTCCGTACTTGCCACTTGATGCTGTAGAGCAGTGTAAGATACTATTATTTTGGGAATAAAAGTTTTTTATGAATTTTTCCCATGTTTGGCTCTTGGGATCGAAGCCTCACTATCGTCACCACGGGAGTTGTTGCGGAAACTCCGACCCTGCCATCCAAACGAGTAGTTCCCGCGGTGACGAATCAATTTAGAAGTCAAAATTTAACGTCCCACAAAGCACAGGGACGGTCGCCCTGCTCAGGTCACCTTCTCACCAGTCAGTTGCTAACCGACCTACGTCAGGTAAATATTGAGCGCCTGCGTTGCTCGAGGGAACCGATCCCAAGTTTTTACTGGTGTATCGCCACTGCGTGGTTTTCTCTTCGGGCCGGAGCCCAGCGCTCCACGAACTGAGCTACCGGCTATTTTCCGCCATTCTGACAGAAATAAATACTAATTTGGATTGAGTCTGGCGGCGCGAGGTACCACCGTTAACACTGGTCAACAGCAAAAATGGACCCGGCACGTGAACACGTGTTTCTGCCTATTTCGATACCGCTGATTTCAAATTTAGTAACCGTTTTTTTGCGATCGGACCTGGTTTCTTCTCCAGAGCATACCTGGTGTATAGCCCCTACACTTTTCACACACTGTCATCAGTCTAGCCTTTTGTGGAAAAATATAGATCAAGGATGTCGAGAATCCGGATTATCTGCACCCAGGCAATGCAGCTTATCGATATACATGTGAATTTATTGCAACGGAAGACTACCTCGCATTCAAGTGCATGAACATTGTACATACATTGAACAATGTTTGCGCTCAGTTGCACAAGCTCGCCGGTATTGTAGACCGAGAGATGACGTCGCAACATTAGCCCTGCTCCAGCTGTCAGCACAGTTTTGTCAGCACCAATCAGCGGGCTGCGTTGCGCCTACGTCACAGGATTGTAGCCTCTCCCCGGGAACTAGTTCTAGAGGTTTTACGGGCTGATGGCCTGCTGTTTGCGCTGATGAAAAATAGTATGTGCACGAAGCGGCAGCCTAATATTTTTTAATGGTATAAAGGATTAAGTTCCCTTTGCTTAGCACAAACAAGAGGCGATTATGGCATTGATGTTACTTTTCTGGAGGAGAGGTTAGAGGCCCTGCTGACAAAACTGTGCTGACAACTGGAACAGGGCTATTATATGATGAGGATTTTATGTCAGAGTCATCTCCCTTGAATGTCGAGTCTAAGTAAAAAGTCACAGGTCAAGGTCATACCACCATTTCAAGGTCATTGACCCTAGTGCCTGTGGTCGGATGATGCCGCCTGATATGACGTATATCATGCTATGACGTCATACGCCAGGTCACTCAATCTTGAGCTCAAAGTCGCAGGTTCAAGACAAAGGTCATGGGTTAAGGTCAAACCTTATTTTCCGCCCGACGGCAGCCGTAGTGCTAGTTGCAGTACACGTTATAGGCAAAATGTAATATTTTGACGCCAAAGGTCAATAGCCTTGAACGACCTTGGCCTAAAAGTTTCAGAGAACATTGCCTCAGACATTTCCTCTTTTACTTTAGGCCACTTTCTCTCCATATCCGGCTTCTCATCACATAATCACGGCATTTTCCAATGGCTACCCTGCACATACAGAATTTGACTTATATGGCTTCGTTTTACCTTGAATATATTGACCTAAGTCTATGAAAATCGGGTTTAAGGTAGAATACTCTAGCCTCCACAAACACCGAAACGTTCATTTTTCTAGACCTCTTGGGTTTTGCGCTGTCAATGTCACTGATGCCGAGTAGGCTTGCACAAAGACGATACATAGACATTCTGGATCTCCAAATTCTGATCTGATACGGAATTTTTGCTGCCAGATTCGTGTTCAGCGCCACAAATTACCTTAGAAATGAACTATTTTATATTGGATCCACGACAAAAGTTAAATTTTGTTGACCAGAATCGGCATCATTGGAAAAACTCAAAGGGGCTCGGGCGATGGCTAATGCTTGATGCTTTTGCTTGTCGTATATGTCGTATCAAAGAAATCTCAGCATGTTTTATTCTGCACGTGAAATATTTTGTATGTCTCGAATAGTTTTTGTCCGCAACTTTTAGCTTTAGCTGCCCAACCCTTAATGGGAGTCACACTCCGAGGTTGATGTCATTCCAAATGGACGCACTTACCTTGGTCATGGAGTTAAGATAGAACGAGCAATGAATAGTTGTATAATAGAGGTGGGAGTTTCGGGTAATTTTGCAGGCCCGGGCCCGGGCCTGGTCTGCTGCTGATTTTAGAAGCCCATCACAAGCCCGGTTTGTGGAAGAAATGGATTATCAAGCCCGGGAAGGCCCGGTATCATGGAAAAACCATAAACGACTATATACAACGTTTATTTGCTTTAAAGCTGTTTCAAATATATGTTTTAAGCCAATTTGTTCTGTAAAAAGTTTTGGTTTCACCCTAAACCATATTAAAAAGGTGCATGTAGCATCAGTAGCCTCAGCTATCTTAATAATTCAGCAGAAAATGATACTGGAAAACACACAGTATGAAACATGGCTTGCTTATGATGCAAGCTTACTTCAGGTAATGACCAGCATCACCTTATAAAAACAATGGGCATTCTAGATAAAGGTATGCACATGGCAGCTATAAGAATCGGGATGAAATAAGCCCACTCATGTCAGACATTTCCTCAATCTTTGCATTTTTATAAATTATTATATGCTGGGACGAGCCTCACAATTCAGTTCCAATAATGTTGATGAATAGAGGAGAGAGCAGTGACAAGTTTCCAGCTAAAACTTTTCAGAATATCATGGCAGAATGGCTAGGAATGAACCAAAAATCCTTAACATTGTCCCTCAATTGATACATGAGAACATTTTCTTTTAGTTTAGTCACTAAACAGCTTGGAAGATAGTCAAAAGATCGTTCTGCTTGGGTCAGCCCGGTCTGCAAAGTAGGTAAGCCAACAGGCCAACATGAACAAGGCCCATCAGCCATATACAACTATCAAACCACCAGCCATAAAGAACTATCCTGATAAAGAACCAATAGTTTTCCACAGGTTCGCACCAAACATGGAATACAAATATTGCACCAATCTCCACCAAAAAGTAAAATTGACACAAAAAAACAACTCAATCCCATCCACATCACCATTCGGGCTTGAACAGTATTTCTGTTTGTTTTGTTGTATTTTACGGGCTTGCGCTTAGTAGGTATTTGAAGCGCCGTGCTTGTCTACATTAGAGCAATCATTTATGAAAACATTTTTCACCAAAATTTACCAGAATGGTAAGTTTATTTCAGCGAAAATATTTCAAGACTTTTGAAAATATATTTTAAAATTTCACAGATTTAAAAAATAAGCACAAAGTGTGTGGTGCATTTCTTTTGTTCCTGAGAATAGGCCACTCTTTGCGCACTTGTTTCATATATGACGCTTTTCTGGCTTTGCAAGGCTTTACAAGCTGCTCAAGGCCGCGGAATTTGCCATAATTTGGATATTCTGTTTTTATGTTCTGTATTTCTACGTTTCTGTACATTTTTAGTGTGGTGGGAGGGAAGTGAAAAGTAAAGGCATCTTGGGAGGGAAGTGCTGTTATGTTCAGAGCGTATAATAGAAGTTGTATTTCATAGAGGCCAGGGAAGCATCTCCACAAGGAAAATGCAACACATAATGTCAAGTATATTCATGTTTTGGTGCAATTTCAAAGGTTCCTTCTAAGGCTGATTGCTCTCCCCAGTATCTCCCCACAACTGACTAATTTATGTTTTGAAGTACTTCGATCAAAAACTTGTTTTCTTTGTACCTATTTCCTTGCTTATACTAGCCCTTTCTGAGTGGATTCTGCATCTTTTGGGCAATGAAAGAGCAAGATGATGCTGTGGAAGGGTCAAACTTATCAACATTTGTTCTTGGAGCCAGAGTTAGCAGGCCAATTTGACAATTATGGGCTCCCACTAGATAGTTTGTACCTGACATATTCACTTCACCATTTTTCGTAGAGGACATGGGAATGGCTCCGTAGATAACATTTTCTTTTTACCTGGAGCAGAAAGCTTCTGGAAAGAATTTTCGAGCTAGAGCTAGGTGTTAATATCAATATGTTAGCAGCAAATTGGTCAAATGACTTCCTTTGAAATGGTATACTGAAAATATGGAAGTAACAAATAGGCTATCACAATTTATATTTTGTTCACCCATTTATGACTTGAAGATTTTGAAGTAATCAGGATATGCATAAGATGGCAGTATGGCATGGATGTCTGCAACTGTAGGCATTATTCAATATTTGATTTTAAATATTGATTAAGGTTTAAATAACTTGCTTTTGACCCTGACATGAGTAACAGATAGAAAGCTAGAGCTTCATGCTTTTACATTCCTGATGTATGTCTAAAAGTTCAAAATTAATTGTAAATGCATTTTCAAAAGCTGCTGGTGCATGAATAAGATTATGTTTCAGTGGAAAAAAACTAGGTCTGTACTGAAAAAGGCTTATTTAACTTTAAAAATTGACTTTGAAGTCCCAGTTCAGTTGAAGCCCGGAATGAGCCTGAGTGAAGCCCGTTATCAGCCCGGCATTGGCCTAAGTCAGGCCTTCAGGCCCGGTCCAAGCCCGCGGGCCTGTGCCGGGCTTTTGCCTCGGGCCCCGGGCCTAGAAAGTCCCATCTCTATTGTATAAGCTTTGAAGTATTCTTTTTCTATATTTTGATCTTGTCCACTTTTTATTGCGCGCTTTTGCTTTTAAGTGAGCATCTGAGGTGCTTAGCTTACCCTTATCTGTATTTGACTTTCGACTTTAAGTGACTGTGCCGGCAAATGGCCCTTGTGCCGTGAAAGATCTGACTTATAAATGAAACAAAATTTAATCAAAGCTTCTTCTAGGAGACCATACTGGATTCGAGTCTACACCAACAGTGGCTTCCCACTGACGACTGCAACCCCACTCGAGAAACTTCTTAGACTTGTCGCGGTTTCCCTGTGCTGGCCCAACTGATGCACCTCAATAGCCAAACAGCCTCGGTCTCATCAATTACCCGCCGATTAGGCGTGGCGGGTAATTACTGCAGCCTCAAAGACATTTCACCACCTGTCTCCGCCACTGGCGCCTGTACATTTCACCACCCCGTCCCTGCCATTGGCACCTTTACCACGCCCCCACACTGCACTAGTTAGTGCGATCAATAAGCACACTCTGACGACGCATGCCACACAAAAAGTACCAGTATCACGCACGTGCAGTTTGTTCGCTGTAAAAAAGACAATTTTTTATTTCAAAATATAAACAGCTAACATTCAAACTGACTGAAAACATATTTGGACCATATTTTCTTAGTTGGTGCCAGGTTTTTTAATGTGGCGCAGTCACCCAAAACAACAGCGGGCACTCGTCCTTCAGTGGGATGATTCTCTCTGTATCGTGCAGCCGTCGCCAAGCTTTCTTGAAGAAGTCAAGTAAAACACCTCGAGCATTTCCCTTGGCTCGCCAGAATTCACTTCGAACGGCTGCTGACTGGTTGCCTCAGTGAGAGAGCCTTTGTGAAAACAACATAGCTAAGCTGGCCAACATCACAGGGATATGATGTATTAGAGGAGGGCAAACCAGCCTCAGCCTAATCCTTCAAGATACAGTCATAAATTTGGCATCATAGTAATGATATACAACATAACCTTGAAATGTCATTATTTGATCTTGACCCAAGGCCAAACATGACTTTAAAGATTTAAGGTGATGACTAAAGTCAAGATAGGGCTTCAATGACTTTTACTTAAGGTCAAGGTCATAATATGATCCTGTCAGGTCATGCCGCATATCATTTGAATTATTGGGTCAAGACAAACACCGTGGTGTCTTTTGTTTTGTCCTGGGTCTAATGGTTCCCGAGTTATAAGACCTTTTCTGAATGGGTCAACATTTGACCTATTTTAGCCCATTGTGACGTCACGGATCAACGGATATTTTTTTGATCGGCTCCAGAGTAGAAAATGGTAAGGTGCTTCAAGCGCCATTTCAATTTTTTCAGTATCACTTCTGGTTCCCGAGATCGTAGAGGGGGGTGGGGGGGGTGATCGAACCCCCAGGTGGTAGTGAGTTCAAAAAGAGCCCAGGTGGTTTCGGGTTATAGCTTTCTAGTAGCTATTCGCGGTGTGATTGCTTATGCACTCTTATTAGTCAAAATTATAGTCAAGTAGTGGCAATGCCGGGCGCGCCTATAGGACGAGTCGGTTGAAGTGTGGGCGGTGTTTTGAGCTGTTGCGTACAACAAAAAATCTAACGGCAGCCAAACAACAGTTATTGATTATGCGCACTGGTATTTACCTCTCTGTGGCAAGGCTGCGGGCCCAGCTGCCCCTGCCTGCCACCAGATCAGACCCCTGCTCCGCCCTGCCCAGCCTGATTGAGATATGGAGGGCCGGGTTTTTGTGCTGGCCTGGCGACCCGTCGCCGGCTGGTGTTCCGATGTCGCCCGCTGACGCCCGAGGCTCGCGGAGACACAGCCAGCGAGGGGAATACGCCGGCCCACCGTCAACAATCAATATGCGTTGTGTTAATCAGCGCAGCTTTGGGTGACAGCGCGTCGGAAAAAAACGGTGCATCGTGCTTTCCCCTCATCGGCCTAAAAAGAATAATACCGGCGATAACGAGCGCGGATGGAGCTATGACCGATGGACGCGCTCCCGGAGGAGGGGAGATAAAACGTCGACTGCGACGCGGCGAGGTCCATCTATGACGTCACAATTATGCCGTCTTGTCATTGGCAGGCACGGCCCATAGCTGACTGGTGATATCGCAGTGTCAGGATAAGCCTTATATCAATGCTTCGAGTGTCTCCATCCTATACAGTTCATGTATAAGCCAAAGTGTTTGGAAGAAAACTTGGCAATGCTGGAAGCCTTTCAGACATTCAAGCACTGCCTGAAAGAATCAGAAGCAATGCACCTCACCAACAAGTGCATCACTAGGGGCGGTAACCGACTCTACTGAGAACAGATACAGGACACGGGAGGTCGCACCTCATCGACCGGTCAGCTGAATCGGAAGACAAATATTTCTATAGACCGGGCCTCAGCATGGTCAAATCATGATCAGATTATTTTCGGGTAGGAGAGGGAATGCTTGGGGAGGAGGATTACAGTTGGAGCAGGCATAAACCCACTATTCTGTCATACCGAAAACTTAAAATTCGTGGAGTGAGCACAATTGGGCATCTGCGCTAGAAACCGTGCCAGAATTTTTCAGCCCTGGCGTTGACCTTTGCATATAGATATTGAAAAATAAGAATAGCTAGGGTGTTGTCATGTCACACACCACCCCTACCGACCATAAGTATTTGTGATCAGGGCATTATTGAAAAAAAGCTCTAAGTTCACGCTTAAATCATATTCGTATTCGGGTCTCCATTTTAACCTTTTTCGCTTTAAGGCTGTCTACATTTTCATAAGGATGGAACATAAAACATTTTTTGGCCGTTAGCAAACCGAGGTACTTTTCATCTGGCATTTGGTTATGTGCGGGTAATGGGTGTAGCATGGTCCTGCGATGGTGCGGACGAACCAATCTCACTGATGGCCGCCAAAGCCGCCTCTGATGGCCCAGCTGAAGCTTTCAGTGATGGATGACCGGTGGAGAGACGCCACCGCCAGATGGAGTCTAATGATTACCAGCCCCTCCCCTCTACCCCCCGACACACACTGCCGCACCGCTAGTGGTCTTGGCGAGCCTGTCAGCGAGGCCCTTACCAGTATGGTGGGCACTTCCAAGGTCTCCCAAAGCGATGCCCAAGTTAGGCTCATTTTGAAAATTTTACCATGGGGCGATTGGAGCCTGAATTTCTGTCAGAGGACGAAAAATACCAGCTCGGTATGTGGGTATGTGTATCTCAGTGGCAGAGCAATAGAGCACCTACCTTCTGAGCCACATGTCGCGGGTTCGTGCCCCAACAGATCCTCTGAATTGGTTGATCTCCCCCGAATCCCTCCCAACAGGCTGAAAATTAGTGATACCGCCCCGGTAGCTTAGTTGGTAGAGCGTTGGGTTCCGGTCCGCTGCAAGGAACATACGGTGGCAGTATAAGGTGTGCAGGCCGTGTCGCCGCCGCCGCTGACCACCGCCGTGGCGCAGTTGGTTAACCCTCGCCCCACCGGGGGGCCATCGATGGCCCCCCTAAGGTTTTTCCGGGATAGCAGAAAAACGACGAGGCGCAGCACCGCGGTTGAGGACTCTACCTCTCACTGCATCATTTTCCCATCATCCCTAAAAATTTTTATCCCGGGTCACCCAAGGTCAGGTCACCAGAAGAGGTCAACCAAGGTCACCTCACTTCACCTTTAGAGCTCTGTAAGAGCTACATTTCAAAGTCGATCAATTTGAAACTTCCTACACTTCATGACCCCTCCAGGGTCTACAAGGTGTATATCCGGGACTTTTCGATTTCGTGCCCTGAGGTCAGGTCACGAGGCGACCTCTCCCATTGACAAAGCATGGGGAAAAGCTATTTCATGATATAAAAGCCACAAAAATGATTGCAAATACTCAGACTGCTCAGAACAACGTTTTTGGACACCCTTTCACGGATCCCAGGGATCATATTTACCCTTTGACTTTTCCAAGGTCATCCAAGGTCACCAGAGGTCAAAAACAGTATTTTGACAATAACTTTTGACCTAATTGGGCTAGAGCGGTGAAAAAAACACCATCGTGTTTGTCTTGTCACTGGCTTTCATTTGATATACGGCAAGGTCACTTTTTGACCTTTCGTGACCTCAGGTCATATTAGGTCACGAGGTGACCTCTGGCGGTCAAACCACTGGCGGGAGGTCTTTACGTTCCACATAGCGGAAAAAGTACTGGCGATTTGCTATCAAATGTACTTTACCAGGCCTCAATAGCTCTAATGACATAAGAGTTATGCCCAGTTTGCTTAATCATTGCATATTTGAGTGAAAATAGCCGATCTTGACCTAATTTGACCTCTGGAGGTCAAACCATTGACCTGAGCACTAAAACATGCGAAGTAATTTCTTACTGAATTCACGCGGGCTTTCTATTGCACTTTGCAGATCTGCGCTAACGCCCATATTTTCGGAGTTAGAGGGGGGCCATCGATGGCCCCCCGGTGGGGCGAAGGTGGCGCCGGACCCCCGGTGGGGCGCGGGTTAAGGCGCCTCGGTCCAGTGTGGGAGGTCCTTGGATCAAAGCTGACCTCTGGCAGACTTTCCCTCGACCGCCTCCTACCCAGGAGATGGCAGTACACTGGGTAGTGCCCGCCTTAACTAGGGACTTCCGCTGGCACGACCTCGCTGCGTGTCACCGGAGCAGTCCTCTGTTCCGCCGGGCCCGAGGAATCGGGATAGCTCCACTGCCTGGTACAGTGGGGCGTATGACAGGAAGCGTGCGAACATGACTGTCCCGCAAGGGTGCCGATAAGCGTAAACCCCGCTGCCGTGTACATAGTGTGTGTCTGCGTGTGTGTGGTGCAAATATGCAAAAATGTTCCCGGGCTGGGAACACAAAAATAAAAAAAGATGTGCAGGCTTGAGATCGATTCCCCTGAGACGTTTCGGCGGCCGATATTTATCCTATGTAGCTTGGCTGGCAACTGATTGGTGAGAGGGTGACCCGAGCGAGCCGGTGGTCTCTGTGCTTTGTGGCACGTTAAGCTTTGGTTTTTAAAATAACCCTTCATTGCGATAGTTGATCGTTCGAATGGTGGTGTGGGGGTCTTCGTGACAATCTCCTTGATGTTTTTAGTGAGGCTGCGATTCCAAAAAACGAACTTGCAACAACTTGAAAAAAATCATATTTTAAAAATATCCGACAGTTGCAGACTTGTTGAGTCGCGACTCGGAGTCGGACTCGACTCTGGAGTCGACTCAAGTTTTCCTTGAGTCAAAGTTGAGTCGGCTCTCTTCCAGATTTGGGTTGAGTCTGAGTCGACTCAAGTGCTCAACCAGTTGAGTCGAGTCAGAAGCAGAGTCAGCCTCTAAGCTGTGAATCTGGAGTTGAGTCGACTTAGCACTCTATTTTCTTAACATAGGTATGTGATCACATGGCTGACATTTTAGAAATTTTCATAACTAATTTTGAAATATTTCATATTGCAATTTGCTAATAATAGCTAATTTATTAGGTATTTTCATATCCACACTACACCCATCCCGGGATAAGTCATTAACAAAAATAAGTTCTGTAAAATATACAGTTTCAAAAGCACACACATTTGCTAGTTATTTGCCATTTAATCTTATCAATAGCATGCAAAATCATACAGAAAAATGTGATTTGGCACACAGTCAATTTTTTTTACTTCGAGGGTGTACGCCATACGAAGTCCTAAGCTGATAATCATGCAATAATTCACTCTTAGGAAGTCACATCTTTATATTCTTTGTTCTACCTTCGGTTGACTGAAAATACAAAACTAAGCAATATAAGCGCCAGATAGAGGATACCAAAAACCTTGTTTTGCACATAAGCCTTGAAATGGGTCAAAACGGAAACTAAAAGCCTCAATTAGCTGCTTTTCAAAGTACTTTCTCGATTGGTCATGGTTTGAGGACATTCCCTAATAGATAATATAAACACTGACGACACAGCACTGTACCTACTGTCCTCTGTATACGGAAAGCAAAACTCAGTCCTATCTCTGGCATTCTCTACACATCAAGTCTCTCACAAACCAACACTCTTTAAATTATGTTGGTTATTATTTACCTATTTACCACCCACTGCACAACAATACCACTGCAGCACCCCTGCACCCTAGATGCGCCACGTCAGTCACAACACCATCATTTTACGCTACAAGATACCTTTACTTAAAGGTACGTCCAAGAGGGATTCCTTCACGCCCGAGTGACGTCACACGAGTGTGGAGGAATTACTTCACCATTGGCCGTTTGTCAAACTGCTGCTAATGGCACTGCCCGCTTAGGAATTTATGAGAATACACAGTAATTAAGTTTATCCCAAATGCAATAAACAAGCATTTCGTCTTCAAATCTGGGCCTCTTTTTGCCCAAAAATTTGGATATTTAATCATTTAATTTTCCCGTGTTACATGCCAAGAGGTGTGACGTCACATCTGGTGGTCTGCGCTTGCTGTTGGAGGGGGCTGACAATATATTAGCTTTGCTTTGTTTTGTAACCTGAGGGCAAGATTACTTTTCTCAGGTCTGCAGCTTTTCTTAGGTTTTTTGAGTCACGGGACTTTTGAAGTGCCATTTTTCGTCATCTTTTGTGTCATCGGAGGCTAGGTTCGCCTAATGTCTTCAGTGCACCATCTGCAGTATTCACTACAGCTTTTTTTCGGGAGGACGACGCGAGCTTTCATTGCTTGTTTTGTTATTTATTGAGGTGGTGCACAGGGTCGGTTCCACGCGGCTTAGTATTTATTTCTGAGCTTAATTTGTCACAGGATTGTTCAGAATGCACTGGGGTAGGAATTGCCACTCAAAATGTCAAATGTTAAAAACATTGATTCCTGTTCTCTGTGTTTGAAACCTCGCCTTTTGCCTAAATCATGACTTTATTCAGGAAGGACAAGCCTTCAAAATGAAAAGCCCTCAGGCCCTTCATCTCACTCACATGTTCGCATTTAGCACATTTCGTCATTCCTATGCAGACATAACTTATGTCATGAAGAAGTGCATTGCAATTGACATCTTATTGGAAGAAATGCGCAGTTATTAAATAGTTAATCCCATGAATAAATGTCCTGGAATGTGTGTACTTTTAAAGGAAATGTGCATTTTTTGTGCACATACTTTTCCACCATTCTGAGTCGGAGTCTACTCTGACTCAACACTGATTTGTGTGGGAGTTGAGTCGACTCACTTCTGAATTTGGGCTGAGTCGAGTCGGCTCACCATTTTCAACACAGCGAGTTGAGTCAGAATCAGAGTCAGCTTTTAAGCTGTGAGTCGGAGTTGAGTCGACTAAAAAAATTGAGTCATCAACAAGTCTGGACGGATGGTGCGTTACTATTATTATTACCAGCCCGATGCACCCAGAGAAAATCGGGATAAAACATGTCTCTGGGGACAGGCTGCACCGTTACGATACCACCAACCCCCTCCCCAACTGGGTTAGATCTCTGCTAAGCACCTCCCCGTGCTGAGTTGGAGCTTAACCAACCCTCTGCCTATGCTTGGTTGTATCTCTACCAGTCCCCTCTCCATGCTGGGTTGTATCTCTGCTAAGCGCCTCCCCGTACTGGGTTGGATCTCTGCTAAGCGCCTCCCCGTACTGGGTTGGATCTCTGCTAAGCACCTCCCCATGCTAGGTTGGATCTCTCCTAAACCCATCGTCATACTGGGTTGGATCTCTGCCAAGCCCCTCCCCGTGATGGGCTGGATCTCTGGGACCTGCCTGGAGATGGGCGCTAATAGTGTCCTCAGGCCAGACACCGGGCGACCTGTGTGAGCGTGGCCTGGACTGAGTTCAACTGTTGGGAGAACAATTTTCTGACGGAAGAGTTATCTGCAAACATCACCTATGTTTGAATTAATGAGAGCGAGTGGATATTAATTTGCGTTTGTGCATTTGATTTTGAATCTATTAGACTAGAACCATCTAGTTTGTGAAAACCTCGCAAATTCGAGGAAGAATGCCGAAACATGACATTGCATCGCGCCCTGTCTTTAAGCCTTGCATGTACAAAATTAGGAATTTGATTGGTACCTATCCTAGTCCAGCACTGGTGGCTCTAGTGCATTGTTCTGCTGGAAACTGAGCATAGTATTTTACTGCCGCTCGCAGTTTTAGTTGTTGGGAGAATGGCGTTCGGCCGCGTGTACCACACGAGTAAAAAGATAAAACGAGAAACTAAAAAAAACAGATAAACTAAAATAGAGAAACTGATTAAGATAGCATTCTCTGAAATAATACCTTTCCAAAGTTGAGATCGGAGAGGGAGACAGAAACCTGTAAGAGCTTATTCTCAAGCCATAACGCCTTAACCCTCGCCCCACCGGAGGCCATCGATGGCCCCCCTAAGGTTTTTCCGGGATAGCAGAAAAACGACGAGGCGCAGCACCGTGGTTGAGAGCTCTACCTCTCACTGCATCATTTTCCCATCATCCCTGAAGTTTTTTACTCCGAGTCACCAAAGGTCAGGTCACCAGACGAGGTCAACCAAGGTCACCTCACTTCACTTTAGAGCTCTGTAAGAGCTACATTTCAAAGTCGATCGATTTGAAACTTCCTACACTTCATGACCCCTCCAGGGTCTACAAGGTGTATATCCGGGATTTTTCGATTTCGTGCCCTGAGGTCAGGTCACGAGGCGACCTCTCCCATTGGAAAAGCATGGGGAAAAGCTATTTCATGATATAAAAGCCACAAAAATGATTGCAAATACTCAGACTGCTCAGAACAACGTTTTTGGACACCCTTTCACGGATCCCAGGGGTCATATTTGCCCTTTGACTTTTCCAAGGTCATCCAAGGTCACCAGAGGTCAAAAACAGTATTTTGACAATAACTTTTGATCAGATTGAGCTAGAGCGGTGAAACAAACACCATCGTGTTTGTCTTGTCACTGGCTTTCATTTGATATACGGCAAGGTCACTTTTTGACCTTTCGTGACCTCAGGTCATATTAGGTCACGAGGTGACCTCTGGCGGTCAAACCACTGGCGGGAGGTCTTTACGTTCCACATAGCGGAAAAAGTACTGGCAATTTGCTATCAAATGTACTTTACCAGGTCTCAATAGCTCTAATGGCATAAGAGTTATGCACAGTTTGCTTAATCATTGCATATTTGAGTGAAAATAGCCGATCTTGACCTAATTTGACCTCTGGAGGTCAAACCATTGACCTGAGCACTAAAACATGCGAAGTAATTTCTTGCTGAATTCACGCGAGCTTTCTATTGCACTTTGCAGATTTGCGCTAACGCCCATATTTTCGGAGTTAGAGGGGGGCCATCGATGGCCCCCGGTGGGGCGAAGGTGGAGCCGGACCCCCGGTGGGGCGCGGGTTAAGCCGCACATTGACAGGGGGGGGTGGTATCCGCTCCTTTAAGTTTTTCGGAGATGACAGAAAAACTGCGGCGCATAGCGTCACCGCACTGGACATACCTTTTTTAAAAAAATACGACTGTTTCCTAAATTTTGGCACAGGTCATTTCAGGTCAGGTCACTGTTACAGATTAATGGACCTCACCTCCAGAAAATGTTCAGATAGTATGAATAAGGACAGGATTACTCTTCTGATCGAAAACTGATATCAAATAATAGGCCTACTGGGTGCATAAGATACTGTTCAGGATTTTTTTATATCGATGACTCACGGTCAGGTACGAGCCTCGACCCCGCTTTTAGAAATACATGTACTAAATGGTTAAAATGAATAACTCAGTCCATGATGGTGGTACAGCGTTTATTTTAACAGAATTGGGTTTGGCTTATCCTTCAGGCTTTACTGGCATGCATTGTGACGTAATTTGTTATTGACCTGACCTCAGGTCAGGTTAAATCCTAGATTCTGCTTAGTCATATTTTATATCGTTTGATTCAGCTTGCACTGGGGACTCCAACTGTTTAGATTTGTTTGCTCTGTTTTACTAGTTCAGATTTAATGACTGTAAAACCTTCATTTCCATGTTATCCTTATGGTGACCTGACTTTACCTCTAGTGACCTTAAATTTGGCCTTACAAAAAAATATCAATTTTTTTCGATAGAGATTATAATGGGCTATCCATCTCCGGTTACTGTTATTTTTTTCAATTTAACGTGTTTCTTGAGATCTTAGGGGGATGGCGGGTACCTTTCCGTCAAAGTGAAAGTAACTTAGACCCTCGTTAATGCACATGTTCAAATTGGCGGTGGGAAAGTTGAATGGCTCACAGGGGTATGACCCAGCGCTCCCTTACTTCACATTCTGTGTGTATGCTGGTTCGATGAGAAACGCTTGCATGCCTTTCTCTTTCCTCTTTCCAGGGAAAATAATAGGGGACACGCGATGGATGATCACATAACAGCATTTCAACTCTTTGTCTCGAAGTTGTGAACACTCGATTTTCTTCTCAGCTTTACTCTTACGCATTGTTCTAGCGGCCTTTTGTTGGCCCTTCCCCTGCGTCCACTCTACGTGAGTCGATATCATTGAGAGCGGCCATGGTGCGGGCTCCGGCTGTATCGATACGCAGCAAGAGTGCGCCAGTGTTGCTGTCACCGTCATCTTCACCGCTGTTAACTGCCTTATTCTGTCGTTTCATATCGATTTTAACTTAGAACAGTAACCTCTGACCTAATGAATATGTGATCGAATGGCTAGGTCCTCCTACAGGTCCCTCGTTCGATACCTCCCGATTGAGACAGAGTCAATCGCGTCTTCGCCTGATGTATGTCAATGCCACCGTGCGGGAGAGCTCTTCCGCTCGGGGTGCTGGCATCGTCGGAGCCGGCGCCACAGCCGCGTCGGTAGCGACGGGGGTGCGTAATTAGCCGGCGGCGGCGCTCGGGCGCGCGCTGGCACCGTAATTACGGCGCGGCCTGCGGTAACGAGCCGCCGTCGCTGTTCTGCGTTTCTTTATTTGCATGGTTGGGTGCGACCGCTGCGGCTTTATTGGGTCTTATTAAGAAATTAAAACGTGACGAGCTCGACAGGCTCTCAGGGCGGCGGCACTCTCGGCGACGACCGGAGCAGCCGCCGTGCCAGCCGGCGACGAGCCCGCAGACAGGTCGTGAAGGAGGGCTCACGAGACTTCAAGTGGTCACAAATGACCTGGGGTGTCGTTGGGAGCTACTGCAGCTGCAGGGGAGTTATACTTTGGACATTGTACTTGCCGCTCTCACGTAAAAGCACACGTTATCGGAAAATGTGCAGAGACACGAAGCAGTGAGCTTGAGGATCTTTCGGCGCAGTATGTTGGTGCAGTGTGTCCGCAAGTGACATATATCAAAGTTGACTCAGGTATAATGTTTCACTGTGCATAAAACATTTTCACACTCCAGTAGCACCTTACAAATGGTTCAATAATCGTTGTGAAGTTTTATCCTACTACAAAGGCATACACATTATTACATCAACTTACTTTGAGGGTAGCGTCAGGCGGAAAAATACATTTAACGGCATAGCTCCAAAACTCAGCATGCATTATACAACATAGTTGGAAAATCGCAATAATAGCCGAAATAAAAACCCTAAGATCAAAATATTCAGATCTGGAGATTTCTGTCCTATAGTGTGAGTTGTGCAAGCTACTTCGTGTGCATTTTAATGATTGGTGTCCTGTCCCTGATGTAAAGTGTTTCAAGTGCTAACAATCGGCAGTGATCGCTGCATTGGGCCAGGACTGTCATGTTTTGTGTAAGCATTTGTCCATTAATGTTCTTGCAGGTAATTCCTTGGTGATCCTTCCTGAAGATGCTTCGTGGACATTGTATTGTGCATGTTTTTATCCATGAAACCGTCAAGAAAAAAACTCCCGTAAAAATTTGGCCAATCAGCCAATGTAAGTTCGTCAGCGGCCTGTTAGCTGTAAAATGTAAGTTGTAACTTCTTTATGAAATCCGTCTCTGGTCAGTTTTCAGCTAAAATCTGTCCAAAGCTCGAATTCCAGAAAAAAATATCCGGCCGAGACTGGAATCCGGCGCACTTCCGCTGAATATAACATAAATAAATTATAAAAGGCTTTGAGCCTGCATTATGCTCTGATGCAGGGTCACCCTGCCCATGAAAATCAAAACCCAGACATTTGTGACACCCTGCGCCTTTGCCGCTTTCAAGCACGATTGGTTTTGAAGTAATCTCGTACGCACAAATCCGGTACACAAATGCGTGTTATTTTTTATACATTTTAAAGGTAGCTTCTGTTTGAAGTTTTTGTCTTTTTTTCTGCTGATGTGAAAAATTGATTCACTGCAGCAGTTCAACCCTGCAATCGGACCCCTGCAACTCTGAACGCTATATTTTACAGCCAGAGGCTGATGTGGGCTTCTTGCACGCCCCCCACCCTAACCAACCGGCTGGATCTGCCCCTGAATGTACGAACTAGTGACTTCTCAGATGAAAATCATACCAGTTTCTAAAAAATAGATCATTCTCGCTGCAGCTGAAGGCTTCTGTTCCTAGTAGAAAAAATACCAGCACGGAACTGTCAAGCGAATACGGTCCTGCCACGTGAGACAGACAGCACTGACCGAGTACCCAGCCCGGTGTCTGGCGTCATTTAGCTGTCTGAGGTCACCGACAGATGGCCTGTCACCACAGCGGCACGGGGTCCGTGTCCTATCGCCCCAGGGGACTACTCCTCAGCCGGGGTCGCGACCTTCCGTCGGTGGCTGGAGATAGAGCACAGCTGACGAGTCGATGGACAAACTCGAGGCACCAGAGCAGCGAGTACCTGAAATTTAAGGGGGAAGAAGATAAGCCGTGCCTGCCACAGCACGAGTAAAACCAAATTTCAGTGTACTTTAAATTGATCCGTTTGCCTCCATTCAAATCAATAACTTCTGGGATGAATATTAAAGTTTTACAACGCGATACAATTACTAATGACTCCATGGATTAAAACCTGCTGACGTTTTGGTTATTCTGCTTTGATCACGACATGAGAAATTATATATTTCATAAATTACATAATAATTCATAAAAATACCTGACAATAATGAAGCAAGTCAGTCACGATGCTCCTTTTTCTTATTTGATAGCGATATACCTGAAACGCAAATGATCAACGGTGATGATTAACAAACAAAATAATTCAAAAACATTTTTAAATTCTTAGCATAACACCAGGGTTTTTAGCGTCGCCACCAAAGGGACCATTTAGCACATGGCCCCCATAAATTTGTGGTGGCCCTCCACCTGACTCAGGATGTCCATTTAAGGTCTGGAACAGCCCCTTGAGTATCAATGGGCCTAGCCTAACTGCCTATAAAGCAGGTTTCCTAGTTTGCCTATATAGAAGACCCCATTAGCTATAAAGGAGGACCCATTAGCTATACAGTAGACCCCATTAGCTAGAAAGGAGGCCCTATAACGACCTACCTAGGAGCCTCCTTTACTTTAAAGGAGGCCACTTTAACAGCCCACATAGGCGGTCCCTTTACTTATAGAGCAAGTCCCCTAAACGGCTTATTCAGGAGGCTCCATTGCTTATAAAGGGGGCCAACTAAATGGCCTACGTGGAGATGCCTTTACACATCAAGGAGGCCCTAAACGGCCAACGTAGGAGGAGGCCCCTTACTTATAAAGAAAGCCCCTAAATGATATACAAAACAGAGGCCTCAAAAGCTAGGGGCCCCCTCCAGAGTCAGGGATAAGAGAGCCTCCTTTGATACTGGCTCCCATGAAAATAAATTCGCGGCGACGCCCCTGCGATAGTACCATGGTCTTATGAGACAGATTTGCTACTCTAACATTGTTAAATAATGCCTTCCACCACAGCATCAGACAGTATCATTTTCTCCGCGTTCCCGTTGGTGGTTGGGGTTGTGTTGATGAATGCCGCTTCTATGGCTAATCCTGCTTGCGCTTCTTTTTCATAGCCTAGCATATATACCGAGTTCCATTCTGGGAAATGCCCTGCGCTGCCGACATGTCTAATCATTGCTTTGTTGTTCTGTGAAGCTGGATATCCGATTTGTTTTTTTCTATCCTAGTTTTTGTTTCTCTAATGTTTCGCCGATGTAGCTTTCATTGCGACAAGCATATACATTTTTTAATGACGCTATTCTTATTCCCCTTACCTCTTTGTTTGTTTGTTAGTTGTTTGTTGTTGTTCGTTGTTAGTTGTTAGTTAGTTGTTAGTTGTTTGACCAGTGTTCTTGCTGGTTGGGAAATGGTTCTCTTCTAGTATTTAAAAGAAGAAATCACTTCAACACAGTGGCGGACCCAGGACAAAATTTCAAGGGGGCTATGAGGTTCGAGCTTTCCCTCGTCATTGTCTCTGAACAGCATCCGGCTATGCGTTAACTATAAGCACTCTGACATTTCGGAGGGGAGGACTTGAGCCCCCCCTCCACTCCCTGTATCTGCCACTGCTTTGGCACCCTGGGGAAGCTGGAACCGATACAACTACCTGCTCACGGCATTATTATCCACTGAAACTGGCTTACTCCTAATTGTCCTGGCTTTCAGCTTCAGCTGAATTAGCCCGCCTAAGGGATAGGCCGTGATTCTTGAAGGAATGTTTTATGTGCTCGAATTCAACTGTGACGAACTGGTCGGAGAAAATTTTAAAGGATTTGCCCTGTTCTGTTTGGGCTGAAACATAGCTACAAATGGAACATGTGACGCCCTTCGCTTATAGTTATATTACGTTTAACATGAGCATTGTGACTTTTGCCAGTGTGCACAGGTTTCCTCAGTTATTTAATTTATCTAATGTATAAATTTTATGTCGTTATCAAGGTAGAGTAACCGAAAAGTCTATATGTCTTGATGGATGTGGGTAATCACTGACAACTAATTTCATTGAAATATATTGAAATCTGTCAGACTTTTACCATATCATTTTAGCTTCTGGCACAATTTCATGGTGTTATGCCTAAATATCACAAACAAAACTGTACTATAAGCCTAACCTGCATCTTGATATTTCAATCCACTTCTCCCCACATCAGACCCAGCGTGCGGCGCAACGACGGTCACGGCTTAGTTCACAGATAATTCGCGGTGTGGCGCTATCGTCGGTATCGTCGCCGTCGACGGAAGCGCGCTGGCCATTGGTCACTCGCTGGTCATCGCAGCCGGCCAACAAATCATTGATTTGCCGCTGATGGTGTGGTGGGCGGGGCGATAGCGTCGGTGGTCGGTGGCCAATCGGGGACGGCGCTTCCGTATACGTCAGAGCTGCGCGGACTGGCCATAGCCGTGCACTGGGCAGCGCGCAGTAGCCAATAAAAACTCGCAGGCCGTCCGGCTCCGGCGATCTCGGCGCACCCAAAAAGGGTTAGACGCCGCTGTGCCAGCACGCCGAACTCCGGAGCGGGCCGTGGTCAAGACCGGGTACTCGACAATAAAGAGGGTGCATTGTCTGGTGCCTAGGCAAGTCGCTGCAATGCTAGCTGCAATACAATCAATACAATTTTCAAATTTTGACGAGGATGAATCGTGTTCCCAGGCGATGAACCCTTGCTATACTGGATTTATTTCACGTTCCCTACTGGAGGTGAGGCAATTCCACCCTCTTGCCCATTTGGAAAACAAGAAGTATCGAAAGTCGCACTAAATGGCATCGCGTTGCTTGTAACCCTAGCTCTCCGGCGACCTACAATGCTCTGACCTTATGTTCGGTGGTGAACTTGAGAGTGCCTATACCCTATACCTATACTTGAGAGGACCCGAGCGTGCTGAAATCACGTGAACCATAGTCACGACGCGCTTCTGTGCCTACGTTTAGTGTTGGACATAGGTAGAACGGAGGGAGGGGGGTTGAGGGCGAGGGAGACCCTTGTCCATCGATCGATCCATCCAGCGCCCCCTAAAACGTGTTTTCCACCCCTCCCTCCCCCAGGACGCAAGCATCGGCACCCCCATGTCGTAATTTGACGCCCCTCTGATAAGTTCTCATCAATGTTCAATGGCGTGCATTGACATACCTGAGAATATCATGGGTGAACATGACATCTTTGGAACACAATATAATCTGGTGAGTGTTCTCTGCTGGGAGTGCACGAGAAACTGCAGCAGCAGCAAAACAGTTTCCAATGAGCTTGAATGTTTCGGCATGTGCTTCTGCATACCAAATGAGGTCATTTGAGGTCAATGTCATTGAACAATCTCTGAAAATAAAATGTAATGAGCAAGTCAAGAGCGATCTACGTGCTTGGGTTCTGATGCTAGAATGATAAGTGTGCATACGCAGACAATTTTCAATTGCTTTCTTAATTTGTATTTTGTAACAATTTTCGTTGCTTTCTTACCCATGTTTGTTTGTTTTGTTAGAAGCCACACATTTCCTACTCACTCCCGTCCAAATGTCCGAGTGCCTATCGGAAGCTGATCCCAGGCAATGCTAGGGGAGGCTCGAGCCCCTAGATCCCTCGAAATGGGGTCCTGGATCCGCCACTGCCTATTGGTACATATTACGCGACATACTCTGCTACGACATTGTACAGAAAGGACACCACCGATCACAAACCCACTGCTGGACTGGGCTCGTATCGGCTAACGCCGGCCGGGCGCTGCAACCACTTCCCTTCCTAAACGTCAGCGACACTCTCCAATACGGGTACTTTGATAACGATGTGATCCCAGGCAGCTGAAGCCGTGCTGACTCCCTCCTGATGCGATTGAGGACAGCTGAAGCCGTGCTGACTCCCTCCTGATGTGATCCCAGGCAGCTGAAGCCGTGCTGACTCCCTCCTGGCCCCGCTTTCCTCCACTCAGCTAATATTTGAGCTAGGCGAAAGTATTACGTCCGCCGAATACCTAACAACGTGGTATTGCCCTTTCCACATTCAAAACTGTCATGGGAAGAACTTATCAACAGAGGGGGAACTCGAGAGCCGGACACCTCTGCAGCCGGTTTGGCTTTACTCACTATAAAAAAGTTAGCAGACTGAAAAGGGCCAACTTTATGTTGAACTACACCAACAGCGGTGCAGCCAGTCTTAAACGAAGTCTGCACGCACCAATGAGAAAAGCTGCTTAGTTCGGACGTGTACAGGAATTATTGCATGGTGTGCTTGTGTCTTTTCTTCTTCGGGATGACATATAGGCACAGAATATGATAACAAAAATGTTTGGATATTCCCACAAATGGTACATGAAGAAATACTTCTTTTATTCTAAAACAATCTTAATAGTCTTCGGAGACAGAAAGAACCAGGAAGTGGGGTCACAGCATCCGAAGGGAGGCCAACCGAGCTCAGCTCTTCCATCAGTTCTCTGAGCTCATAAATAAGGCAACGTATCGATTCCAATGTTCCCATAAAACTCCATCGGGACCTGACATTTGCTCAATATTCTGCCCTCGGTTACTAGATTGTGGTTCTAGGTAAAAACGTAGTGGAGTCACTGGTGCCGTCGGGTTCTAATCACGGCAGTTCACTGGAATCCCTCAAATGTGTTCAAGCGTCTCCATGCCGTCGCTAGATTCCGATTGGTTGTATCAGCGGCATTCTGGAAAATTATGACGTTTGTAGAATCACGTTACATTCTTAACAAATTAGGAATTCATCTTGAGCAATGACAAACTAATGGATCACCTTATAACCTAAGCATTAAATGCATTTAGACCCACGCTGATAAGAAGTTGAGCGATACGTGCTAACAAGTATAGATACTCCACTAGTTGATACACTCACAAGAAGACAGCGTCCTTGTGTTAGTTCCTCTTCACTTGCAGAAGGCTAAACCTGGCGCAAGCGAATTTCCTATAACTGATAAAACTCTTTATGGAACATATCACCACATGAAGACGTACACATAGGTATCTCAGGACTCCGCACAATGGGACTTTTTAAAGGGAATGTGGCACCATCCTAACGTGATTTTAACTGAGATAGCCAAGTTGTAAAGCAGGTCGGAAAACCTGGTACTCAATATATCATTTGTCTTGGAACTCGAGATTTCCGTAGAAAAACTAAAACCTACCTGGGGCATTCCAGGACAGATCGACCAAGGCTTGACACCACCATATCTAGAAAAAATCTGAAACTTTGTCTCCGGGTAGTTTTGGGCCAGAAACACGCCTGTGAGAATCTTAGCCCCCTCCGATCAACGGTGACCGAGTTATAGCCCGAGGCATTTTCGGGAGGTCACCCTGTAGACTCATCTTTGATGCTTCATAACTCAAAAACGCATAGCCTGATTAACACGTTTTGTATATCATTGAACTCGTCTTGAACTATACTTTATTTTGAAAAAGAAAATTTCAAAATTTGAAAATTTTTGACTTTTAATTTGTTTGAGCTTTTCTTTTCTGACCTAGCTTGACCTTTTCCCAGTTGAAATTGCCATTTTAGACACCTCAAACATTTTGATTAATAAAATATCTTTCGATAGGAAAATAAAAAATGCGTTCTTGCTATAAGTTCCAAATATTTAGCACCTAAGGTAGGTATGTAGACGGTTTTTGACCACTGCAGTAGTACAGCCTTATGTTAAACGCCGCAAACATAGTGATTGTTTTTTAATCGGTTGCTGGCAATCATATTGCTTTGTCTTTACGAAATTTTCATCGTGCAAGTGTCAGAATTTATGACAATTAACACGCGCCCACCCGAGGGGGTGGGCAACCGGCCTCCTCAGGTCTCTACAGATAGTAAAACAACACCTTAGCGAAGCGCCACCGTACGCCATCTATCTCTAACACAACATATTACAACTTCTGGAAAAATTTTAGGTCTGGGTCATACCAGGTCAAACTGCCAAACCAGGTCAAGAGACCTAACCTCGAAAAAACTTTGGGAAGTGCATCAATAATATCAAATTTAGCCTATCGTGGTTTGATTCACATTACATAGTAAGGTCGCCCAGCAAGATAATTTTTCGTAGCAGGATTTCTATGTCGATAACCGGGAGCAGGGTCAAGGTCATGGTCTTTCCATTAGAAATGCATGGGGCAATTGGTAAATTTTGATAACTTGAGAAAATTGAGAATTGTCGAGAATTGCGATGGAGGTTTTGTTTTTACGTTGTCGTGTCTGGCTTGCCACTGCAGTTTAATTAATATTCTTTTTACCATACAGACCTAAGCCTGGCTCTAGGTCAAAGCAGGTTAATTTTGGCATTTGACTAGGCAATATTATAAGATACATAATCCGTTTGGGCTCAACAAGAGTGTTCCAATGGCGCTGAACATTTCTTTCAACGGCTCTCCTCTGTCACCTATTATGCCACAAAATTTAGGTTTCCACTTTGTTCCTGTAAGAAATACTGTGACCTCGAGCAACCTCAAAGATGACACGACCAAACGATTGTGTGTAACATATTCAGAAGTGATTAAAACTGGCTGTTTAGCGCATCACTCCCAGCGCACAGTGTAATTATTCATCTGGGATTCTGGGATCCGTGTCAGCTATGAAATGATCACCTTGTAGAAATATCATGAGGCAATCTGTTCAAGTGACCAAGTCGAATGCGTTACAATTTCAGGACACTTTTTCGCATATATGAGCAGATTCAAATTAATTTTTGGGAATGAAATTCTTTCAGACACGTTTGTTTACATTGCATGAATCCTCTCAAACGTATGCTGTGCTGCACTGGGTCACCTTGTATCGATACTATTTTTCCATCTCGGGGACGATGTAATTGTGTGAGTTAGTGGTGCTCATAGGATAACTTATATTTGTTTCAATTATGGATAAATTCGCGACATCTTTGTAAATTTTCGTTTAAGGCTGAAAGGTCATTTATTAATAAGTTCATTTGCCCTCGTCTCCCTCGAAACAATGGATCCCTTTCTATCACTTTTAATGGCTGCAATTTTATTTTTATAAATATTGTCCAAGTTGTTTCCAGTTCAGTTTTAGGAGTAGGTGTCTAACTAGAGTCATCACGGGACTTTTTACGGAGACCCCGACCCCACCACCCAAACGAGCAACTCCCACGATGAAGTGTTAATCAATGAACCAAATTTGAAAGTCCCACAAGGCATAACAACGACCGTCTACCTCAGGTCACACCCTCACCAGTCAGTTGCCAGCTGGCCTTCAGTATTTACGGTACCTACCACCTCCCAGTTGACCTAAATTATTTTTCCAGAAGTTGTAATATGTTGTGTTAGAGATAGACGGCGTACGGTGGAGCTGCGCTAAGGTGTTTTTTACTACCTGTAGAGACCTGAGGAGGCCGGTTGCCCACCCCCTCGGGTGGGCGCGTGTTAATTGTCATAAATTCTGACACTTGCACGATGAAAATTTCGTAAAGACAAAGCAATATGATTGCCAGCAACCGATTACAAAAACAATCACCATGTTTGCGGCGTTAAACATAAGGCTGTACTACTGCAGTGGTCAAAAGCCGTCTACATACCTACCTTAGGTGCTAAATATTTGGAACTTATAGCAAGAACGCATTTTTTTATTTTTCCTATCGAAAGATATTTTATTAATCAAAATGTTTGAGGTGTTTAAAATGGCAATTTCAACTGGGAAAAGGTCAAGCTAGGTCAAAAAGAAAAGGTCAAACAAATTAAAAGTCAAAAACTTTCAAATTTTGAAATTTTCTTTTTAAAATAAAGTATAGTTCAAGACGAGTTCCGTGATATACAAAACTTGTTAATCAAGCTATGCGTTTTTGAGTTATGAAGCATCAAAAATGAGTCTATAAGGTGACCTCCCGAAAATGCCTCGGGCTATAACTCGGTCACCGTTGGTCGGAGGGGGCTAAGATTCTCACAGGCGTGTTTCTGGCCCAAAATACCCCGGATACAAAGTTTCAGATTTTTCTAGACATGGTGGTGTCAAATTGAAATATTTTTGGTCGTTTTGTCCTGGAATGCCCCACCTATAATGTACCCCTCTTGTACCCCTAGCAGCAGACCACAGTTGCCATGGCTGTTGGTGTGACGACATACGCTGACGGCACGGTGAGCATCAGCCAATTAAAGCCCTTGAAGCGTTTCAAATATGGTAGTGGTTGCCAGATCATGACATCATCCACAGGCTGATATTTATTTCTTGTCCTAGAGGAGTATTTTAAAAATCAAAGCATTGAGTTTATTGTACATTTGTTCAGAGAAATCATGAGTGGTTTCATTATTTTCGGCTAAAAGTACGCCTAATTACACTAAATTCCAGGATTCAACCAAGGTGCCACATTCCCTTTAAGTCTGGGTTTACAGCTGCTTGTACTTAAGTGCAAGGTCATGTTTAGCGTTTCGTCCTGACCCGGCTCACCACAACCGTCTTCAGCATTATCATTTGCCAAAATATCCGCATTCTTGGAACAACATTCAGTGGACTAGGTTTCCTGAGTGTCACCAGGGGGGACTGGTGTGTTAGGAGCTTCACTACGGTGACTCGCGAGGAGCTGAGTGGTCACCACAGACGTCACGAAGCACCAGCTGAGTGTCCCCAAGAGAACTGGTGCGTTGGAGCTTCACTGCGGTGTCTCGAGCTGATTGGTCCCACTCACGTCAGCAGGCCCAGCTGTGAACTGGAGCGTTAGGAGCTTCACTGCGGTGTCTTGAGCAGCTGATTGGCTACCACTGACGTCACCAGACACCAGCTGAGTGTCACCCGGCGCCCCCGCCGGGGTCACACGTCATAGGACCACCTGCAGCGCACCTCTGCGTCTCACACGCGTTATGGCGCCGTTCGACGCATGCAAAACGCACGCAGGGACCTGCGCCGGAAGTGACGTCAGCAAAGTTGCGGAGACACGGTGTCCAATCTGAAGAAGCGCATAAGAAGCGCATCGAGCCGCAGATGCAATGGCAATGTAGCCTCCTGTGCTACGTGGTAATGCTTAGAATGGATGTTACAAAAAAGGCGGTTATAGGCAAAGGCGTGCTAATGTTGTAAAACCACAACCAGATGAGGATGGAAAACATCATAAACCAACAATAACCATAATCTGATAAATACCACTGTTATTACAAACAGGCAACACCATCAAAACAATCAACAGACTACAGCGATTCAAATCGCTGTCATTTATAATAAGGTGCCTAAGTGCATTATTTGTTGAGGATCCATTTGACAGAACGATACAGGTAAAGGAACACACTGACAAGTTGGATATTAAATATATATTCAAAAGCAAGCACACGGACGCGTTTCGTAACTTCTTCAGCGTGTGTTTGAAGGGTAGAATTATCCGTTGACGCATGAAGGTTTCTGTGAACTCACTTGGGCTAAACGTGGATAATATTTGCCAATATTTTTTTGATATTGCAAAATCTCCTCTCTTGGAATTTAGATTTTCTTTTTGTTCAATTAGGGCCGACTCCAAAAACTTTCTTCTAAGTGCATTATATTGCAATCCTGCTCCTCGCTCAACACTACTCGATTTACCAAACCTGAAACCCAAAATAAAGGTTCACTGGTCAAATAGTCGTCTGATAAGGTCATGACTGCCAGACGAAATTTTGAAATCGATGTATGCCTATTTTGGAACTTACCTGAACTGAGAGCAGGCCTGCTTTCCCCATAGAAAGAAAACAGCGACGGCAATGGTATCCGTTTTTACCGCATAGCTTCGATGACCAGCGCGCCGCATCTGAGGAGCCGAGGCGTCGCGACGCGGTGGCCGGCGCGCGCTCCCAGAGCACAATCGTTCATTGTGCTCCCGCTCACACACGCTTGCAGAGCCCGCGGCCGGCGACAATGGACGATTTATGATTTCTGCGCATGATAGATGCGTGTGAGAACCGCGTCGCTGGACCGTTGGACATGCCGACTTCTTCACAAACCAGCGCCGATTCAAATGTGGACGGGGGACGACGGGGAGGCCAGGCAGATGTGACTTATGCGCGTCGGCTCCGAGTCAGATGGGGCGTCGGTCGCACGAGCTTGCCAGAGGTCCCAATAAGCTGTATTGTTGTATGGGGTAAGCTTCCACTCAGGTTTTCGGTGTGAGGTGTGCGTCATTTCTGGTTGGATGGGTCCTGAGAAGTTGGGGAACAGAACTGCTTTAATGAGGTCCAGTCCTACAGCATGGTATAAGCAGTTCACTTCGTTGAAGTGAGCTGTTCCACTATTTCAAAGCCATGACTACCTGGGAGCGAATGGAAACTGTCACCCCCGATTTTTTCTATTTGTTCTGTACAGATTCTTAACTCAAGTCGTATTCTTTATCATAAACATCGTGTCAGTTATTCGTGTGCCTACTTTCAGACACATCCCAAGCTTAGTCTCCAGCGCCGCCGGCGACATTTGCAGCTCGTTTCGGCCGCTGTCGACATTCACAGCGCACTCAGGTCACTATACCCCGCGTCGCTAACGACATTCAGCTACACCGCCCGAGGCGTGGGCCGAGTGGCTTCCGACAGCGCTGCCCGTGGCACCAGACGACGTTATGGCGCGCCTCCCTCTGCGTCGGCCGCTGCGCTGACCTCCACCGAACCCGCGCCTTTTTACAGCCATTAAGGCAATCGGTTTAATCGGCTTGTGTCGTTGTCGACGCGACGCTGCGGAGAGGGGACCCGGAGGGTGGGCCGGCGCGCGCACTCGCTAAAGCACAAATGTGACCAGGGCAAGCGTGTGGGTTTTATCATTGACACCGTTAGATGGAAAGAAAGCCCTTATGGATTGGGCGATAACCACTGCGCTGCGGATTATTGAGCCCAGGTCTAACGGACAGTGCACGCCGACAGCTCTGCCGTTGGGGGCGGGGGGGGACGGGGAGCGTCGCTGGCGGCGGGGGCGCCGGGGGTGTTTTACCCGCGCCCGGGACGGCTGTAACAAACAAATCACTGGCGCTGCCGGCGCCGGACCGAGACCGCTATCCGTTACGAGTCCGCAGAGCGCGTGTGCGCATGAATGCCAGCTTAACGCAACTGCGCGCGCGCAGGCAGCTGCCGCGCGCGCTTTTTAGGGAGACACGGCGCTAATCTGTGGCCACCGCCGCGACGGCTGCGTGTGCTATTGATCTGAGTTTGCGGCGAGCTCCGGCGCACCGTGGCTGGGCTGTGACAAACAGCGACGCGCGCCGATGCACCGTCTGCCGCTGGCCTGTCGTTGAATGCACGCATAGGACTGCTCTCAATGCCATTCGCGTATGCACGTCCAAAATATTTGGGGGAATGGAAGTGCTCGCTGGTGCCGTTTCGAAATCCTATGCCTCACACAGGAGGTGCAGTGTACAGACTAACGGTGCTGGGCATGACTGAAGATCCCTTTTGATCCAGGGGTCTCCTGAATGGGCCGGTACAGATCCTGACCCAGGGATTTCCCGGATGGGCTGATATAGACGCGCCAATAAGAATATAATGAAAAAATTAAAATTTCGGTGGCCCAAAGCTATCACCTCTGGGTAGGGAGAATTATCTGTTGAATAAAACGATAATCATATTCTTCTTTATCTGTATCATTTCGATCAAGCAAATCAGACAAGTAGTTTAACACATTTCGCTAAGGGGGCGGATATCCCCCTCAAGATTTTTCGCAAATGCTAAAAAAAACAGAGCAAAGCAGCGTCGGTATACTTTGTACACCTATTTCCTGGTCATTTCTGCAACTGGCCACAAAGTCTTAGGCTTATTTCGCTTGGCATTGTAGTTCGAATGATATGCAATATGACCTATGCTGACTTTGGCTTGACTATAGGTCAGGTCGATTCTAATATTTTGCCTGGAGAGGTCATGTTGCAGTATTCGACTTGAGGTCAAGATAATTTCAGCGACGTTTCTTTAGCTAATTTTCTATATCTATTCCTTATCAGCTACTGAGAAAGTTTCCAGTGCATTACTATGAGAACATTCTTTGACCTTCTGTGATACCAAAAGCGACCTGACAAAAAATGGTTCAGACATTTTTGGTAGAGATAAAAATGAGCTATCTAATGTCACTTTCCCCTTTTCGCTATCTAGGGTGGCTTTTGAGGGGCCTGACGCTCGGCTTTTCGGCACCGGCAAAGCTAGCGCGTTCCTCGTTCCGGCGCTTGTTAACATGTTGGTCAATGGGGTGATCCGTGATCACTCTTCTGCCGGTAAAAAGGAATAAGTGCTATGAAGACTAGCAACGTAATTAATTTTTACTGAAGCATATCGTCTAATCTACTATGAAGCTCTATCAATTTTGTTTAAAATATCATTCATGTTTCAACAAAATCCAAGAACTGTTTTAAATGCCATCGAAAGATCCCTTTCGACCGACACAGAAACAAGGGCTCTTGATGGCAGCTACTGCTCCAGCACAGCGGGACTAAAGTCTTTTCTAGCACCAATCTGGCGGGCAGGCTCGCCAGCGATTCGGAGGCATTACTCGGTACATGAAAGGCTGGCGAATAGCAGAGGGGCGATGGCTGAAACTCCCTCCCACTTCAATAGTTCTACAGAGAGCACTTCTGGGCATATGGAATTGTTCATAGACGGGATGCATTTTCATCGGATTGCAGTGAAATGAATATTTTTTCTCAGATTATATTTGTCCTCTGGTGTATTATTTTCCTTTGCATACGGTTCGAATTCAGGCACCCTCAAATTGATAAAAGAAGTTGCATAGTGCGCGTAATCCTGATGCAGAACAGGTGCCATATACATTTTCATCAAAACTTGGCCCTGATTACGTCCCATCTACAAGTTACTGCCTGGATCCGGTCTTGTCTTTCCTTTTACTACCTTTGGCACCTGGCACGGACAAGCTATTTGAACTTGGGAGATGTAAGTAGTTCAGTCTCGGGCATTGCTCCCTGTAATCGATTGTTGATGTAGAAGTCAATCTGACGAAATAAAAAATGGTATATTGTTGGGTCGGTAGCATACCATGAATTGAGTAGGAATCGAATTGCACAGCTTCAACAAACCGGCCATCACGAATAATCAATTATAATTGTTGGGGTTTAACGACGCACCAACTGCCAGACTCATACGACGTTGCCAACTCTCACCCTATTGGGAGGGATTTGGAGAATCAGATCTACCTGTTCAGAGGCTTTGCCGGGACTTGAGCCGGGACCGGTGACTTACAGGGATGCTATCCACTGCTCTACTCATCCGCCACTATGAATCATTATTTCGGCTTAAGCCAGCTTCAGTCAGTCGATGCTTGATTTGAAATCAACGTTGTGTTGTCATCGATGATCACGTATTTGGAATCAACGTATGAGAGTCTAAAGAATCTAGAAGTATGTGGTCTTCTAAATGTGTGATACATTGACTAAAGGAGCGTCATCACTTCTTTATCGAGCTCTTTATCTTCACAAAGAGTTCCTTGATGCCTAGCACTTGGTAGGATCACGAAGAGTGCTGGAAATAAAGGAGGATAAGAAGCAGCTTGACTTGTGTAAAATTTCAAATTTTATATTTTCCTAAACTCGGAATCTAACTACTCACTCTGAATCCCCGCCCTAACACGGAAATATTGCACCCTTGCTCTACGGGGGAGAGTTTAATTAAATCCTCCTGTTCTTTAAGGGACTAAGACATAGAAAGGTACGGTAAGATGCAGCGTGTTGCCTCTGGCCGGAAATATCCGCTGCAACGGCGGATGCAAGGGGGGGCTAGGGGTTCAAGTCCCTGCCTAAAAGTTCTGAGCGCTAATATTAATCACAAAATAAGAGGTTATTCCATGTAAAGATGGGGCAGGACTGAATCCCCTAGCCCCCTCCCTACCGGAAATGAAGATTTGGATTCACCACTGCTGCGCAGTGATATATTTTAGTTTTGTTTTATATATATTAGGGTTCAGCACTTGAAGTTTTAGTCAGAGCCGCATGACGAAATCCATAGAGCGAAGCGGATTGAGATTTCTCAAGAGGCTCTATTCAGGCCGCTTGGGGGTTCTGACAGTTGATGCCAGGGCTCTGCAATTGTGTAAGGTGATGGCCCTTTTACGCTAAACGCCCAAACGAAGGGTTCCAAATCTAAATTAAAAAAAGTTTTTGAGAAATATTGGAACAAATGTTTTCAATTTTGCATTTTTCTCATTTTTATTTCTCAAGCGACGAACTTGAAATTTTCCTTCTTTTGAATAAGCAGCAGGGGCCACCTAAGAAAAAATTCGAACTGGTCCGACAATATTTATTACGCCAAAACGCAGTATTTCTAATACAGGCAAAAAGCTATTGCAATTTGACGGCCGACTTATAAGCTTGAAATATCAGAAGGCACGCTTGAGTTAGTTTAAAGACAGCCAGCTGGAGGCAGCTAGGTCAATTTTCTTGTGCTTAGGCATAGTTTCCAGTGGAAAACGTAAAATTCTGACCTAGTTTTTGCCATTTTGCCGGAGGGCTGCATTTTTGCTCATTTAATTTAAATCTTAATATCTCGCCATCTAATGCGTCAATTTGATTCTTCATTTCAAATAATGAAAGAACATTGCTTCCCCCTGATAGTGTTTGGATATGGATATCGTGATATTAAAATTCGTTGTTTTATATGTATAAATATAATTTTAGTAGGAAACCTTTTATTTGTAGCTTCTCGGTTCCGAGCACATGTCATTCACAAGCTCACAATTGACATGGTTGAATAGGAAAATTAGCAGCAGTCATTTAATTCATTTACACTACCCACTTATCTCCAACGGCTTTCGAGTAATTCATCCGAAAGGGTATTTCAAGGAGCTAAATTTCTCGGAACACGGTTGCTTCTCACCATGGTTTCAAGTCCTCATAATTAATGGAAGTAGATGCAATTTTGCATAAAGCTAGGTTAGGGTCTTGGGTCACCGATACAAGTGATTCTAGGCCAATATAATGCTTGGTTCGTCTTCTAGAATCAGCTTTGTACCATGCCTTTTCTGTACGAACACAGCACCCGGCGCCACGATCACGGCATCGTTTTGATTGAGTGATACCGGCCAGTGATCTCATGACGGGTGTAGGGTTAGTGGGAGCCGATACAGTGTTGCGCAGTGGTATAGTGGGTGGAGGCTTTGTCTCGTGATCAGGGGTGCCCGGTTCGAATCCGGGGTTGACTGTGGGATATTTGTTGATTATTTCAAAGAAAAGAATGATAACACTGACCTACAGGCTTATGAAGAGCTGCATTGAGAAGGAAATATTGTTTGCGTTCAGCAAATTGTCATGCGGCTCTCCTGCGCCGATGGGGCGTTAGCCCAGGTTGCAGACCGGGGTTTTTCTGTCGCGATACAGTTTTTACATCATCTTTGACATAGTTTTGGGATTTGACTTCTTGTCACGCTATCAGCTTTATTGCCTATATTTTCTGCTTCTTTATCCTCTTCAGAGCCCTTGCTCACTCCTTCTATCGAGTTTTAGCGTTTCTCCCTACCACCAACAGGTCTTTCGTGAACTTCAGTGAGAACTCCAAGGGATATTGTCAAACAATATTTTTATCTGTTCACCGGCTCGCCTTTTGTCGCTGGAGAAATATACAAGGAGCATCCTTGATTTTTGGAAAGAGAACAACATTTTGAAGTTCTTTGTGCATTTTAATGTCGGATGAAACAAAAGCTCTCTTGCACATTCTTTTGAATGGAAATGTCCGGGTTCAGAGCAATGTTTTGCATGGCTTTTCTGCATGTGAAGCTGAATAAAACGGAGGCATTCAGCATGCTGCTGTTTATAAATGAAGTCAGGGGCGTCGCAACGGGTGGTGGATTGCTTGGACCCTCTACTCACTAAAATTGGTGACTACCCTCCCCAAATTTCACCGGGGTGTCATAAAGATATATTCTTTTAGAACGAAAATGTTCCCGTTTGTTATTTTCATGAACTGCGTCGGTTTTGAATACGTCGAACATGTTGCACGTCCTCATCCAGCCGACTAAACAGAAGGACAGATGGGCATAGGTTGACATTGCTGGGTCCGGCCCCCACTAGAGAATCTGACGCAACGTCCTGGCCCGGAAACTTAGCAAATTTGATGAATAAAGCTTAAAGGGAAGGTGACACCTTCATAACGTGATTTTAACTGAGATAGCCAGGTTGTAAAGCAAGTCGGAAAAACCGGTACTCAATATATCATTTGTCTTGAAACTCGATATTTCCGTAGAAAAAAGCTAAAACCTACCTGCAATGTACCCCTCATGTACCCCTAGTAGCAGGCCACAGTTTTCATGGCTGTTGGTGTGACGACATATGCTGACATCACGATGAGCATCAGCCAATCGAAGCCCTTGAAGCTTTTTGAGTATGGTAGTGGTTGCCAGATCATGACATCATCCACAGGCAGATATTTATTTCTTTTCCTAGAGGAGTATTTTGAAAATCAAAATATTTAGCTTATTGTAAATTTTTCACAGAAACCATGAGTGGTTTCATTATTTTCAGCTAAAAGTACGCCTAATTACACTAAATTCCAGGATCCGACCAAGGTGCCACATTCCCTTTAACTCCCCAACATATGAAGTGTGTAATCTCCACAGCGTCAGTTGTGAAAGTTGCAAAATCGCCGATACGTCGAGCTCGATATCTTCGAAACATCAGTAACCGAGAACCAAAACTCCCTCTCCATTCCTCTCAAACGCACAGGTTTCACAAACTGCCTATGATAGCTTACTGGAGCGGCGCGCCGGCACGCGCCACCACTGGAGCTGGTGTTACGCTGTTGGCCGTCCATCGCGGTCACCGCCGGTTGCCGCTTGGCAGCTCAGCCGCAGCGGTAGACTGGCCCGCAGTGACCGCCGCCAAGGCCGCGGCCTCGCTATGGTCAGGAGGCTCCCCACACCTGCGCATACGCAGCAAGCCAGGCAGCGCTGTGTGCGCCAAGGTGGACTTTGGTCTTTGCTCTGACGTTCCCACTAGCTTTCCACTCTGCGCCGCTGTGCATGTATGTGTATAAGTGTACGTCCAGTGAGGCGGCTTTCGCCACCTCTGGGTGATAATGAGCGGGTGGAGGACAAGCTGACCAGGGTGAAACCGGAGCCATCAGGGGTGGACGGCGCGGCGGCGCGCGACCGAAGGCGATGAGGCGTGGGTGGCACGCGACACAGCACCTGTCCGGAGGAGCTGCTGACCGCTCGCATCGCCCGCAGGCCGCGCCAGCGCCCTCGTCCATGACCATTTCCGGACGGCTTGAGGGACTGAAACATTCTTTGGTTTCCTCACATGATATTGAAGCTTACAATCGGGGCCAAAATATAAAGAGTTGCGTTCCTCAAGAATGATATAATATAATGTAAAGAATGCAATTTAATGTATATAATCTAGATTTAATATAAATAATTACTGGGGTTTAACGACGCACCAACTGCCAAGGTCATACGGCGTCGCCAACTCTCACCCTGTTGGGAGGGATTTGGGGGATTAGATCAACTTATTCAGAGGCTCCACCGGGACTTGAACCCGGGGCCGGTGGCTTAGAATACAGGGATGCTATCCTCTAAGCCACCTATCCCCAGCGTTCCTCAAGAACAGCATGTGGACTTCTACCTTATAATGTCAACAGTTTCCAAGAAAATTGGATGGGGGTGCGTTCTATGTTGTTTCCAATAAATAGAAACAGGAGCCGAGCAAAATAAAGCAAAAGCTTGATATACCACAATGCTATATTTCTTGTTTCGCTTATTGTAAGAATAATCTCGTTAATTTTCTCCCCGACGTAAATTTTTTTCAATATGCATGGAGCGGTATTGACCTGCTAGCTACGGGTATGCTAGCAGCGTTTTCTCGGTATGATGTATAAATCTGTTATTTCAGTTCAAACCCAGAATACAAGTAGACCATTCCTTTCGACAGCCCCTCACTTCTTCGTACAGGCATAGACTCTGCTTCTAGCCGGTTCTTAAGGAAACTCTGCGTTGAAATGGCTAAGCTTCTACATGCACACTACTACACTAGTGGTGTAACTGGAGCAATTACTAAGAACAATGAGGCCCCTGGTGTTTTACATTATAGTAAGTAATGGGAGGTGATTGTTTCGCTGAGAAATAAAGAACTCGAAGAATATGGTACTTTTTCCGGCACAAATTTACAAAAGTAACCATACAGCCAGTGCCTACTGAAATATATCAGCATACTTACCACAAAAAGCTCTAGAGAACGAACCCATGCATGAATGTTAGATAATGTGTCCGCTTTTCTAACTAGTCCTAGGCAGCCTCAGCTTTTGGCTTTCACTCCGTTCCGCTGTAGACTGCCGTATTTAACAAGGCACCCATAACCACGTCACCAAATTGACTTGTTTACCGAGTGACTGTCTGCGGTAGGCTAACGAAATGTCGATGGCGACTATGTTCCACGGTAGTTGAACTTCGAGACCTGTGGCTGAGGTGCATCACCGCGTGGTAGGTACTTTTAGACATAACCTGTGTTACCTCCAACGTTTTTCTCGAAAATCTGGCAAAAATATGGTTTAAGACTGACCTATATTCTAAAGGTAAGTATCCATAGTCTTCGCCTTAAGCCGTCTTAGACGCTGCTGGCATTTGCATGCCTAAAAATAGCTCTATCCAAAGTTGCTTTCTGCGATAGATTCATTTCTGACAGTTTGAGGAATAGCTTTATAGTCTTCGTACTGGTGAGAGTCTTAAAGTGCCTCGGTAATATCCAAAAGAAAGAGAAAGTTGAATAAATTATCGCTAAGATTTTGTAGTGGCCATAATGATCTAAGCTAAATCCAAATTAAATCAACCGAGGACAATTTCTTCAAGGTCAAACGGGGTCACAAAGGTCAAATCTGGCCCATGCTTTGGGCCTATTTCGAAATGCTAAGATTATGCAGTAAGATTTTGGGAATTCACCAAAGCCGGATATGATCAAGGAGAACAGGCCCCATGAAATATTATCAATAGGTTTTAGGCTCAAGGCCATTCAATGTAATTTACACCTAATATTATATTGAATTGACCCTCTGTCATCTGTTGAGCTAAAAATGAGGGGCTGAACTCGACCCATGACCTTTGACCTTGACATTAACCTCAGTCAAACTCCACTATAAGGTCATTTACGAAATGTACGCAGTGAGATTAAAAGCCTAACAAATTACGATATGACCATAGATCTTCATGTGAAGTGGCCTTGAAAAATTAGCCCGATCATTTGGTATTATGACGTCACCACTCGGTCTTCAATGTAGGCGAGTTGGTGTGATCATTCGATGGTGAAAATCTAAATATGTATGTCGGACTTTGAAAGTGTATAAGTAAGAACAAATTACTAAACGATGTTAAAAATTATTTTATCAGTCGACGCGGTCATCAATTTTTGTCAAGTTGGCTACGCAGTGTTTTTTGGCTTCGATTCGTTCTCCAGCCACCTTGGCGAAATAGGAGTCGGGGCCCCCTTAAAACTGCCCTTCTACTATGCGTGTTAACGAACCGCAAACAAACCTTCTCTTCTCTACAGACCTGGCTGTATGTATGTGGCATAAATATACATTTATACCACAGAATCATGATATTCAGAACCAATTAATGATGGAAAATCACAACCCTTGTCAGAAAAAACGACAGTTTTGCTTTCAACTTCTGGATTTGCTAGGTTTGATGTTAAAGATTAGCCTATTTCAACTTTCCGGGCTATATTTCAGCATATAATGAAATATCCCCTTGAATTCAAGAGCCTCGCCATCGATTATAGAGTGGGGGTAGGGTGGCACTTATTTTCGAATTTTTGAATTTCCACTGGGACGGGCAGCCGATCTGTTCTATCCTTGGCAAAAACAACGTGTGTAAGTTTTTGTTGAAAAATATTTATATTTACAGGTCACTCAAGGAGGTTAAAGTTGTTATTTTTTGCGAAAAAAGTTTTTTTCAGGATTAAAAAACCATCAACAATCGCAACTATTTTGCATTGATCAAATCATATTTAAGCTAAATAACATATTCTACTGAAAACTTGTGATTCTGGGCACCTTCCTTCTAGCTCGCTTAGGAACGTAAAACATTTCACCACGACGGGTGTACGAGCGACTTGCTTCATCGGGTCATTTCAAACGTTTCGTATTCTTTGACTTGGGCTCAGTCATAGGGACGTTGCGATGCTCGTAGGTCGTGTCCTGGCACATATGGAACGTCAACATTCAGGTGAGGCTAATGACCGGTGGAAACAATGACCGCCGTAATACCCTTCTGGGAGCGTGAGCATATCCCGATGCAGAAGAGGCAGCGCACGCTGGAACAAGTGAACCGCCTGCACGAGAAGTGAGAGACGCTCAAAAAGACAAGAAGGGGCGGATCAATATGTAGGAGACGGAGGAGAGAGAGAGTTTGCCGAGTCGGCGACCGGTCTCTTTGACATCGCGCATCAGGACGCTCTGGCGATGATGACAATCAACGAGGACAAGGAGTTCCTCTAGGGCCAGCGCGAGAAGGGCGGCGCGGCTGCATAGCGATGAAGGACGGCCGCCCTCGAAAACCGGAAGCGGAAGAAGGAGGAGGCGACATAGCGATATTGAGAGACGGCTGAGATGGAGCGACAAACTCTCGACGAGACTGCGCAGCTGACCTCTTCCAGCACCTCTAGTACCGTCAGCAGCCCCACTCGCTCTGTCCACCAAGAGCGCGACGGCGACGACTCGCCTGGTCCATCGACTTCTACAGCAACTTGTTTACCGCCCAAGCGTCGGCGTGCGAAAACATAGCTCATCAGCACAGAGCTAGCAACCGCGATGGTTCAAACAAAGATGGTCCACTGCTATGGTGTCTACGTCCTACCGACGGCGGCTCTAAGCCTGGGACACAAACCTGAAGAGCTGGTCATCAACCGTGAGTCATTTGACAATTCTCAGATACAGTTCCGGAAGGCTAGGGCTGCCGAGATCAAAGCCGCCTTTGCACCGACCGTCCCTCTCACAGCCCATTCGGATGGAAAAATATTTCCAGGCAACGGCTCGGCCAGGACATGCTTCAACTGACCTGCCGCCACCATGTTTATGAGCTTGTCCTGGAGAAGGCGCTCACCGTCTTTCTCGGCCTGCCTAGCGGCCCGGACGTTCCTTCATTCCAGCGCTTCCAGACAATTTGTGCATCGTTGGATAGGACGGCACCGGAGACCTTCGACTGCGTTATGCCGCCACACCTGCACGACAGCCGCAACAAACTCCTTGCGCATTTCGACCGCCTCCTCGACAACCAGCACCCACGCGATGACTATCGCGAACTGCTGGAGCTGGCCACGATCGCCCTGGGCGGCGTCCCGAAGCGAGGGAAGCGAGGTGTGAGGATCGCACTCTCCGGTGCACTGCACCGGGCGCGCTGGATGGCCAAGGTCATTTACTCAGTGAGAAAGTACCAAGACAAGCCATGGTCCATGGCGACAGCCGCCGTCTTCAGCCGTCACCTCTGCTATCTGAGCGAGCAACTGGTCGCGCTCGCCTTCTTCGACGAGGACGTGACGCTCGCGACCAAGCGAGAAATGGCCATAGCGTTACGCGAGGAGGAGGGACCCGAGGATCCCCCTCGCCGAGCCAAAGCTGAGCTCACCGCGGCGTCAGTCTCCAAGAAGACGGTGGCGATTTCGTCACAACTGGCTCTGCCAACTTCTTCACCCTTCTCAGCCTGGAGACAAGCTTCCTCGACGAGGATCCAGGCTGCTGGGAGGAGGAACCCTCCTACAACACTGCCTCTCGCTGCGTCAAATCACTCCGTGTCGTCAACGGCTTCGCGGGGCGGGGCGTCGCCCTGATGCAGGAGATCAACAAGGCCCTCATCAAGGACGAGGGCCAGAAGCAGTTCCTGCTACAGGTCGTCGAGGAGCATCGGCGCAGCTTTCCGAACGCCAGCAAGTCCACTGTGACTGCAAACTAGGAGAAAATGAGTGAAAGCTGGGCACATATGAGACCCCTGACGCTTTTTGAGCGGCTAATACTAGGGAGTAGGGTGTGTAGCTGGAACCAAGAGACTTGAATATATGCTGTATATGTCGAGTGTGGTGCTATTAATTAGTATAAATGACAAATCTAGAATAAGAAACATTGAAGACAAAATACGGAAAAATAACCATTTTTCCCCGTTAATGCAAACTTTGACCTCGTTGAGCGATCTCGAAATATACACAAAACTCCCCAAAAAAATGCACACTTTGTTTTTACCGTAGATAGAACAGTATGGCTGCCCGTCCCAGAAGAAATTCTCAAAAAAATAAATTTACCACCGAATAAGTGCCACCCTAGTGGGGGGCTTCACTCCCAATGTCTGAAAACGGAGGGGGTGGGGGGCAGTGGTGAAACTCTTAAAACTTGAAACACCTACCTGTGCTTAAAATTGACGTTTTAATGGTATTTTCGGCAAAAAGTGGGGGTCACCCATCCCTGACTTTCAAAGAGAGGAGGCCCGGCCCCCAGGTCCCCAGTGGTGAAGCCCTTGCACTTATATCATACATGGAGTCCAATAACTCAAGCGCTAGGTCATAATCATTATGTTTAGTTTCATGCTCAGTGCTCACTCCCCTGATCGTGCCGTGCATGCATTAGTTGTAATCATACCCGCGTACTTACGCTACTGCTTGATTTTATTAGCTGATCTCCCGCCAAGTTTGCCTATCCAAAGTTTCACAGTAGTTGTTGCTCACTCGTTTGCTATTGAGCTGTGCCACACTTGGTACGCCAAAAAGAAAATATTCACGGTACTATACCGATACAAAATCAGATGAAACAGACCCTCCTCTCCCAATTTCTGAGAGCTCCGACTGAAATTTAAACTGGAATTTAATGAGTTTATGCCTAAACACAAACAAATTCTGACAGCTAGTTTTTAGGCTAATGGCACCTGTTTCTCCGACGATTTCCAACTGTTGAATGCCAGGAAGTCACAAGCCTCGACAGTGGCCCGGCTTTAAAAGCTAACCGGGTTTACACTTTTGAACATCCCGTGTGAAAGTGGTTTGGTGAGTGTCCGCCGCCGGCTGGGAGCGGTGACCGCTGCAGTCAACCGTCACAGTCCAGCCAACTGCGACAGCCGCAGCAACAATACAAATAGCCGGCGGCGACGCCGAGCGCGCGACGCTTGATTGCAGAGGAAACCCACAAAACAAAACACGAGCGCTGGACTCACCGGAGTGGGCAGCAGTGTGTTCACGGCACAAGCGGTGCCCACGGCAAACCAGAGAGGGGTCCAGCCAGTTTTGACACTGCTGCAGTCAAGACACATTCCCTTCTAAAACCAAGAACTCGTCGGATTTGTGCCATTGCTGCCTTCCGTGCTGGCTGGTCACCGAAGTTTTCCAATTTTTTTCTCAATTTGTGCCGAAATCGGGATTTTTTCATGCAAAGTGGGGAGCGGGACCCTACCTCCTCCCCTTTTTCAAAGCTTACGGTTTACGGCATTAAAATGTGTTCAAATATGTGTGGGTTATGTTGGATCCTAGCTTATATAGCTTAATACTGTCTCATTGAGCTTTTTCCACATTAAATGATGCCTTTTCATTTTTGTGAACAATTCCGTGATCACTGAAAGATTCTCATTTTCTCAATTTCCATTTGAGACTTGTTTCTCTTGCTTCTTGGCACTTGTACCTGAACAGTGGGAGCCGTCAATAGGTTAGTATTGGTGGGCGCCTAAGTCGGGGAATGGTGGAACTTGGACGCTGAAAAAGAATATGGCATCATCGTGGGTTTGACTGAGCTATCAAGAACTTAAAACATGACAAAAACCTCCACATTCCATTCGTATCGAAACCTACATTTTATACAGTAAAGGCCCATTCACACCTAGAAGAACATGCCACCGGATTTGCCAATATATTTTCCAACAGTCTCCTAGCGTGCTTTTGTGTCGTTGGTCAGCAGAAACCGTGGAAAATTCTACCAGACAAATAAGACTTAACAGCGCTTCATGACCGCATTTCTTTTTGAGCGCCTGCTTTCCTACCCCCTCCGTGTCTAACGGCTGCCCGCAGCTGTTGGTGGGAAACAGCGGCCGGCGCAGGGTCAGTAGGGACAGAATCTGCTCTTAACACACCCTATGTCTCCGCCGATGATGATGAGCTTTAGTATGAATTAAAGCGTCTGAATACTGAACCGTGTTTGGTATGTCATTTCACCTAGCTGAATATTTCTAAATCCCATCATAAGGATACCAAATTCCATGGTAACATGGCCAACTTGTAACGGCGTTGAAAAGAAGGATATCAACTGACCGGATCTCGGGTGTGGGTGACGTCATCTTTCGAAAGGTGAGGTGACGAACGGAGGTTAATGTTATGCTCATACCCGTTTTAGAAGGTACCCTCTCCAAAACTAATATACCTTTGGATTGTTCCCTTTTGACTTTTGCTTGTACCCTTGATTTGTATGGTTTTAACCAATCTGACACATGACACATTTGATGAAAATTAGAAGCTATCTGCTCTTTCTCTGCCCTCCTTATCGACGCCTGTTATGTGGTAGCTTGCTTTTCTATGAATATGTTTCCCAGTTCCTAGCGTCGTAAGCTCCCAGCTCAGACCTCCCGATAAAATCTCACAGCGGCGTCCGCGACCCGCTAAAACGTCACTAGCGGCGTCGTTGGGAAGGTTTCGGCACCGGCACGGCTTCCGAAACATCGATGAGGTGTCAGCCCGGCCCGCCGCAGGCGTCGTCGCCGACGTTGATCGGAACGCCCCGGGGCGGAACGGAGTGGGGAGAGCGGCCGAGAACAGCCGCTGTCGGCGGCGTCTCCGCCACAGGCTGTACTCTGTCACCGGGTTTCTCCCACGGTGGGACGTCGCTGCCGTCGCGAGAGAGCGTCGCGGACGGCGCCGCCTCCGAGTCATATCGAGCGCGGGGCGGCGTCAGCATTAGCGCCGTCGGCATCGACGTCCAATTTGTCTCTGCTGCTCACCGTCGGGCCAGTAACAAATGAGTGAATGCAGTTGGCGTGACGCTGTGACAAATGCGTCAGAATGCACGTCACAGTGCGCCGCTGCTCGTCTGGGTGTGACGATAGCGGCGGACCGCCACCGGCGCCGCGCACGACAACGTAATTACCAACAAGAAGAATGCGCCGGCCAAATCATCGCCAGCCCAAACACGGCAGAAAAACGGCGCGACAAAAACCCACCTGATGGATATCTAAATAAAGTAAAAAGCCGACTGGCGCGTACTTTGCTTGCCAGTTGCTTGAGGGCGAATGGTGCAAAAACAACGCGATCTGTCATTGGCGCCATTTTCGAACTGACGTTTCCACCGTATTCGAGCACCTGAAAAACAAGCATTAGGCGTGCTTATTCGAGTGGGTGCATAAAACACCATGCATCGGCTGGGTGGGCTGAAACGAAATTAGGCCGTGTTAAAACGGAAATGTCAACAACGAAGACAATGCTGAGGTTTAACCACACACGCGTGCAGGCCCCAAACACGGCACACCGTGTTTTTATCAGTGCTCCCGGGCTTTCGCAAATTCAGCGCGTCAGCTGAGCTAATGGCTTTGTTAGAACTCTTCTATCTGTTTTGTACATACAATGGCTAGGACTTTTTAGGGCTTCGATTTTTTCAGCTTCCGTTGTGCACATGCATTTTGCCACCAGAATGGGGATGGTGCAGAACCCCTCTGATATCATGAGGAGGCTCCGACTGGTGTGTGAAGTCAGTTTGTGTAAAACACTGGCTAGGGATCAGAAACGTCTTTAACCCCAAGCCTAGTCATAATTTGCTCAAACAATTGTATAATACCTCAACAAAACGGCACAATTTCTTCTTTTTACCGTTTCGAATAGACACAAACTGGACACGTGAAGTCGTTTCCATTTGCTTTGAAGAAGTACGATTCGTGCCCTGTGAACGTCGTCTGCCATGCCCAGTGACCGGCCGCTGCCGTTGCACCGACCGATGGGCTCTCCCACGCCCGCTCCGGACAGCCGACCCCCGGCCGGCCCTCCGGCGCCGCATCTGGACCGCTTTTTGCACACCCGCGCCGGCGCTCAAACAAACAACAGTTGCGAGCAAATAGACACGGTGTCTGGTTTCGGTCGGCGCTGCTGGCACCAGCGCAGCGACTGGACACATCGGCGCGGCCGCCCTCCCCCGCCGAGAACGACGCGGCCGCTGCGTCGCTACCGACGACCGCAAAAACGTCGTTCGCCGTCCGGTCGTAGTTTGGCCGGGCCGCGGCCGTCGACGCTGGAGGGGAGGGGGCGGATGTCGAGAGCGTGGCTTCGTTCTACCTGAGATGGGTCCCTGTGGAAGCGGAGGTGCGGCGAGAGTTGTGCCTCGCTGAAGATAAAGCGTGCCCATGGTGGCGCATGGTAACTTGCTGGTGCCTGAAACTCTTTGCAGAGCATCGATGCATAGTTATAGTGGCAGCAAAAATGTCAACTGGGACAGCAATGCATTTGATCGCCGCCTTTTTATATCTTTCGAGCAATTGATAATAGCTTAGCATCTCACTAAACATAGAAAGGAAAGAGTAGACACGAATTGAAATATCCATTTTTTCCACCACAGACTGTTCGATCTTGTTGATTTTGTTTTGCTTATATCGTCAATGCCCCCGAATCTATACATTTCATACGAAACACGGACCAGCCTGTGGCGCTGAGTGAGTGAGTGTGGGGGGATGTCACCATAAGAAGAGCGGCGCGTGACACCGACGACGAGTCTGCAGTCCTCTAAAAAAACAAATGACTTCTACACTATATTGAACCGCTGCAGAAAATCATTGGGCATGAACATCACAGCTTTTGAAGTCACTACTGTAAGTAGCTATTTAATGTATTGTTCTAAAATGTTGACGTTTTCGTTGATAAAATATGGTTTGCATCGCCCGTGGAAAGAACCGAGATACATACGAGTTCTTGTTACTTTTAACTCCATCTTGATAGTCCTTATTATGGCATGCATAATAAAAACACACAAACATGCAAGCAGAAAACCCGGATTTCCGCATTTTGACGAAAGAGTAAAGCAAACCAATTTCCAACCGCTGACTGCAAGGACATGTTACAACAAGCTTCTGTAGTAACTAAATATTTGGCTTTAGTAAGTATATATATATATATATATATATATAAAAAAAAATAAGTACTATATTTTGCTAATACAATTATTTGTTGAAAATTACTTGGCAAATCCCCATCAGTCCCTCTATCATGCCTCACGTTCAAGGAGACTCAGCAATGCTTCTTTCTAGTGGGGGAGCATCGTCTTCAGCTCGAAAGCACAGTGAACAGCAGACTGCCCAGCGTTCGCTCACCCCGAAAACTGACCTCACAACCATCTCATCACCACGTCCGGCAACACAGGAGCGCCAGGCCAGCCGAACAAACCAGCAGCGCATCGTCAGAGGTGACAGCTAACAATACGAAGCCATGAGTGAAACGCTTGAGCTTGACTATGGTGGCCTTTTCCATTCATCTCTCAGTGTTTTGATTTCCACCAGGATGTGACAGTGGTACTGGGATAGGAGTCCACATCCGTCGTCGACGCCGCTGTATTTGCTACCTCCGCGGCTACTCTCTTCCGCGAGCTCTCTCGCCGCGGCGATCCGGTGACTCGTCCAAAATCCGCCGGCGCACATCCGGTGGCTAAGTGGCGGCGGCAAGCGACGCGCACCGGCGGCGGCAGCGGCGCGCCGGCCGCACTGTCAGCGCGCGCTGACGGATGGCGCGCCCGCGTCGGAATCGTCGCTGGGGGACGGATGCGGCGCGGCGAGATGTCGCGCCGCAAAAAGCGCTCCGGCCGCGGCGTTTTAGCAGCGCAGCGGGGGGAGCCGGCCGACAGGGGACAGCGGGGAGGGGAGAGGGCGACGTCGGGGAGGGGTGGGGACGGGTGAGGGACCGCAAAAACCGCAGCGGTGTCGTGCGCGACACATGGTTCGACATTCCTGGCGACGCCGGCCTCTGCCGCCGCTCGGGGCCCCGCCGGCAGATGGCAACAAGGCGTGTCGCCGAAGACCAGCACCATGGGTGCAGTTAGCTGTTTGCATACACGGGAGTACGGAGATGCTTGGACCATGGGCCGACCTTAGTACGGCTCTCTAGTCTACAGCACAGTCGTGAAATCGCGCCAAATGAACATCAAAATACGTGACTGCATTCATCCTAAAGCCCACATAACTACCTAACTGTAACGCTGTGGAGCTCTGGTGGCTTACCAAAACCCCTTGAAGTATCCAGGTTTTACTCTTTAACCTAGCATTCACATACCTACAGAATTTGACCACTGTCGCAACCATACGACACTCAGTGACACCACGAGGTGACACTGGGCTTCGTTAGGCAGTACAGCTATGCTGGGAATTGTCCTGCATAACCTGATAACACAGTCGCTTGTTCACTGCAGAAGACCAGGGAGGAGCACTAACGGTACCTCTGCTTCCGGAGGCGGAGTCCGGCGCCGCTTCACGGCTGAGATTTTCCGTGGAGCACGCTCCCACTGTTTGGCTCTGAATTTACCACTTGGTTAGCTGGGTGACCGATAGACAAGTGAGGCTTAATTTAGAGCGGAGCTGAGGCGTGCGCGTGTTCGGCCGCGCCGCCGCCCGCTGGTGCATGGCGAGCCGGCCTGAGTCCTCCACCTCTGCTGCGAGACGTGACGTGGAGACCGGTGGGTCAGGAGGATCGAGACTGTCTCCGCCAGCCCCTGAACAAACAGGATGGCCTTTTCTTTCCTGAGAAGTGTGGTAAAAATGAAGCGCTTCCGACATTGCTAAATACAGCTATTTAGAAAGCTGCGATCTTTGGAAAACATTGATTTTTCTATGCTGTAAACACCAAAAATGTTGCAACTACCCCATACCATCAACTAAACGGTTAGGTATGATTTCGGGGTTTAAGGCATATACTTTTCCTGTTCTAATAATAATTTTTGGGGCTTATCGGCGCACCAACTGCCAGAGCTATATGACGTCACCAAGTCTTTCCCCCTTGGAAGCATTTCTCGGGACCCTGATCTCTCTAATCACTACACCACCACGTCCCCGCTTTTATGTTCTAGAATGCAAAATTAACCACATCAGGAAAACTCTCCGAGATATGCATCGAGTACACTATGAAGGTGTTTGGGATTTGCTGTGGCGGGAGACCCACCAGTGTAGGGAGCGATCGACCAATGGCGCCGTGATGATTGTCGCTAATGAAAACACAATAACAGGCTTTGTTGTGGGAGGATACAGCACCGCTTAACTTGGGCCAATTCATAACTAAACAATGGCCCTTCATACAAAAACTGCACCGGTGAAACTATAAGCTGCAGACGCACAAGAAGCTGGTAAATGAGAAAATAATTGTTGATTGATGATGTATAATGGCGGGATGTGTGAAACATGTTTTGCCCAGGTTTGATCTGCATTAGTTTTTGCGCAGTGATGACTAATTCGGCAGCTGAAGTTAGTCGACAGGTTTCTTTGTGCTGTGTTTCCACCTGAGTGGCCTGTGGCCTGGTGCCTGGTGCCAGCGGGTGAAACTACTGTCGGCGCCCGAGATTAGCCCGCATTTGAATTGTGATCCAAGAATTGAGTCGGACACCCTCGGGAATTCTGGACAAAAATAACTAATCATAGAGTGAAGCCCGTCTGATAGACTAATTACAACTTATGCAATGTACCCGATAGATTACCTATAACCAGACTCGCCTACTCAGTAAAACCTTGAGGTTATGAAACTTACAGCGTGCAAGATACAACGAAAAGACATAACATCTATTCGCTTCACTTAACAACGATGACTCAATTTTACTCCGGGGTGGCCGAGCTTTTATTTCGGTGCTGCTTTTTACTATGCTTGGAATGGTAATTTCGTGTTTGACCGGTATTTTTAGCTTAAATTGAGTAATTTTCTTAACATTTTGTTGCAATATCAGTTGTTTTCTGTCCGTTTTATAGGTGAATTTTAGTATCAAGCCTGTGTTAGTAGCCGCAGAGGTCATAATCGAAGCGAAATAGGCCGGAGTACTCTCACCACGCAGTCCATACATGCAGTACAAGCCGCGTGTCAGAAGGCATGTGAGATCTATTGACTTGCATCGTACAAATAACGACGACGTTATATATTGCATACGCGGAACCAGGTGCCAGGAACCAGGAACCAGGAACCAGAAAGGGGGCAGATGCCACCTGATCGACCCTCGGCGCCCCCTGAAATGGTCACGGCACTCCCTGGAAGGCCGATGGCGTCCCCTCCTGAAATGTCGATTCCCACCCTTCCAAGGATGCGAAAATCGGCGCCCACCCATAGGATTTTGCGCCCACCTGATAGGTTTTGCCCATCAAAAGTGGTGCCCCTGGTCCGGATGGCCCCTCCCCCGGGAGGGTGCCCTGGACCCGCCTATGATATATTGCATATCATTCTTGCGAATGACGTGCACTTCTGATATTACAGTTTGAATGAAAAAATGGCTGCTTAACTGAGTCACTTCAGTCCCAATCTGGCATCAGTTCCAGAAGAGAGACGTGGTAGTCTCTGAATGCCGCATACCACGAGAAACACGACAATCGTGCCGTTATTCTCCAGTTTCGATCGATGCCTCACCGCCAGAATGTTGACAAAGGTCATCAACATCTCGGAGAAGACAGGAGGGCGCGGAGCCGATGCGTTTGCGGCCGTCTGACGCGGGCTACTCTCCGCTGGCGGGGGCTGGTGGTTCGGGGCAGCCGGGGAGCTATTTTGCATCGAGGCGGCGGGCTGGCGGGCGGTGAGCGACGGGACAGCTGCAGGGTTGGGGCAGGTCAGCGCGGCTGCCAGCTCAGCCGCCGACGCCGACCCCAAACGCAGGGCGGGCGCTGCCGTCGCTACCTGTTGGCTGCGAGCTGTTTTTGTGAAGGGCGGAGCTGCCGACGCAGCCAGCACTGCTGTAAACGCTGCAGCCGCAACACGAGCTGTGCAGCCGCGCCAGCCATCGCCGCCGCACTGGACAATGGACCAGGGCAATTTTCGAATGTCAAGTTTGGATTTTCTTATAGTTTCTGGAGATGTGCTTTACACGTAGCCGATAGATTATACCTAATGCAATCACAGAAACGTCAGCTGCGACGTAAAAACCATAACAGACATGTAAGTTCAATACAAATCGGAATAAAAGGTAGTTATGTCATGTTTGGCTGATGAATCTAAACAAATGACACACGAGGAGAACATTTGATTCTATCATCTTGGCATTTGTCGTACAATGCAACGAATCCGAATGTTGAAGGCAGCCACAGGACTCCTGGTACTGCTGTCTGGCTACTTATTATGTACATTCACGTACTCGCGCCACGGCAATGTTTCGTTGCCAATCTTCTCGTCAACAGTTTTTTTTTACAAGGGAAAGAAAATGACACTTATTTCATTATGTGTACTTAATTCACGTGAGTCGTCTGAAAATTTATAATTCTTGCCTCATGTGAACAGTCTTGCTAGACGCTGGACTGTGGTGGACCGTTAAAAAACAGCTTCCATTTGCCTTACTTTGCGTGAAGACAATATCCTGCTCAAACATTCCAGAGCTATGATGGTACTAAATAGGCGATATAAGTATACATGCACAAAAGGTGAACATATCAACTCATATGTAAAATAATTGGGCAGAAATTCTTACCAAAGCTACTTGAAATGTATGTCGAGAAAATACACCAGCAAAGTAAAGTTATATACATTTCTTTAGAAGCACCTGTAAAAAACATGGCTCCGAATAGACACCCTTAACACGCGTATTGACGGGGGGCGGGTACCGCCCCCCCTCGGGCCTTTAGTAGAAAAACGGCGGCGCGTAGCGCCGCCGTACTTGGTATACCTTTTCCCTCATCATTTTTACAACTTCTGTGAAAATTTTAAGGATAGGTCATTTCAGGTCAGGTCACCAGTACAGGTCAAGTGACCCGACCTCAAAAAAAGTTTAAGATAGCATAAGTCGGAGCAGGGTGAACTTATCCAATTGAAACTCATATCACATAATGGGCTCACCGAGTTCTTTAAAATATGTTCCGGTATTTTTTATATCAATGACCTAAGGTCAGGTACGAAGCATGACCTCTCCATTGGTAATACATGGGTAATATGGTTTTTACTGAATAACTCAGTAACAGATGGTGATAGAGCGTTTATTTTAGCTTCATTAGACTCGCCTGGGCTTTGCAGTTCTAATGATATGCATTTTATATAATTTGACCCTGACCTGACCTCAGGTCAGGTCAAATACTTGATTTGACCTAGCAAGGTCAAATTATATATCATTCGATTTGGCTTGCTAAGAGGATTCATATAGTTCAAGTCGTTTTGCTCTATCTTTACTTGTTCAGATGTAATGCCCGAAAAACTGAATTTTACATGTTATCCCTATGACGGGCATGTTTTGACCTCTCGTGACCTTAAATGTGACCTGACAAAAAAATGGTTCAAATGTTTCGATGGAGAAGTGGATGGGCAGCCCAACGCCGTTTACCGTTTTTCGCTACCTACCGTGGTTCTCGAAATCTTAGGGGGGCGGGTACCCGCCCCCCGTCAATGCGCCCCCGTCAATGCGCGTGTTAAACGACTCGGGGCGTCCGTTTGTCATTCTCAGAACACTCTAAACAAGCCCAGCGACCGTAACGGACAAAGCTGCGCGGCCGAGCGCTGGGCGCTGACGACTGGCGCACGCAGGCGTGTGCGGCCGCCTTCGACAGCGGCTCGCTTCACGGCCGGCGGCGCGGAACGGAACGCTCGAGTGGCCGGGGGCGGGCAGCTGACCGGTCATCGCCTCCGGCACCGCGGCCGCCGCCTCCTCGGGCGGCCTGCCGGTGGCACGGAGAGGTGAAACTGGGAGGCTGCAGATGGTGCTGCTGGATTGTTTCGGTTTAAAAAGATCAGCTTTGAGTTACCCATGGTATCGACTCCTTTTTGGGCTAAGTATTAAAAATAGGTCTTAGAGGCTTTTGTTCATCATAAATAAATATGAGCCGAAATAGCCACGGTTCAGATTAGGTCATGTAATCACTTCTCAAAGTAGAAAACCAAGATACTTTTTGTCGCTCAAAATCACATAACCGGACCGTTGGAGTAGAACCAGAATCCGAGCAGCAAGCTTCGCAGGGCGGATAAATGACGTAAATTACCATCTATTTTAGCATTCACGCAGGCTGTGCGAGTCTTCACTTACATCGCCCCCTTCAATGAAAATAGCCTGTTCTCCCATGCTGTACAGACCGAAGTACAGACTCTTGCTTTGCGAAAACCTCCAAACGCTTTCAGTTATACCAGATACATGCACAGCCTCAGAACACACTATTTTCACACCAACAGATCAGTCAACTTATGTATCGGGGGGCCTGGTATGTCCTTCCGCTCGGTTTTAGTTCTTTCCTGAAGAAACTTGAGGTGCAGTCTGTACCTTTACCACGCAAATGAAATATATAGAAAATTTTAACAAAGTTTGTATTGATAAAGTTGACAAAGTTTAATAATGAATACATTTTCAATCAAATATCAGTTAGTTGACTATAAAATAATAGAAAAAGACAGCAAACGACTCTCATATTGACTTTCAACCGTGCAAATTGCAAATGATTTCAAACCCGTCATTGCGGGAATCGCTCAGTCGGATGGCTGGGTCGGAGTTTCTGTGACAAGTCTCTTGAAGACTTTACTGAAGCTTCGATCCCAAAAGCAGAACTTTCAATAACTGGGACAGAAAATGATAATAGCTTAAGTACATGTTCAGTTTAAATAACATGAATCATTACTAATTTACTTTGACAAAGGCCCGTTCTGTGTTACCATATTTTGTCTGACTCGAGTGCAGCGTATCGAGGGCCTTGGTACCGAGACTGCTCATGTATCCTGAGTAGATGGTCATCACGCGCCGAAGTCGCGCGAAAACCGGTCTGGTGCCATTAGTATGGCGCGCGACGGCCGTCGCCCATGGCGCCAATGCCGTGGCGCCAAATGACACCGGCGTTACGTGGCAGAAACTGGCGCGGAAGCGGCACGTGTCGACGGCGTCGAAACGGGAGGAAGGTACAATCAGCCGGCACATCTGCATGTACCATCACAAATGTGAATAGTCAGAATCTGTCTCCATTCTTAGAGAAGCAAAGATAATCAAAAGAAAAACATTTGCCTGCCAGAATACATGTATCTCTAAGATACCATCAGAACCGGTGCACCTGAGTTCTTCCCAGGGACGCGGTGAGCTCTGGGCCCTGGGTGGATTTGTCAGGCGGTCGCGCACGACGTCCGCGACGCGGCTGTCGTCATCATCGTCAGCGTCGTCGACTTCGGCGCGGCAGATCGATGGTCGCAGGTAGCCGCTGGTAACGACGCGGGCGTCCACCGGCGCTGGCACATTTATCAGCGACAATTACCCGCATGGCGGGGGTGGTGGGGGCTGCGGGCCGGCCGCGGGTCGCCCCTCGGGCACTGCCCGGGGCGGTGACCGGTCTGCCCGCAGACTGGGCGCCCTCGTTGACCGAGTTGTCCCTCAGCACTGCGGGCTAGGGAAGTACTGGAGGAAATGGAGATGGTATCGACTGTGGGTAATGCATGTAGATGACCGGCAAGGATGATAACTTCCTTCCATTGCCTCAGCATGAGTGACGTGAATGCTTATGGAAAGGGGTGTTTGATTCGCTTCGCTGATCATTTCGGGACCAGTGCGTAACTCAACCTTCTCTGTTCAGATGTCGTCCACCAGAATACTGCTGGTGATACTTGGTCCTAAAGAATATCATATAGGCATTTGTGACGGCTTCAAATCCATTAACAATCTCTCTGGCTACCAGGGCGAAGCTCATTGGCAACAAGAATGTAGTATAACCGTAAGTGATTACCAGCGCTTCAAACCTAAATCACAAAACTAGTCATTTCTACGCCAGCTGTAAGCCAGGTCATGCCCACTTGACCTCAGCAGCGGTACTGGTTGCAACTCGGCGAGCACTGTAGTGCAGTAATGACCACGCCCCCGGCACGCTCGCCAGCGCTGCGGAGCGTGTCTGAGCGTCTCCGCTCACGGGAGCGTCTGCTGGTGGACGGCGGACGGCTATTACCGGCGCTGCGATGACTGATGTCAGTAGGCCGCGGTTGGTCAGTGGAGCTGCACCTCACCTGGCTGCCCGGCGCGTGCCGACCTAACCCGCCCCCTCCCCACCCCAGAACTACGCCAGTGTTTCCAGTCTGCCGAGGCTAGGAGGCACCGGGCGCCAACGCAGCTGCTCTGGATATGGGAGGGACTCCCGATCCCGGAGATCGTCCTGAGACTCAATGCCATTGTTTTTGTGTTAAGAGTTCATCAAATCCATCTTCATTATCCTGACGGGGATATGCAAATACCGGGGTTTAGAAGGTAGAAGAAATAATTAAAGCCAGTGAAAAATAATTATTTCTGTCCGGCACTTGAAAATTATGTTTAATATGCACAACTTAAGCTATCTTGCTTCATTACCATCGACACTTGTGTCACTTCCAGCTTGTGGGACAAAAATGAAATAGGAAATTTGTCGACTTAATTGTCTTTCTTACATTCATAGGAGGATCTGAGGAAGGTGGCAAGTGGGGCACTTATCCCCGCGATCGATCCTCTGGCGCCCCCTGAAAGGTCGACGATGCCCACCTGAAATGTTGCTCCGCCCAGGATGCGAATATCGGCACCCCTGCGATAGGATTTGGCACCCACGCGATATGTTTTGGCACCCCCGGTTCAAATGGCGCTCCTTCTTTACCGTGTGCCCTCCCCCATTAGAAATCCTAGATCCGCTGATGTTTCCGTTACTTATCTGTGACACCTCGGCAATGGTTTAGCCCAGCTCTCCCAGGGCTCTTTACATGCATGTCACCGCCTGGGGGTCCAATCGGACCACCCCCCCCCACCGCCGATCTCGGGAACCGGAAGTAATGCGGACAAAATTGAAACGAAGCTAGAAGCGCCTTATCGTTTTCTACTCTGGAGCTGAGCTTGAATCATATTAGTTTACCCGTGACGTTACTGTGGGCCAAGAGGGGTCAAAGTTAGGCCCCATCCCTTATAACTCAGGAATCATAATACCTAGAACAAAAGAAAGGTATTCATGTGTTCGTCTTGAGCCAAGGATTTAAATGATATGCAGAATGACTTTGTAAGGTCAAAATGTGACTTTGAACTTAGGTCAGCTGCATATTATTTGGATCTTTGGGTCATGCTCATTACTATGATATCAAATTTTAGATTGTATCTTGTTTCGCTTAAAACTCATAGTAAAAAATAGAAAACCGTAATCTTTTATAATCTCTCGTGACCTTGGCATTGTCCTGGCCTTAAAATGGATGACAGCGTGCAGATTGCTGTTTTCAATAGCTTTTGAATTATGTTTAGAAACTTGAGCTAGCTCTTCTAGAAGTCGAATTACACCCTGGTTTTGTCAGCCTCATTTTAGAAGAACAGAATCGTCTTACATGGGTTCAGAAATGACGTCGTAACGTATTGAGTTGACCTAACCAGATGCCAATTTTTTGGTCATAAGTTGTCAAATTGATTACCCTAGAGGCCTGCAAAGCGACTTGCGTCTCGTTTGAATTGGCTTAGAATCATTTGCGAAAAACGAGGGGAGGGGGCCCAATCAGAACCCTCAGGCGGTGGTGGGTTAATTTCGTGTCTGGAAGATACTACAGCTATCATTCTGCCTCATTCTACCTTTTGCCTTCAGGTATGCACAATGCTTTCGTTTATCTTATTGAAAAATATACCAATCTTTTTGAACTATAGCGTTATCGGATAATGGTTTTGGTGGATCAGCCATTGTGTGAATATGTCAGAATGTATCGAACAAGTCTACTGTCTCTAACTGAAACCTCGCTAAATGCCGTACCAAAGTAACCACATCTGCTCTGATCCATCGTGAAAAAGTGCGCATCATGCCCCAGCGATTCTCTTATTGTGGGCTTTTCTGTCTCCAGTGCACATCCGTAACGGCTGATGGTATCAGTCAATCCACAGCTGAGCCGCTTTCTGCTTGTTTTTCCTGGGGTGGGCAACAGTAAAATGGAATGGGCCGTAGGTGACATCACCGTATCGACACATCTGTGTCATAGGCGGATCCAGGGTAAAATCGGGGGCAGGTCTTCCCGAGCGGGCAGTTGCCACTCCCAAAATTGTGCCTCAACGTCCCTTGAATCAGCTCCGGGGCGTACTGAAACACCACCTCCCCCTCCCATCTCCCAGAATGCAAGCATTTTGTATAATGTCAAAAATTGTATGGCACCAATATTGTGTGATTCACCTCCCTAATTGTGCAATTAATAAATGATGCCTCTCTGGCTCAAATGGGAGCCTCTCCTCAATGTGTTGCCCCCGACCGGAGATCCTGGATGCGGCTACGGCTGCCCAGCCACTGTCACTCGCGCCACACGGCAGCACAGGCTGGGGAGACAAGTGTCGCCTTACTGCTTGTTCGGCCGAAAAGCTGATAGTGCTTCAATGAAGGCAGCCACATGAGAACGGCGATGGATGCTGGCGAGCGGCGGTAGAGCAGGTGCGATTGAAAGAGAAAGAAAGGGAGGACAATGTGCGGTAGTGTCAGCACCACGTGGCTAGGCGAGCCGTATCTGTCGCCAATGGTAAACGGGCACCGGCCGATAGGTGAGGGAAGAGAGCACGTGGGCCCTCGCAAAGGAACCGAGTCAGGGCAGATGTATCTAGGGAAAGCTAAGACTGGATATTTCTTATGGGTGGGATTAAGTCGATAGTCGATTTAACACTCGTTATTGCCATATGACGCCAAAATAGAACTAAAATATACAAAAGTTTATACCACAAGAATATTTCCATATGACCTGTATTACCTGTAATGACCAATAACCTGTAACATACACTCTAACCTACATGTGGACTCATGCGGGACTTGCTAGATCCAACACTATTACTGAGACCAAGAACCTAAGAGGGAAAAATACGTAAACACTATGCATTTCTCTCCGCTGAGGGTCAGCGACGATCTGTGCCGCCGTCTGCGATTTAATTCAGATAATGCAAAAGGTGACGTATGTGTATGCCATATTACGCATTATTTATTGTGGGCTGCTCTAGAACTAACTGTAGGTATCACTTCTGTGATGAATCAAGTTTTTCCAAACTGTGTATTCATGTTTAGATATGAAAATTAATTGGTAGAAAGCTTCAAGAAATGCTGCTCTGGATACTGTCGTTAATGTGTTATGTTGTTAGTTCGAATTTTCGAAATTATTTCTTACATTTCTCACTCCAAGGAGATGGAAATTAAAATTCATACACCTATTCATAAGAATAGGACTTCGAAACTTAACCAAATTATTTAAATGATAAGCTTTGTTGATCGTTGTTTCTTATTTCTCTATTTATGGTTCGAAACAATAGCGCCCAGAACATCTGTACCAATTAAGATGTCGCATGTTGGATGCTATCTTATCGCAGGTATGCCGACGTAGTGCAATGGAAAGCTTATATGCATTATTCTAGGTTCACTGTTATAAAACCTATCGAGACTATCTCTAAAGCTCATGTCACTAGGACCGGTGATGTGTTGAGAAAGATGGGTTGGAAACGAGCTTTCCGCTGTTCAGCAATGTTTTACACCATATGGTGTTGTCGAGGGAGGTCATTAAGGGTGTTCCTACATCAAGTGGCAATGCTCTGATTCCAAAGTAAGTTTATTGAAATATGAACATGAACATTCCTCCAGAACCAGCCACGAATGAGGAGCCCGTCTATCAGCAGCGTTCGCATCAGGGCACCACTGCCCCGCAGACAGTGGGGTTACGACTACCCCCAGACGGGGGGGTACGAGGGTGGTGCTAACCACAGGGCGGCTGACAGCGCGGCCCCGCTGCCGTGTCCGTGGTCGCACCGCACGGCCATGCAACCGTGCAACAGTGCAGGTGCACTCCGTCCTCAGGCTCGGCCGCGCAGGTGCCACCTGCAGCGGCTGTCTCCGCTCCAGACGCCGTTCACGTTTTGTGGTGGTTTGGTAAAGGTAATGTGTTACGGGTAGATAAATGGACAGCAGAATCAGAGCCACATGCACGTGCCTTACACAACACTAGGGCGCCTACTGGGTTGGATTCATTTAACTCTTGGCCTGCTCTAAATATAAATAACCATCCCAGTTCTAGCCATGTTCCCGCCGGTGAGTGATGACTCTGGTGCTACATCGCCAGAACTCATGCGAGGCTCCGTTTGGCGTGCCCCGAGCTCGCAAACAGTCTCTGTGACTGAGGCTGGGGTCAGCCGGGCAGGCTGGGCCGCGCTCTGCCGCCGCCTCACCGCCTGCGCGGCCCATTGACCGTCACACTGGCGACCAGCAGCGCCATCGGCAGCGCCACACGTCGGCGGAGATGCGCCGCCGCAGCCCGCGCGGCCGCTGGCTTCACGGCTGCCGACGGCGTTGCACAGCGATCGCGCCCGTAACCCGCGTAATTGCGGCTGCCGGGCGCGAGCTTCCGGGACTATTTGTGACGTCTGGGCTGCCGGTGACAGCGCCGGCAGGCTTTGATCCGGGGTCACCTTGCGGCGGTATCACAGACCCCGTCGTCGACCGCAGCCGACACGACACAGTGACAGACCCTATAGCCGTCGCGTGGCCGTCTTTTTTGTATTCAGCAGCGCGTCCGGAAGTTGCATGATTGCATACGGCGGTGCATGCAGATGGCGAGGCGCGTGCAGCGGCGGGCTGGCGGTGTTTTGGAGTGAGCCGTGCCGGTCACAGGGTGGCCTTGGTTGGGGTTAAGTACCGGGTGGGCTGCAGAGCGGGCGAGGTCAGATCATCACCGCACGCACCTCACGGTCAACAGCAGAGGTGAGCCATCGCGTGCCGAACCACCGCACCCTCCAGCTGACGATGCACGTCCAGTCGAACGAGATGCTGGTCTCCCTGCCCACCAGCGCTACATCAATGCACATGCCGGACCAGAGCGTCCTCCGGATGACGATGCATGAGGAGCAGAGCAAGATGTCGCACTGTCTGCCCACCAGCGCTACATCAGCGCAGGTGCCGAACCAGGGTACCCACCGGTCGACAATGCACGGGAAGCAGAGCGAGATGTCACTACTTGCCCACCAGCGCTACATCAGCGTAGGTGCCGAACCAGAGCATCCTCTCCAGTTGTAACTCATCAGACCCGACTGAGCGGCGAGGCGTGACAAGCTGGCTGCGGTCAGTTTGTGAGGAAGCTGCCCTTACTCACGAGGTTAGTTCACCAGCCTTCGGCACGAACTCTGTAAACAACACCGCAGACCATCCTCTGGCATCGGACGAGAGCTTCAAGGTGAACTAGGAGTGTCCTGCTAATATTGCAGAGTTCTGGGTTTAAGATCAACTCGACATGCAATCAGAAGAAGCTCAAGCCTCCACGGTAGGACACGCTCGAGATCTGAGATCAGAACACACATGCTGTTTAGCTCTGATCAAATATTGGCGTCCAGTAACTTTCGCGTCGCGTCTATTTGCGTCCAGCACCTGTTGACGCACCGCCTCGACCAGCAGTGGCCTTCCAATCACCGTGCCAAATGGCGGGCCATACACCTAATGAGGACGTAAACTCTGTCCTAAACTTTATTGCACGAGGTAAAAGCGACTGGGTTTGCACGCCACGCTGATGCAGTACAAAGATGCAGCGAAACGGCTGGCGGGTGGTGCCTGGCAAAGTAAACACGTCCAACGCAGGGGACTATCCTGCTCTCAGGGGCGGATCCAGGGAGAACAGTCCGGCTATCAATAGGCTAATAAGGGCTTACAAAGAGCAAAGATAGTTCTTTTTTAGTTGTGGTTTGAGTTGCGGCCTCATGAGCATTTCATTCAAAAAGTGTGATAGGTAATCGAATCGCTTAAGAATTGGTTAGATCAATTGAAAGGTCGGATGAAAATTTCCCGGTGCAGATGTCCCAATTTTTATAGTTCTCTTATCTTCCTTTTTGCATGAAACATAGAACATAGAACTCACAATATGGGTTTCTAGTTTTCCGTCATATATTGTACCAATACTCATGAATAAGAAGGTGAGACGTTTGTGCCATATTTAATAGATACGAGTTAGTAAAAAGGCCAGCCTTGGTAAAGGCCATGCAGCTGATCTTAGTGCTGTCTTGACCTAGAACAATAGTGGTTCCTGTCAAAATTGTTCAATATTTCAGCATAGTCTGCTATTTGTGTATACTACCTTTATGCTGCCCTAACTGCTATTCATATCTTCAATGCATATTGTTTTAAATGACCTGTTGACCAATTTATTTCCCCGTTAGTATCAGATACGTTAACAGTGTTACCTTAAAACTCACTTGCAGACAGCCGTGATTGCTGATGAAGTACACAAAAGTGATGCTTGAACCGCGCACTGGCCAAGAAGTGGGAGCTGGGGATTGTCACTTTTATGTACAACTTTAGCTCTTCCCTGATAAAAATCATGTTTCCTAAAGAAAGAATAAAAGGATACTTCGGATTTGGACCTATGGTCATGTTCTCGACAAAACTGTAAATACTTTTGCATTGTTTGAAAACTTTAAACCAATTTTTAAAAACTGTTTTTTTAAACCTTTGCATTGAAATCAGAAAAAAACTACTGGCAAAAAGTCACCCCCGTTCCCCCGTCCCAAGCGCTTCCGACGCTCATGACTGTGATTTCAAACTCTTTCACAAACCTCTTACCACAGTTTGCTGGGATTTTGGGGATTTCAGTCCTTAAATGTAGTGTTTTGACCGCCCAGTTGTCTTTCCAGCCACCAATCGCGGCACGTTCCCACAGCGCGGTGAATTCCCGGCAGGGTTGTCGGTGCAGAGTGCGTCAGCCGGGGGCGTCGGCGTCCTCCGCAGCCCCAGCCTGCGTCACCGGCAGGGCACGTCCGGCTGTCGAACAGCTCGGCTTCGTCGAAACTGCTACCACACCGACATTTAGAACCCCTGCTGGAACACCGCTTCCGACAAATAGATCGTGCAGTAGAGGGTTTCAACCGAAACCAAAATTTCACTAGTATTTGATTTATGTGTATATCATGATAATGTTTAGAGTCCGAGTTCTTAGCGTTGTCGTTTACTTGCTGTCGTTGTCGAGTGCTTTCATCCTTCTGGGACACCGGAGCAAATCATCGCTTGTGCTCCGCGAATATTAGTTATGTTTGTTATGCATCTTGTGATGGGGCCGGTACAGAAATTATGAGAACTGGCAACACGTATGGATTTTGTATAATGTTAGGCTACGGCTCATGCAGGGTAATTAGAGAAGCTGAAGGCGATGTAGGCTGGATTTGGTTTTGCGCACATGGGTGTATTCATTTTCAATGAAACAATCGCAAGTTTCTGAATAAAGTATGAGAAACTACCGCAACAATCGCCAATTTTTTTCCTGTGAGCTGACACGTGTTTCCTCTCGGCGCAGTTTCAGCTCCGAACACCACAAATAGCGGAGCCGGCCCCAGGGCCCCAGGGGTGCGGCAGGTGTCGGTCCTGACTCAGTCTCTGACCGCTACTGCACGCTCCAGCCGACCTGGAACACTGGCCACATTGTGGCCGTCTGTTTTCTCCAGGCTGGGCTGCGCGACGTTGACGCATTCGTCGGCCCGCGGGCTATTTCCAGACTGAGGCTGTCCTCGGGGACCACGCGGGCCCGGAACCAATACTGAAGCGGCCACAGCCGCACTGGATCATACACTGCAGTACAGGGTCTGGTGCTCAGACCTAAATATATTTGGTACCTGTTCTCATGGGTGTCAAAAGCAGGGGGGACGTGAAAGAAGAAGAAGGACGTGTCGCTCCCAACTGGCAAATCGGGGGATGTACCCCCGAAAATTGTACGACTCGATCTATGTGTTTTGCATTTTGTCACTATTAGTTGCGTGGACCTGCTTAAATGCTTTCAATTTTAGTGGTAGTGAAGGGTGTCGGCAGCGTTTTCTAAAGCAAATAATATGTTCAAATTTGCCCACTGCCCCTACGGTCATCGCCAGTCCGGGATCCGTCTCCCCCAAGATAAATTCCACAGCGACGCTCCTACCTGGTCTATCAAGCAACTGGTACCCTGGTCTATCATGGATCTGGAACCGTGCCGTAAGGAGATCGGTACCCCACCGTAAGGAGATATGGTCCATTGTTTAATCAGAGATCTGGTACCCCGCCGTAAGGAGATATGGTACCCTGGTCTATCAGGGACCTGGTACACGTCATAAGGAGAAATGGTACCCTGGTCTATCAGGGACCTGGTACACCGCCTAAAAGGGATGCGGTTGATGGCAGAGGCTTTTGCAAAAAAGTAATCAAGTTCTCCAAATTTCTATGTTATCTCTCCCACAGTCATTGCTCTTGAAATAATCAGCTCAGATATCAGCTAATTGGTAGCGGACGACGATTCCGTGAATCCGTTACGTGTCCGAGGGTTTTTGTGCCCCGTGCTGCTGCGGGCAGCTGATATCACCTCTGGCCCGGGAGCGGCTGCCAACGCTGATCCAGTTCCCCTAGTGGGGAGGGGGTGAGAGGGGAACGGCCATGCGGGTTGTTTGTGCCGGCCAGTAGTCAGCTCACACAGGCGCAACCAGGGGTAAAAAAGTGTCCAATGTGTCACCATTAAAAACTAGGTGCCGCCCTAAAAATGTGCCACCAGCCCCATCAGCAAAATGCCAATTTTGTGTGTTAGTAAGTTACGAATGTATACATCTTAACCACTTCAGCGGTTGAACCGCATTGCGAATTGAAATCGGATATTCCAACTATCGGCAATTTTGTTGCTGTATTTGTCTGAAGAAAAAGTGTAGGCCAACTATTGTCGACCTCCCAACCTTTGGCTGTCACCATTAGGAATGACAAAATTACACCTTTTCCGATCCGTGTTCGCACCCAAGGCTGATTGCAGGTGCATGTGGATCACCCAACCAAAGGTGAATCGAACATGCTTATTCCAGTCAGCGTAAGCGATTAACTTATAATGCTGCTTCTGCCTTTACACTGCTTGGCTCAAAGTATTACTTTTTATGATCGCAGTGGTTCAATGCCATGGTAAACATTCTACATCACTGATTTTGGTAATGTCCTTATTCACTAATTTTTCATTTCTTATTCATGTATTTTCATTGTCCAATTACAGAGCGTATTGACGTGAGTGTTTAGTGATCATCTCCACCGGGCCAGAAGGGACAGGGAAGGCGTTTCCCACTGTGGGTATTGAACCCACCTTAATTCATGTCATTCCAATATGGAAGCAGGCAATGAAGCCAGCTGCTTGCAGTTGGATGTCTAAGAAATTTCCTGAAGCAAAGACTTGGTCCGTGCCAGTGCCGTCAAATGACTTGCGGTTATCGAGCTACGAGATGCAGACGTCCGGCAAAGATAACAAGGCAACCAAAAATATGAAAGGCTTCTGGATCGTAAATCGACTAGAACTGAAGTAGAGTTCAAAACAACAAAGAAATTTCAGGCAGAACAAGGCACCCTGAATAAGAGAGCACTAAATCTGGAGGGTGATGCTGTAGAGCTGACGGAGCAAGGCGAAAAAAGAAGTGTGAGCCTCCTCCTCTGAGTCTTACCAAGGATGAGGATCGTGAGGCGAAGGACCTGGTTAACAAAACAGCTGGCGGAGAGGCGGGAGTCAGAACACTCTACAACGGAAACACGGAATTATCGTTACCCAAGAATTGGAATAATTTGCATCATGACTTTGAAAAGTTTTTCTTTGACCAGGTCAAATATATACGTTTGAAAATAATACATTTGAATTCTACGGCCATGTCCATTGCTATGATATCAAATGTACTGTATCTTGTTTCGTTCATAAGTTACACAGACAATACCTTAAACCACAACATTTTGTGACTTCTAGTGACCTTGGTATTGACCTCACCTCAAAACGGATGGCAACGCACATATTTTTCGCTTTCAAGAGCTTTCGAATGGTGTTTAAAAACTTGATCTAGCTCGACTAGCCCTCGCCTCACCGGGGCCATCGATGGCCCCCTAAGGTTTTTCCCGGATAGTAGAACAACAACGAGGCACAGCACCACGGTTGAGGGCTCTACCTCTCACCCTATAATTTTTCCCACCATCCCTGAAATTTTTACCCCGGGTCACCCAAGGTCAGGTCACCAGGCGGGGTCAACCAAGGTCACCTCACTTCAACTTTTGAGCTCTGTAATAACTACATTTCCAATTCGATCAATTTGAACTTCCTACACTTCATGACCCCTCCAGGGTTTACAAGGTGTTATCCGGGATTTTTCGATTTCGTGACCTAAGGTCAGGTCACGAGGTGACCTCTCCCATTGAAAAGGCACGGGGAAAAGCTGTCTTATGATCTAAAAGTCACAAAAACGATTGCAAATGCTCGGCTTGCTCAGAAAAGCGTTCTTGGACACCCTTTCACGGATCTCAGGGGCCATATCTGCCCTTTAACCTCCCCGAGGTCATTCAAGGCCACCAGGGGTCAAAAACAGTATTTTGACAATAACTTTTGACCTAATTAACAGGGAATGGCCCCTAAGGTTTTGGGATAGCAGAAAACGACGACCGCACACCGGTTAGGCTCTACTTCCACGCATCATTTCCCATCATCCCTGAAATTTTACCCGGGTCACCCAAGGTCAGGTCAAACGAGGTCAACCAAGGTCACCTCTTTAAACTTTAGAGCTCTGTAAGAGCTACATTTCAAAGTCGATCGATTTGAAACTTCCACACTTCATGACCCCTCCAGGGTCTACAAGGTGTATATCCGGGATTTTTCGATTTCGTACCCTGAGGTCAGGCACGAGGCGACCTCCCCATTGGAAAAGCATGGGAAAACCTGTTCATGATATAAAAGCCACAAAATGATTGCAAATACTCAGACTGCCAGAACAGCGTTTTTGACACCCTTTCACGGATCCCAGGGGTCATATTTACCCTTGACTTTCCAAGGTCATCCAAGTCACCAGAGGTCAAAAACAGTATTTGGCAATAACTTTGACCTAATTAAGCTAGACGGTGAAACAAACACCATCGTGTTTGTCTTGTCACGGCTTCATTTGATATACAGCAATCACTTTCACCTTGGACCCAGGCATATAGGTCACGAGGTGACCTCTGGAGGTCAAACCACTGGCGGAGGTCTTACGTTCCACATAGCGGAAAAGTACTGGCAATTTCGTCAAATAAACTTACCAGGCCCAATAGCTCTAATGACATAAGAGTTATGACCAGTTGCTTAATCATTGCATATTTGTGAAAAAGCCGATCTTGACCTAATTACCCGGAGGTCAAAGATTGACCTGAGCACTAAAACACAAGTAATTCACGAATTCACGCGAGCTTTCATTGCACTCAGATTTGCGCTAACGCCCATATTTTCGGAGTTAGAGGGGGCCATATGGCCCCGTGGGGAAGGTGGCGCCGGACCCCCGGTGGGGCGCGGGTTAAGCTAGAGCGCTGAATCAAACACCATCGTGTATGTCTCATCACTGACTTCATTTGTTATACGACAAGGTCGCTTTCTGACCTTTCGTGATCTCAGGTTATATGAGGTCACGAGGTGACCTCTAGAGGTCAAACCACTGGCGGGAGGTCATTACGTTTCGCATAGAAAAAGTTCTGACCTTTTCCTATCAAATTTACTTACTAGATCCCAATAGCACTAATGGCATAAGAGTTATGCCCAGTTTGCTTAAGCATTGCAAATTTGAGTGAAAATAGCCGATGTTGAGCTAACCTGACCTCTGGAGGTCAAGCCATTGACCTGAGGGCTTAAACATGTGAAGTAATTTCTTACTGAATTTACGCGAGCTTTCTAATGCACTTGCAGATTTGCACTAACCTCCATATTTTCGAAGTTAGAGGGGGGCCATTGATGGCCCCTCGATGGAGCGAAAGTGGCGCCGGACCCCCGGTGGGGCGCGGGCTAGAAACTTAGTTACACTTAGTTTTTCAGCCTTATTTTAGAGGGACAAAGTCGCCTTATATGGGCTGAGAAATTACGTCATAACTCCTTGACATGACCTTACCTGATGCTATTTTTGGCAATAAGTTGTCAAATTAATTACCGTAGAGGCATGTAAAGCGACGCGCGTCTCATTCGAAATGGCTCGGAATCATTCATAAAAAACTGGAGGGGAGGGCGATCGGGCACCCCAGGCGGTGATGAGCTGCGTTTCTTTAGGTTCATCATATTGACTTAGGCAATTACTGAAAAACCGCTGGTGAAATGCAAGTTCTACAGGCACAACGTGCTTCTACATCCCAGACAACCCCCTGGATAAACTTCGTCATCGGCTTCTGATATCCTATAGATCTGAGACAGAGGGCGGTGTGGCTTGGCAGATCCAGAGTGGACCTGTCCAGCGGTCGCTGCCGACCCCGAAATAGCCCGGGGCGCTTTGTGCGGGTGTGGACGTGTGCGGCCCAGCTCTGGGGGCGTCCCAGGCGACGTCAGCACCAGGCTGCTGCGGCCGACGTCACCGACGCGGAGGTAAACAGAGGAGGAGGTGCGATGGTCGTCCGGCCGGCGGCCCCAGACGGTGCCGCAGGACTGAACTCCCCGGTCACAGCTGGCCGCCAGCGCCCTTGATATGAATTGGCGTTGAAAAGCATATGCTCAAAGGTGTAAAAGAAGCTTTGAAAGGTTGCCAGGCTCCAGGGTGGTAGGCTGCGCTTGAAAGTGATGATTTATTTTTCGAGTGTCATTCTATGATACTTTGCAAATCATTTTTGCAGATTATTACCAGGCAGTGACGGGGAAACGTTCGAATTTAAGGTGGACACCATGGGCTTTTCAACCCATGTTATCCAGTCATTGCCAAGGGTTAGTGTTAAAATATCGTGCCCCATTTCCGCTGCCAGTGTTTCCAGGAATGATTTTAGGAATCCATCTTCAGATTGGTTGATTGGAAAACAGCTCTAAGTTTTAAATGCTCGTTTTGTATAATTTTTTACTAATGATAAAACAGTTTTAAGCTTACTTCCACTAGGAACATGGGTCTCACTTAACTTTTTGATTGATTGATTTCTGAATTGGGGCCAAAACGTATAAGAAAAGTCGAAATAAAATAGCTTGATAGATGCATCAGATAAGTGTACAATTGTTTCCAATTACTAAGCACTTTCTATCATGGACTTCTTGGTTACATGCGTTCAGTTAATCGTGGTGAACTTCCCATGAGGCCCCAACGACTAACCACAGTTCTAATTTAGATCGTGCCGCTCCGAGCTTCAAAGCTGATAACAGTCAACCAGTTTGACGTCTATTTTTGTCCCGCCTATGTTTGCCATTATGATATCCGTTTTGCCAACTCCCCGCCCCGTCCTCAACTGCCTGGTGTGGAGCAGCTTCGGTTACTGGGTAGCCACTTATTTGAGCTCAAGGGTGCGCCAACCGTTATGGTCACACAACACCCATGTGTTTCTCAGCGGTTCTCGCAATGAGACAGCTGCAAGCATCGGCCAAGTCCTGAGTTTTGACTAGATTCTCTGAAACGGATGGCCCTGAGCATCAGTCTCCGCCACTGGAAAAGGTGAAGCGGATGTTGACATGAGTGGGGTTGGGGCAGCAGGCACGTGCAGACAAGGTTCTGGGTGGTCCCCACCGGTTCTCGGAAAACACAGAGACAGCTTGATGAAGGGGATGGCGCGGTCCGTACGGTGCGTCCGCAGCGGGGGGTGCTCTCCCGCACTCGCCCTGCAACGGCAGACCTGCCTGGTCCGTGATGACATGCAAAAGCTACAGCACAGCTTGTCGACAGAAGACTGAAGGCATCGGGGATACACTTCGTATCTGGATTTATCATAAATTTAAGATATTTCTACTAGGTGGTAGTCCTTCTACAACGATGCCTAACGGCTTGATAAGCTTACGTTAGACGTGCTGGTAAGCATGTCCCCACGTGACCACCGGCGTCGAAAGCCTGGCTACAAAGAGCTTTCCACGTTCTTATGACATTTCTTTGCGAGCCTATAGTTATATTTCTCCTGTGATTGTTCTGCTGGTCTGTTCTGACTTCGGCGTTGCACTAAAATGAACGTTTTTGTTGTACCATAACGCCAAAAAGGTTACAAACGCCGGTCTGTACAGTGTCCTTACCATCACCGGTCTGTACAGTCGTCTGTCTGTACAGTCCTGGTTAATCACTCTGCCGAGCTAAGTTGTAGCATGTGCCGTCCTTTGCTAGTTTGCACTACAGTCTGCGCTGGCCTCCGCTGGTCTCTGCTGGCCTCTGCGGGGCTCCACTGACCTCTGCTGGCCTCTGCTGGCCTGTGCTGGCCTGTGCTGGCGTTTGCTGTCCTCTGCTGGTCTCTGATGGCCTTTGCTGCCCTTTGTCGGCCTATGCTGGCCTGTGCTGGCCTTTGCTGTCCTCTGCTGTCGTCTGCTGGCGTCTGCTGGCCTCTGCTGGCCTGTGGTAACCGTCCGATCCAGCCAGGGCAGTCAGATTATCGGTGTTTCCTGTTTTCGTGGCGCTGCTGCCCGCCGTCGTTTGCGTCGCCGTCGACGCTGGCACCTGCCAACGCAAACACAGAGGGACAGCCACGCGACTCCCAGCCCCGCCGCCGGGGCTTGCGCGAGCGCTGATTGCACTCCAGCAGTCTAACCGACCCCGCAGCTGCCTTTGTACCCACGAGATGAGCTTGTTTTGACCCAGTCAGTGATTGGAAGTCCATCCCATTCTCGGTGATTGTTTACAAGCAGCGAAAATTGACGCCTGGCCCTCCCTAAGGTAGTGGAAAAGTGTCGCTCCTGAGTGTTTGCTCTGGTTCCGGGTAGCCATGTAGGCCAGGCTATGTATATATGTACATGCTGTGGGGAAAGTTGAAGGGGGAACAGTGTGGGTTCTAGGTACAGCCTAACATATTACAAAGTCAGCAAGATGACGCATCAAATAACCTGACATAGTACCATCAAATAACACGCCGTATGTTTTTTGGGCACTAGGCCATGGAAAGATGGCATAAACTTCAACAGTAGATACTCCTTTACCAAATGATTATATATTCATGTAGGTTGTTATTTCCTTCCCACAGGGCGAGAGTTGGTAGCATCTAATTGTCCAGTACTTAGTGAGTCGGTACACCTCCAAAAAACGTATATACATTTGTTTTATATATGATTAAATACAAACATCAATCATATAAATATTTTCTTTTACCAAACCACTTGCTAAGTTATCCACATGTTTGAGACGTTTTTCACTCATGATTCCCAAATGAATAGTGGTCCATAAATAGATATGATCATGGGATCCCTTCAGGGAAAGCATTACGGTCCTAGAGTACGAAACTCTTCTTCTTGGAGTAACATTAAATGTTTGTATAATGTTTGGGTGTACTTAACCATTTCGGAGGGGAATTGCCCCAAGGTTTTCAAGAATATCCCGAAACGGCTTCGATAGAACTTGAAACTTCCTGACTTTCCTAAAACAGTACAGGCAGGTTTCGAAATTTTCAAGATTATATATTTACCAGGGGCGGAGCAGGCTGGGTTTTGGGAGGTTCTATCCACAAACCAAGTATTATCGTATGCGATGGGTTTTTGTAAAAGGAAGCCGTCTCTGCTGATCCTGATACCAGTTATATGGTTTTATTATATCATTTTTATGGAGATGATAGTGCATTCACAATTGTCACTATTTGTATTCATCAGGGGCGGTTACAGCAGTTCAAAATGGGGGAATGTTATCAAGAAGGACTAAACGTTAGTAAGTGAGAAGACTGCTTACAGCCGTGCCAGGGCGAATACAATTGGTATAGAAAATTCAAAATAGTTATAACCAAATTCTAGATTACCAGAGGCGTGTCCAGTCACTACACATTTTCAAAATGCATATTCCCAGCCAGTATCACCGCCGCGACTCAATATCGTTGTATATTAAAAATGTGTTTCCAATCACCCCCACCCGCCCCCCACGACGAGAGTCCTGATCCGCCATGTCACCCCCTTTCCCAGAGCGCCATGGGAGGTAAAAATTATCAGAAATAAATTTCAACTAGTCGAGGGACTAATATACTCATGCATACCACTCGCATATTGTTGGGATGTATTTACCCCACTGTTTTACCTTACTGCATCCGCCCCTGATGAGTTTTCACTTTTTCATTTATTTATGTGTCAAAGATGCCAGCAGTATATCACGGCTTCTAATCCGCGTAACAAAAACTTTTAGGTTGTATATATTTCCCCTCATAGTCCTGGTCCTGGAACGCCATTGAATTTCAATTTTGCGTAACTCGAGTATATGACAATTTTGGGTCAATTATTTGTAAATCTGAATTAGTTTTGTGAAAATCGTACAACAGAGACAAGGGTTATGGAAAATCTAAAAATACACAAAAATGTATATTTTGCACGACTTTCTCCTTAAAAACAAAATTTGAAATTTTCTTTTTCAAAATAAAGTTTAGAGTCAGGGGAATCTATAGCACTTGAATTTTCAAAATCGGCCGGTTAGATTACGAGATCTTAGGGGCCGATATTGCCCCCCCCGCCGGAAATAGGGAGCCGGAGCCTGACGGAAATAGGGTTAAAAGCAGGGATGCGGAGCCGGAGCCGGAGCCGGCTGGAGTCGACCATTCTGCCCGGAGCCGGAGCCGGAGCCGGAGCCGCCGAAACACTTTTGATCGGAGCCGGAGCCGGAGCCGGAACCGTCAGAAAGGGTCCGGCTCCGGCTCCCAAGGAGCTCTAAAATTACAAAAAAATCCAACGTGAAATGCTCACATTTTACCTCGTGAGATGTCGCATGGAAACAAATTTATCTACCTGAAATATTACATTTTCTCAATATGTTATGTATATCGAGATCAGGTAAAACATTACAACTAGGGTGTTCCGAAGGCGGTCTCACTCTCGGGCAGGGGATGTGCTCAGGCCATTTAGCTTGGGCAAAAATTGGCAACAAATGAAAGCATTGGCGGACACTGGCGGATCCAATGGGGGAGGGGCAAAAAGGCATTTGCCCCAAACCGCCAAAATTTTGGCGATTTTTGCCGATTTTCTTCTTCAAACCATGCTTTTCACGATTTACCCCATACCGTCGGCCTGAATCCGCCCCTGTTGGCAGACGCAGGGGAGGCCATTCCAGCCATAACCCCCCAAAGCCCTGGAAGGGGGCAGACTGTCTTTTGGCCCCCCAAAGGCCGAATAAATTTTTTGAAAAAGGTGCTTACACTCGGTCTGTCGAGCAATAAAGTCTTTGCTCTCACCCCCCCCCCCAGGAGAGTTATCATTTACTCGGAGAAGTGGTTTATACTAGGTCTGTCGAGAACCGAAATCGCACGTCCCGTCCCCCCCGAAAGGGGGAGAGGCAGATTTGGGCTTACCTCCCCAAACTCGGTTCTGCGCAGTGGTGGATCTAGCCGGTCGGTTTGGGAGGGGCAAACCAAAGTCAGAAGTCGAAAAGCAAAAACAAAAAAACACGTCATGCCGTGAAAGCTGCGCTACAATATCACTTGCCGGAATAATTTTGGTTAGTTGAGGCCACAAGCAAAAAAAAAACGTCACGGAATGACAAATATGGGCTCGAGATACTTTTCCAGTCCGAGGGCGAATATTTACACTGAACTTGACTGGTCTGTTTGAAGTTGAGAGTTGAAGCACCAAAATCTTGCATATAAGCTAAAAAGGAGTCGGGGAAAAAAGGAGGTCGATCACTTTGGGGAAGGGGTCAAAACATAGTTTTGCCCCGAGCTTTTCCGTTTGGGGGGCAAATGCTTTTTTCACCCCCTCACTTGGATCAGCCACTGGTTCTGCGTCCGCCTTTGATTATGAAAGTGTATGGTTTTTGTTTCTTAACCCGCACGGGGGGCCATCGATGGCCCCCTAAGGTTTTCGGGATAGCAGAAAAACGACGAGGCGCAGCACCGCGGTTGAGGGCTCTACCTCTCACTGCATCATTTTCCCATCATCCCTGAAATTTTTACCCCGGGTCACGTAAGGTCAGGTCACCAGACGAGGTCAACCAAGGTCACCTCACTTCACCTTTAGAGCTCTGTAAGAGCTACATTTCAAAGTCGATTGATTTGAAACTTCCACACTTCATAACCCCTCCAGGGTCTACAAGGTGTATATCCGGGATTTTTCGATTTCGTGCCCTGAGGTCAGGTCACGAGGCGACCTCTCCCATTGGAAAAGCATGGGGAAAAGCTATTTCATGATATAAAAGCCACAAAAATGATTGCAAATACTCAGACTGCTCAGAACAACGTTTTGGACACCCTTTCACGGATCCCAGGGGTCATATTTGCCCTTTGACCTTTCCAAGGTCATCCAAGGTCACCAGAGGTCAAAAACAGTATTTTGACAATAACTTTTGACCTAATTGAGCTAGAGCGGTGAAACAAACACCATCGTGTTTGTCTTGTCACTGGCTTTCATTTGATATACGGCAAGGTCACTTTTGACCTTTCGTGACCTCAGGTCATATTAGGTCACGAGGTGACCTCTGGCGGTCAAACCACTGGCGGGAGGTCTTTACGTTCCACATAGCGGAAGAAGTACTGGCAATTTGCTATCAAATGTACTTTACCAGGCCTCAATAGCTCTAATGACATAAGAGTTATGCCCAGTTTGCTTAATCATTGCATATTTGAGTGAAAATAGCCGATCTTGACCTAATTTGACCTCTGGAGGTCAAACCATTGACCTGAGCACTAAAACATGTAAGTAATTTCTTACTGAATTCACCCGAACTTTCTATTGCACTTTGCAGATTTGCGCTAACGCCCATATTTTCGGAGTTAGAGGGGGGCCATCGATGGCCCCCGGTGGGGCGAAGGTGGCGCCGGACCCCCGGTGGGGCGCGGGTTAAATTATTCTCCAAACATTTATATATCGAAAAACCTAAGTTTCACTGCAACTGTGCCTCAAACCTACCCATCACATCCGTTAGAAAATCAACATCCCGAATTTTCCGTCCATTCTGGACGGCGAGTTGACACGCACATGGTTGCAGTGACGTCATCAGCGACGCCGTAGCAACGGCCGTGTAAATAGTGTTGTCATGTTTTGCGATGAAGCTACTGCTTACTGATCTCAGGTCCAGACTAAGGGCAGACATATTGGAGGCAATGTTGCTGCTCCGCTCGAACCGCGATTGGGTGGTGTAGTGAGCGAACCAGCTGCCGGGCCCTGGGCACTGGGCAGTAGGGTGGTTGGTTTCGATTTTTCTCGAAAAGGAATTAAACCATCAGCCTATCTGATATCTTTTTTGATGTTGAACACTGTTAGCTCATCGAAATTTCATTTGCGGGCCGTCCAAGCTTTACTTGATCGTTGTATCTTTAATTTGTATGTGGGTTTGCGGGCATGTCTGACCCATATTTCTGTTTTTCATAGCAGTGCTGTGCAGTTTGCCATATGAATACACTGCAGTGTAGGTTGGTCCAGTTTTGAGGTTCACTGGCCTTTGGCACCTGGTCAAGAGCGTTCGTTCATCCAGTCGCAATTTTTCATTCGTACAAATACATAATCACTTTGTATCTGATGGACTTTCACGCCCTTTGGAACGTGTCGATCACATTTTGGATATAGGTACATTGCCGGATCCGGAGCCGGAGCCGGTCGGAGCCGACTATTTTTCCCGGAGCCGGAGCCGGAGCCGTTAGGACACTTGAACCCGGAGCCGGGGCCGGAGCCGGAGCCGAAGTCATAACCCCGGACCAGAGCCGGAGCCGTCCACAATTTTCTCGGCTCCGCATCCATGCTTAGAAGTTCTTATTTTTTATTTTACGAACTTCTAACCCCAGATAGCTATCTAGCGAGTCAAAGCTGTTTGTAAGAAATGTTTTATCATGTCTCGAAACGTCTCCTTATCCCATCCATCTCAGCTATATAGCTCCTGCGAAAGACGATGGGCTAACTGACGTCGCAAGCCTAACTGCTTCAACATACATCCTGGCTAAAAAGGTGCGTACCCCTTACCAATGCGGCAGCTCTACACCGGCATTGCCGATTATTTATTTGATGAATTACACAGCTTGTCCGGCAGGTAAATGATCTCTCTAATTGTCATTGCAGTCGCTGACTTAAGTCACTTTTACATACTTTGGAGGATTTCAGGATTTTAATTTTAGACGGGGCAATATGACCTTCACCATCTGGTTGTAGATGCAGAGGATTGGGGCATAATACTACGTTTCACTCATGGAGACACCATGTGATGGCATACTGAAGGGATTCAATTCAAATAACGTAATGTTAGTTTTCAGTAAAGGAAAATGACCCAGTGGCTTGCATTTACATCCCCCTGTCCGAGTGAGCACTGAAATGTCAACGACATGCATGCTAGAGCATTGGAATATGGGCAATTTGAGAGCTTGTTACGTGCGAAGAGTCATATGGAATCAGATTTCAGAGCGTAGCTGTAGAACCCAATCAGAAAACACGGCAGCGGCAAATAGAGCTACCTAACAGACATCCCGGCTCAGGCTTCGGTAGCCTGTAACTCGTGGGTTGGCGAGCGCCGGCGGCAATCGCCCGAGGCTATTTCTACGCCGGAGCGGCTGACCTCTGGCTGACCTATTCCAGGCAGCGGCCGTAAAACACGTCGCCTGGGGGCTGATCGAGGCCGCGCCATGTGCGGCCATTCGAAGTCAAACGAGCTTTGACAGTGCAGCGACCAAAGCTGTCGGACTGGCCGATAAAAACTCGCCGTTTTTCCCCACAGCCTGTCCAGGCGCATACCCTTCGATTGAGTGTCTTTTTATTCGGCTGTCTTGTGCGATGATTCTGCGGCTATCTGATTGGTTGTAGTTATGACGTGATTATTTATCGTACCGCCCCTCCTGAAGACAAGGTGTCTTGCCACGCCTAGGTGATGGAAAGCTTCTTTTGTGGCTGGGAATGATTGTAAGCAATGTGCGCTGAAATGAGTGGCTGCCAATTTGTCTCCGATCACCATAGTTGTAAACAGAAACAAGCACGTCGAGCTCAATTATCGTCGCTAGTTTTCAGCATTTGAAGAACATGTTTAAAATTGTACACTCTTTCTTGAACAGCAATACCTACTTGAAAGTATTGTCGTAGATGCTAGAGGTCAGCAAAAGCTTGATTTTGCTAACATACTTGGGGAAAATCTAGAATAACCAGAATATCAATTTTTTTATTATTGTCTATTAATTTCCTTTAAAACCGATCAAGGTCAAGCCCTTCACAGCAGTTGTATTCTGGTACCTGAGATACTCATTCTGTACCTCGGGATAGCCACTTCCTGTTTCGTGAGAGACACATAACTCTTTATGTTGGCGGAAGCTTCCGTATCTCAGGGTAAAAATTTACCAGTGTAGGGAAAAATTTTTCAGACCCCTATTCGAAAAATTGCACATTCATTTCTAATGCCCTAAAATTGTTAAAAAATGTACTTTTTCACTATACCTTATTCTTTCGGTCGCTATTATTTTGAGAAGTCTGTCGCTGTCACTGCAGACTGCTCAGCCTTTCCTCCCCCGAGTCACGCTCTGAGGCGGACCTTTGTACCGGTTCGAAGCAGCAAACCACGCTCTGAGGCGGACCTTTGGGTCGGGTCGAAGGAGCGAGTCACGGTCTGATTCAAACCTTTGTGACGGGCCGAAGCAGCGAGTCACGCTCTGAGGCTGACCTTTGTGTTGAGCTGGCGCAGAGACACGCTCTGAGTCAGGCCTTTGTGTCCGGTCGAAGCAGCGAGCCACGCTCTGAGGTTAACCTTTGTGTCCGGTCGAAGCAGCGAGCCACGCTCTGAGGTTAACCTTTGTGTCGGGTCAACACAGCGAGCCACGCTCTGAGTTGGACCTTTGTGCCGGGTCGACACAGCGGTCAGCATCGTCGGAGCCGACGCGTCTGTATACGTGGCGAAGCCCTAACATTTGGGCGACGGCGTTAGCTGTCCGCTGACCGCCTCTCACCTTGCCAAATCCCCGCGAACTCGGCCACCGGGGAGCCAGCCAGGGAATTGTGAACTCCCGTCTAGCTACAGTGTTTGGAGAAACATTGTTAGAACAATTATGTGTGTCTTCCTCCACCGGAATACTTTTTTTCATTTAGGTTTCAAAAGTCCTGGCTTTGCAAACTGAACTTACAAAAGAATGGCATAGTTGTTGGAGCCCCGGGAGTCTGATTTCACGGCCGGGTAAGAGCTGAATCGGCATCAGGACATTCTTGGTCTAGGGCCGCAGACTCCGGAACAGACTCCGGGGGATGTGTCCACCTGGAAGATACTGCTGATTTTCCAATTTGGACTAAATAGAGGTATGTTTGTCTGCAGAACGTTGCAATGGAAGATCAACGACTATTCGCACGCATACCTGCATATGTTATTTAATGGGAAACATTACCGGCATAGGTCAAGATTCGTGATTACCGGCATGGGCTTGGAGTCAGATCTGTGAGGAAGATACGTGGCTCAGTGGTAAAGCACCTGCCTTCTAAGTCACAGGTCCCGGGTTTATGTCCCGGCAGAGCCTCCGAATAAGTTTATCGGGTTCCCCCAAATCCCTCCCAACAGGACGAGAGTGGGCGACGCCTTATAACTTTGGCAGTTGATGTGTCGTTAAGCCCCAGCAATCATTGTCATTCACATTTAATGTAAACAATTCTATGCATGCAAATTTAATGTATAATATTAATGCTGACATCAAATCCTAGAAAAAATTGGCCGTGAGGCTTCCCAAGCTTTAAATGCTCCTGCTGTGAAATCTCTTGGATGTCACATGGTTCTTTTCATCACTAAATTTATCCAGCTTTGAATTAATTACTTCAGAGATACTTTTTCTTGGTATAATCGGTTTGATGGCTTCATTGGCTCTCTGGTGCTGGTTCAAATCATGCTTACACGTTTTCTCCTGTGAAAGGGTTTACCCCGCCGCCACTGGGCAGTCTACCCCACGACCTCATCCATGAGACTTGCCCCTCTTGATGACCCTTCCCCCAACTCATCACCTATGTGACCTGGTCCTGCTGTGACCCGATCGTGTCACCGGTGACCTATGACCTGTGGTGCGCAACGTTTGCCGCGTGCGCGCGGTGTCCCCCGACGATACCATCGGCGGGTGCGCGCGTCCGGCGAGGCAGCGCCACAACTGTCACATCGCGCAAAAACGGCGTAGCGCGGCTATCTCAAAGCGGCATCACCGTCGCGGCGACTCCGGCGTCGAGTTATGACGACTTGAGGGAAAACATGGCAATAAATAGTGTCGGTGCGGCGAGCGGGCGCCGGCGGGAGGGCATTCTTGTTGCGAGCGTTGCTGAGGATGCTGACACGAAGTCCGACACAGAGAGGAGGAAAAGAAGCCCAGCTTCAGCCGAAGGTCCATCGGTAGTGCAGCGTGACCACACGGATCCCCAAAACTGATAAGTTGATTAAAATTTCATTTCTCGAAAGATAGATGTGCAAGGTATAGAAAAAGGAAAAGGGAAAACGTTCTGGATATCAGGTAAGTGAAAAATAACTGAAAAGCTTGATTTGCGCATCTTTGCAGGCAATATCCGTTTTTAGGTAATGTCTAAGAGCAATCGACTGTCGAAACGACCGCCAATTATACGTACTCGCACGTCACGATTCAATAATTCAAGCCACTTCAAAATTAAGATTTTAGTCGACCCAATACGTAAGAGTAGGTACTTCACAGACAGCTTTGGAAAGTGTTACCGATGCGAGTGGATGATCGGAGTGGACGATGTTATTGACAAATTAGTGCAAGTCAAGATCTCAATCCACGGTAAACTTAACTTTTTACTGTCGGGCTTATTTCGGCAGTCACGACCACCTCAAGAGAATAGGGGTATTTCTGCCCAATACTAGCTCGGGAACCAAAACAGGTATACAACTGCAATCAAACAAGCTCATCCATTTTCACCTCAAACATCCCACGTTTGCAGCATAGGGTGGCCTGTGCTGATCTTAAGATCGTCTGAAGTTAACATGAGGATAATTTGACGTTTTGTCTTGCATATGCTTGACATACATTGGAAGGTCCTTAATATTTCCGTCATTTTCCTGTTTTGAAACATTTTGCTCGGATATAGACGGTATCTACAAACGTTATTCATATTATTCATGCACCAACCCAGGATCGTATAACACTTATGAATAATGCCGACGTCGTCAATAAGCACCTTGTGGTGAGTACTATGTTTATATAATTGGTAATGGTCTGCCGATGAGCAAATCATGTACACTTATCACAGCCCATAAAGCAAACGTCAACAGCTATCTAGTAGTTCTTTCATTTTAAAACGATATGTGATTTTAACAAAATGATGTTATCATGACGTCATTAGAAATATAACCCTTGCTCCAGTGGGGTGTTTGAACACCCCCTCCTGGGTTCTTCCGGCGGCACCAAAAAAACGGCCGCGCAAATCGCTGCTGTACTTCACGCAACGTATGCCTGATCAACTCTGCAACTTTTCCCAACATTTTAAGGTCTGGTCACCTCGGTCAGGTGACCAGTGTAGGTCTAGTGACCTTACCTCAAAAAAAGGCTTAAGACAGCAGAAGTAAAAACAGTTTTAATCTATCCAATTGAAACTCATATGACATAATGGACCCACTGAGTGCATTCCAATCTATTCCGGGATGTTGTATATCTCTGACCTAGGGTCAGACTCGGATCATGACCTCTCCGTTGGAAATGCATGGGAAGAGCTAGAATTGGGCCAAAAATGTCTATATTTGTGTAGACGCAGCTTAGAATACCTTCATATTCTCGAAATGGTACTATCCTAGGCCCTCTTCCAGGTTCAGGATGCAATTTCGAATCCGTGATCTATGAAAGGTCATCCGGGGCTACTTAAGCATGTTTTTAGACTTGGGTCAATAGCTTTGCAGGGAAGGATGATAAAACTTTTATTTTGATACCATTACGTTTGCATTATAATTGTGAGTCGATTGATATACATATTGACTATGCTAGATCAGATGGTGACCGTGGCCTGAAGCTAGGGCAGGTCATTCTGTGTTTTGACCTAATATAGTCATATACATAATTGGATTTGCCGTAACGAGGGGAAGTGAATGGTACCTTAAAATTGATTCTAACCCAACTCTGTCAGACGCTAGAGCCCAGAAACTCGTCTCTAATCTGCCATGAACCTCAATATTGACGTGAGTAAAAAATGACTTATGTAGTTTCGTCATGAATTGTTATGAACTACTTACCAGCGATCGCGTTTTCTCGCTATCCCGCATAGAAGCCGATTCCAAGGGGATTATTTGATTACCCCCCCCACCAGGGCAAAGGTGGCTTGGAGGCCCACCGGGGCGGGTGTTAAGACCTTTACACATTGTGTAAAACTGTAGTTTGAACTGTAGGTGTTTGCAGTAAACACCCATGCACCTAAACAGGTATGTATGTATACTGACTATCAAAATGAAATGTTTCTAGCTGTGGGACATAAAAACATTATAATATTTGGTTTTCTCACATAGCTGGACAATATAACACCAGAATACCTCAAATCACCTAAAAGCACCCTCTTATAGGAGCACCTTGATCCGGAATAGCTCCTCTCGATACGACACAGTCTATTGTATGTACCTACAACAAGGCAGGACCGAACAAAAACTCCCGTGTCTCTACCGCAGCTGATCGCGAAGGCGGCTTAAACAGCACGTCAGCCAGCTGTAGCAGCTGACTTTGTTGATGCACGGTATAACTGCAGGGTGACACAGGTACGACGAGTGGCACTCGCTTCGTCCGCGCCTCCGACGTTCTGAGCCTCTACTTGAACATATGCGTAGAAGTTTGACGGGAAAGAGCCGATACCTACTCTACTCCGTAGAGTAGGTATCGTTCTAACATTGACTTCTTTTGAGGCAGACCCGAGCTCATTCCAGTATCCAAGCAAACTAACAACGGTTATGGAACATATTCACAGTGACCATCTGAAAAGAAACAGCTATGACAGTGGCCGCCGTAACAAATACTGCATTAACCGACAGGAGGGGAAGTAGTTTTGGATAGAACGATACGTGATTTACAAAATTTTGGTGTGTGATGTGTTGCTTGGCCTAAAACTATTTTCTCTCAAACTCATATAGTGCTTAAAATATGAATTGACCCAACCTCATTTCAGCATGCTCTGAAGTGCTACCTGTCACCTGGCTCAGGTTGAAATTACTAGTTCGGCGCTTATGAATAGCCGGTGCATGCTGAGGCCCCAGTTGGCCTGACAACCATTGTACTTACACCAGCAGGATTGCTGGGTACATGAAGCCGACAATGGCGCGAGCACGCACTCGGGCGCTGGCCATGAACTATTGCCTGCACTACCGCGACAAACCCGTCCCACGCCTTACCCATAGGCGGTCCGGATGTCACCAGTACACACGGAACACAGGGCATACCGTAGACTCTTGACTGTACACACGGAACACAGGGTATACCGTGGACTCTTGACTGTACACACGGAACACAGGGTATACCGTGGACTCTTGACTGTACAAACGGAACACAGGGTATACCGTGGACTCTTGACTGTACACACGGAACACAGGGTATACCGTGGACTCTTGACTGTACAAACGGAACACAGGGTATACCGTGAACTCTTGACTGTACACACAGAACACAGGGTATACCGTGGACTCTTGACTGTACACACGGAACACAGGGTATACCGTGGACTCTTGACTGTACACACGGAACACAGGGTATACCGTGGACTCTTGACTGTACACACGGAACACAGGGTATACCGTGGACTCTTGACTGTACACACGGAACACAGGGTATACCGTGGACTCCTGGTTGTACACACGGAACACAGGGTATACCGTGGACTCTTGGCTGTACACACGGAACACAGGGTATACCGTGGACTCTTGACTGTACACACGGAATACAGGGCATACCGTGGACTCTTGGCTGTACACACGGAACACAGGGTATACCGTGGACTCTTGACTGTACACACGGAACACAGGGTATACCTTGAACTCTTGGCTGTACACACGGAACACAGGGTATACCGTGGACTCTTGACTGTACACACGGAACACAGGGTATACCGTGGACTCTTGACTGTACACACGGAACACAGGGTATACCGTGGACTCTTGACTGTACACACGGAACACAGGGTATACTGTGGACTCTTGACTGTACACACAGGAACACAGGGTATACCGTGGACTCTTGATTGTACACACGGAACACAGGGTATACCGTGGACTCTTGACTGTACACACGGAACACAGGGTATACCGTGGACTCTTGACTGTACACACGGAACACAGGGTATACCGTGGACTCTTGACTGTACACACGGAACACAGGGTATACCGTGGACTCTTGGCTGTACACACGGAACACAGGGTATACCGTGGACTCTTGACTGTACACACGGAATACAGGGCATACCGTGGACTCTTGGCTGTACACACGGAACACAGGGTATACCGTGGACTCTTGACTGTACACACAGAACACAGGGTATACCGTGGACTCTTGACTGTACACACGGAACACAGGGCATACCGTGGACTCTTGACTGTACACACGGAACACAGGGTATACCGTGGACTCTTGACTGTACACACGGAATACAGGGCATACCGTGGACTCTTGGCTGTACACACGGAACACAAGGTATACCGTGGACTCTTGACTGTACACACGGAACACAGGGTATACCTTGGAACTCTTGACTGTACACACGGAACACAGGGTATACCGTGGACTCTTGACTGTACACACGGAACACAGGGTATACCGTGGACTCTTGGCTGTACACACGGAACACAGGGTATACCGTGGACTCTTGGTTGTACACACGGAACACAGGGTATACCGTGGACTCTTGATTGTATGTACACTGTTTTTTATTTAGATGTTGTTACTTGTAGCGCTGTCTAAATTGTGCTGAAATGCTCTTCTTACAGGTATCGACAGCTGCTGATTTTTGGGAGACGACCATGGATACATACAGCGTGACCACGCTCCATTCAGAGTTCCATCTCGCAAGTTTCGATTATTTTGGAAGGTTCAATCGGGCAACGGTCAACCTCCCGGAAGCCTGGCCAACCGTGACAGGAATCCCTTGCGTGACTTCGCCGTTTCCATTCGGGAAGCATGCGCTCGTGAGAGACCACACCATCTGCCTCTTGGCCTTTCGACACCACCTGGACCCTCCACTGGAACCGGACAGTGAGTGAACCCATCTGTCTACGATTTGTGCCACTAAAAAACCGGTCGTTCGCGGCAGAGAGGTGTCCCCTGCGCGAGCCAGTCATTGCCGGCAGGACAAACAGCAACTGCTGCCACAGGCTTAACACGCGCCAGTACGGGGGCGGATATCCGACTCCCTAAACAGCAAAAAAGTGGCGCACACCGCCGCAGCACTTTGCGCACCTGTTGCCTGGTGTCTTTTCCAGCTTCTAAAAAATATTTAAGTCCAGTCCTTAACGCATCAGGTCACCAGTCCAGGCTGGGTGTAATAGCCCTCAAAATGTTTAGAGGTGCAGCAGTAGGAGTAAACTTAGTCTATCGATTTAAATTTCACATCACAAGGTAAGATCACCTATTAAAACAACAATTTGTGGTAATTAAATTTTATATGGATGATTTGGGGTCAGGTTAGGGCCCTGACCCCTCCATTTGAACAGCATCGGGAAAGCGGATTAAGGAGCATCTGTCCGTATGAAATGATATTGTGTAATTTGAACTAGAATTATTTACAAAACCAAATATAAAATTGTTATCAGGAAATACAAAATCCACACTGCAATTCGGCTCTGGCACCCGCGGCCGCCCTGGAGAGCAGTCTGCTGCCCGCTTTACCTTGAGACAGCGTCATCACAGTGGGCGTTACCCGACCCCGTCCACCGATGGGTCAGCCGACAAAAACCGCCACCTGCCGCGTCATTACCGTCTGGGTGCGCCATTACCGCGAATTAGCGGTGTCCCCGACTAAATCAGACGCGCGCCTCAAATGCCGTTACTGGCGCTGCGCCCCGCTGCGCCGCAAACGCCGCACAGCAGCAGCCTCGAACCCCGTCTCCAATTTCAAAACAAGACCAGAATTAAATGCTTAGATATCCTTTAAACGGTGGTAAGAATGTCTGCAAGATGATATTGCAGGAACGAAAATTGCAATACGTGAGTACAGTCAGAAGAGATGCTGGTAAACTGAGGTACCTACAACGCCAGAACGCATATATCTGATTGTAAAGTTTTCATTGCAATATAACACTTGCCTTTTCCTGAAATTTTGAGGACAGATAATCTATTGATCTATATAGTTTGATGTTCTATCAAAACCACTAAAGGAAGTAAACAAGTCTTGGAAAGGTTTTGCGTATTGCTTTGAACCGGGCACAGTTTTCATCTCTTGGTGTGAAGTCATGCCACCCTCACGGTGAGTAGTCAGCGTATTGAAGCCTATTAAATATAGAAATAGTTGCCAGATTATGACGTCACGCACAGGCAGAGGAACCTCTTACCACAGAGGAATGTTTTAGATATCAAAATATTGAGCTTATTGTAAATTTTTTAGCAAAAAATCAGGGATATTTTCATAATTTTCGGTTAAAAATACCCCTAATTACACTAAATTTTGGCATTGGACCAGGCTGCCACATTCCCTTTTAGAGCCTGAAATATTTTTCACTTCGATGTTCTGCACCAAATTTCTTTAATCGGGTCGTTTGTTCGGTGTTACCTGACATTATGTATTTATAATGCTAGGCTTTTATAATAACGGTATAATACTACCCATAGTTTTGATATGAATGATGATATCAAATGATAAGAATTAGCACTACTATCAAATAAGGTACCCATTTAGAGTAAAACCCTCTCCCCGGTGCGCCGCGAAGCACCACTGTACTTAGCACACCCTATACTTGATCAATTCTGCAACCTTTCCTTTCCCAAAATTTAAGGTTGGGTTAGTCAGGTCAGGTCACCAGTGCAGGTCAAGTGACCTCAACCCCAAACACGTTTAAGGTAACATAAGTAGGATCAGGGTGAATCTCTCCAATTGAAAACCATATAACATAATGGGCCCACTGAGTACTGCAAAATATATTCCGGGATTTTTTTTCATATCAGTAACGTAGGGTCAGGTACAGATCATGACCTTTCCATTCAAAATGCATTGGGAAAAAGGATTTTGGCAAAATGGCTCTATTTCTGTAGATACAGCCTCGAATATCTTCCTATCGTCCACATCGTAGTAGCACAGGCCCCTTTTTTATGCCGCAAGTTTGAACCTGTGGCCTCTGCGAGGTCATCTGGGACTGCAGCAGGTTTTCAGACTTTTGTCAATAATTTCGGAGGCAATGATGATAAAGCCTTTATTTCGATACATTTACATTTATATTACTATTGCAAGTAGAGTGGTATGCATATTGATTATGCCATATGGTGACCCTCACCTGACCCTTGGCCACGTCATTTTATGTTTTCAACTAATATAGTCATACCATAAATCATTGGATTCGTTGTAACGAAGCGGATGGTGCCCACAGATTGATTCTAACTGAACTTTGTCAGACACTAGAACCCAGAAACAACTCTTCTTGTAGCTGTCACCTACTGTGACATGTCATGAACTCAACATTGCCCTGAGCCAAAAAGTGACAGATGTACTTTTCTCATGAATTTTTATGAGCTATTCACCAGCTTTCGCAGTTTTTCGTTATCCCACATAGGAGCCGAGATCGAGGGGGTGTTTGAACCGCCTCCTGCCAACCAGGGCGAAGGTGGCTCTTGTAGAGGCCCACCAGAGCGGGTGTCAATGCTGCATCCTTATGAAAGACTCGACAAACGGATATAATCATAACAGTTTGAAGTTTAATGACGCATCAGCTGCCAAGGTTATACGATATCACCAACTCTCACCCTGTCGGGAGGGATTTGGGGATCAGATCGATTTATTTAGAGGCTCCACCGGGACCGAACCCGAGGCCAGTGACTTGTGGGATTTAATGCTATTTTCTAAGCCACCCGTCCTCCTAAAATCTGTAAAAATACTGTGGCATACGTTCGTTCAAAACTCAGTAGGAAACATGATAACTTGTTCGGAAAAATACTTCTGATTTCAGTAAGTATTTGTTCATCTGTATTTGGAACATTTTTTTTAAATTCATCCTTCATCTTTCTTCTTGTAATTTATCTAGAATCTGTAAGCACTGATAAGATTTTATCCACTTAGAAATAAACCACTACTGCGATAATTGTTGTTGCAGTGTTTTCCTCAACAGTCTAAAATCAGTCATGAATTTATAGTCAATTGAGTCCTCTTTTTTAAAAAGCCATGTTGTATTCAAACCAGGTGTATTGGCTTGAAACATCGGCATTCTGCTGCGCAGGATGAGATTGGGAACATCTCAAACATGCAAACTGGGCCCAAACTTACGTGGTTGGCGCCCGTGCCAGGCCACTGAGCACTGTTGTGTAGCTGCTGTGTTTCGGCGTTCCGCTGCCGCCCTGCTCCGACGGCTCCATTTGTTGCACGCACTTTTTGCTGCCGCTTTGTGTGTGGACGTTTTCAAGAGGCAATGCACTACCGTTTGAAAGCGATGGCTCCGGGGTATGTACTAGCCAGCTGCTGCTTTGGTGATGTAGCCTTCGTACTTTGAACATAGCAGACTCACTTGCCAAATTACAGGCAATATTGGAGTGGGTGTTTGAGGAGCCTCTCCACTTGGCCAGATGGGACAGATAAGGCCATTTCCCGCCTTGGGTATTGAACCCAAGTTAATATATGCTGTTTCGATCTGGAGGCAGAGCAATGAAGACACTAGGCCATTTTGCTTCATTCCATCACGTGCACCTTTTTCCAGTGATCGATTATGTTTTGAATGTCGAATCCCGGTGCAATACCGTGTGCATGACGCTCGGGGAATCCAAGGAACTATTAGGGTAGTGCATTGCCTCCATTGCCAAAACATTTTCATATTTTAGGCAATTCACCTCATATTCACGTAAAAGACCGATAATAATGAAGTTATTAGAATAGAGAGAGAAAGAGAGAGAGAGAGAGAGAGAGAGAGAGAGAGAGAGAGAGAGAGGGAGAGAGAGAGAGAGAGAGAGAGAGAGGGAGTAAAAGTCACACAAAATGTTTCAGCGGTAATAGTAAAAGAGGAGGAAATGTCATACAATGAACAACACAACTGAATACAAATAAGCGGTTGGTTTATAAGCAGGTGGCACTGCGATGTGACAAGTGTGGCACTCATTCAGAACGGTGAATAGCAACTTCCCTGATAAACCACACCGAACATGAGATACAGGTGTTGATTATCATTGTCGAGTATTGTTGGCAGAATCGTTATAACCTGTATCAGATCGAGGTTCTCATGCGTTGACTTTCGACCAATCAAAAATAAGGTTGAGATTTGGGATATTTTTATATTATTTATGAATAATCCATTGTTACGATACTGCCTGTTTGTGAGGCATCTTAAGGCAGAGTATTTTTTGCTTCCGTGGCCACCTCATACAATGATACAAGACTGGCGCGCTAACCCTATTTCCGCCACAGGAGTGGTGGGTTCTGACCACCCGTCGTATTTTTCTGGGATGTCTCCTCAACGGTTTGACACAACGTTTTGGAAATTGCAGACTATTTATAAGCCAGACTGGGCAGATTCCCTGCAAGTTTTGAAATTATATAAAGCCGAGGAGTGGCTTGGATTTTAGGGAGGGTCTATTCTCATGCCGTATTATGCCATGTACAATCGTTTCAGATCCAAGCACTCTGTAAAACAAAATATTGAGAACAGTTAGAATGTTTGAATATTTTGAATGAGATGTCAGATGATAGTGGTGATAGTTGTTGGGGTTTAATGACACGCCAACTGCCAAGGTTAAACGGTGTCGCAGGCTCTTACCCTGTTGGGAGAGAATTTTGGATGTCAGATTAGAGTTCAATGCCAGTTATATATACCATTTTTTAACAGTTGCATTTACAGAAGCTCGAAGAAAATTTTCCAAAGAAGAAAAAAGAAGAACCTTTTGAATGTGTCCAGTTGAACAAAAAACTTTTTGTAACCAAGTCTGGCGTCGAAACCGTGACGCCGCATTTCGTCGCTTTTCTGCTCCCGGCGAGATTGCGCAGGGGCAAAATGTAATTGGACTGTATTCTTGCCAAGTGAAAATACCGCTTATAGGACAGCCAGTAGGACTGAAAGCAGCCACGCCTAAAATTGTCCCATATGTAACTATGCTTTAACACGCGCACTGGAGGGGGGCCTCGGAGGCCCCCCACCTGTTTTTCCAAGGTGGCTGGAGAACCTCTTGTAGCCGAAAAACTAAACGTGGCCACATTTAACAGAATTTAATAGCGCGTCGATTGGTGAAGACTTTTTGAAAATCGGCCGAAATTTTTTGACTTATAGGCTTTCAAAGTCAGACCTGCATTTTGAGATCGCCGTAAACGCGCGGTCGGACCAGTTAGCTTGCATTGAAGACCGAGTGGTGACGTTATAACGTCATATAAGCGGGACTATATGTCAAGGTCACTTCACATGAAAGTCAAGGTCAAGGTCAAAGGTCACAGGTCAAGGTCATATCTGCACTTTCAAGGTCACTGACCACTGTGCGTCCGGCCAAATGACGTTACCCCGTCTGACATATATTATGCTATGACGTCATCGGTAGGGTACCCCAATACAAAGTTCAAGGTCAAATGTCAAGGTCAAAGGCCATTGGGAAAGGTCAATCCTCATTTCCCGTCAAACAGTGGCTACAGTGTTAGTCAAAGTGTAAATAATAAGTAGTATACCATATGGTGACCTTAAAGGTCAACGACCTTGAATGACCTTGACCCAAAAGTTGTGGGGAAGCCTCTTTGAGACCTCTCCTCTATGAACCTTGTCCGCCTTTAGCTTATTCCCGCCATTTTCTTGCATAATCACAGCATTTACCAATCGATCCCAGCATGGCCAATATTTGACCTTTACGACCTCGTTTGACCTTGAAGATATTGACCTAGGTCAATGAAAATTGGTCATCAAGTAGACCACTATAGCTCCCACCCACCTACCAAGTGGTGTTTTTCTAACCCTCTTAGTTTCCGAGATCTTAGGGGGCCTACCAGGCCCCCTCCAGTGCGCGTTAGTGCCAGACCCCCTCCAGTGCGGGTGTTAAAATTTTAAAAAACCAATGGTGTTCTCGTGTACTGCAGTTTAGACGTCGCTTATTGCTCCGGTTCAGCATGTTTCACGGCCCCATGTACGCACCTGATAGATTTTCATTTGTGTTGCTTACCTTTCTTCGTTTTTTGTGAACATGTATGATTGCAATTTATACTTGTAAGGAATAATTTGCATTTCAATGATTTTTTCGTTAGCATTCTGCAAACATTGTGTTTTGGTAGTTATTGGCCTCCTAAGAATATGATGATGTATGCCGACACTCTCAGAGGCCGCGTAATAAGTGGCCCAGCACACGTAACATACTTTAGAAGGCACCGGAGGAGTCGACTCGAAAACAGCTCGCCGCATCAAACTTGGCGATAATGATTTTATGGAAATTTTGCCCAAACATTTCAAACAATGCTTCCGATTTCCTGCCACAGCTCTGCAAGATTGAGACCGAGCTCGATCTTCCAAATCCAGCATATTGGCCAAGGCCTTGACACGCCTACCTCCTGCTGTGCCGACCGGCAGCAGTAATGACGCCGTAATCCTGTTGGCGTCCGGACCATTGCTCGGTAATCCTGAGGTGACCCGTCATCGCCCGGATGTCCAAGCCATCGATTCAAGGCGTCGACATCGGTGACGGCCTGGTAGGCAGCTGGTGACAGATTAGAGACACTCCGATCCAGTGGTAACTCCTGCATCGCTGGTGGATGCAGTGGCGTAGTGGCAGCGCGGTGGGTTTCCACGCTGCTGACCCGGGTTCAAATCCCCGGCGAGAATACACTGAATAAGGAGTAATGGATATTCTGCATATGCTCAATACTGAATAAGAACGTCCGTTAAATCATTCCAGTATACCCATCCAATAGGGTGGGAGTTGGCGACGCCATGTGAGCTCAGCAGTTGGTGTGTCATAAAGCCCGGAGCTTCTTCCAACAGCGTTCCTCGCCTTTGGTCAGATGATAATCAGAATTTGACCTAACAAGTCCATTTGATACATTATTCGATCGGGAATAGCCAAAAGAATTACAGTGATGCTTATATATTTTCGACAGCTCTGCTCTGTCAGCCATTACGACGGAAAACGCCTGTTTCCGTTGTATTCCTGTAAGCCCATACTTTGACCTCTAACGATCTCAGAAGTGACAGATAAGAAGCTGTGCATCCTAGATCTTCTTGTATGTTATGATTTTCGGTAGAAATAAACACAAACTGTTACCTTTCGCTGTCTTTCACTTTTCACTCCCCAGCGCATGGCTGCTGAAAGCGTAGGAAGGCGGGGCGCGGCACAGTGTTCTAACGGAGCCGAAAGTGAGGACATAATACAATATCTCAGGAATTATAAATCCCAGATCAATAATTTTGGTATCAATCGAAGGCTCTGTTCCCACAGACTATGTGGACAACATATGAATGCCAAGACCTGACCACAGCGGGCATGACTGTCAGGTATTTAACCATAGGTCAGCAACAAAAATAACTATATGTATATTTTATAATAAGGGGGCTTTGCATTGATGTTCTAGTTAATTTCCAGTCATTTTAAGTTTATACGGGCAATATACTTGACATCAAAGACGTTACTTAACCCTCGCTTAGCACACGCAGTGGAGGGGGCCTAAAGTGCCCCCACCTATTTTTCCAAAGTATCCAGAGAACTGTTCGCCGCCGGAAAATGTGAGAGTATTTATGAGGGCGTCGGTTAATTAAGAAATTTTGAAAATCGGTCAATATTTTTTCTTACAGGCGTGCTATATTTGAGACCGTGCGGGCGGTCACAGTTCGCCGCACTTAGACGAGTGATGACATCATAACGTCATATAATCAGGTTATACGCATGTTACCACAAGGTCACGGTCAAGGTCAAAGGTCTCATCTCAAAGTCACTGACCGCAGTATTCCGGTCAGGCATTACTCAGTGGCATTACTCAGTATGACGTATGTTATGCTATGACTATAGTTAGGGCTATTCAGGGTCAAGGTCACAGGTCAAGGCTAAAGTTTTTCAAGGTCAAACCCTCATTTCCCACCCAAAAGCTGCTATAGTTCCTGCTATATTGTATATAACCACCCCCTCCCCTTGGGTGCGCTACTGCATCCAACCATGAAGACGAAATTGATCACATTCAATGGTGATATGTTTGTTCATACATCAGCACAATGGTAGCAGATTCCTACTGAATAAATACGAAACCTGGGCTTGGTCCATGACTGAACTGTATTTTTTACGGAATTGGCGTTGCGTCGATCGCACAGAACTATTTTCCAATGAACCTGCCTCACGTTTTATGTCACCCTGTGTGTACTTACTGGTAAATATCAGTGAGCTGCTCGTTCTCTTTTTAATGAAAATCCCAAGTCCAAATGCTGCATCAGCTATAAGCGGGTTTACCCGCGTTTCTACACTTATTCGCACCTCCATGTTTACAGCATCCAGTTCGAAACTCAAGTGACGATAAAAGAACATGCAACAAGTGCGTGTGCGTACTGTGAGACTCTATTCCCTGATGTTATTTGAAGTGAACTTCGCAAACGAGGAAGGGTTAATTTATGTATCTCGGTTCTCACCCCATCGCGAGGTCTGAAAATGGCCTGTGCAAATACGAGCTGCGATTCTACGAAGGTTTACTGGGTATGCTAGTGTACTGAAACATCAATTGAAAGCTTGGTTTTCCCATACTGAACCATTGCACTTTTTCACAATTATTGAGTGAAGACGTCAACGAGAGTAGATTAAAAAGTCCAGTCGACAAGCAATGTCAACCAAAAGTGCTCATTTAACTCATCGTAACCAATACATTAAACTTTCGCCGTGCCCCGGCCCACCTCCCTTCAAGCCTCCAGGCATATCTCGCCAACGGCTGCCGCCCCCGACCGACAGCACGCGCGACATGCCCTTGTATAATTTGTCGCCATCACCACTGCCGCAGCGTGACGCAACTGAAACTTGCAGGGCAGGTAAACCAAACATCTTACCATAGTTTTAAAGTGGTTCCAGGGTGGGGCTGGCGACGCAATTTTTCGTATGCTTATCAATAATTGACATAGCCTCAAAATGTATGTGAAATCTACATGTTACATACTTTGCTCTCCAAATTTAATTGTAGCACTAACTGGAGAAAACTGCTTGCAAAATTGCATTTTTCATGCCTTAACGCGCGCACTGAGGGGTCTGAGCCACCTTCGCTTTGACGGGGGGCGGGTACCCGCCCCCTAAGATCTCGAGAACCACGGTAGGTAGCGAAAAATGGTAAACGGCGTTGGGCTGCCCATCCACTTCTCCATCGAAAACATTTATACAATTTTTTTGTCCGGTCACATTTAAGGTCACGAGAGGTCAAAACATGCCGTCATAGGGACAACATGCAAATTAGGTTTTCGGTCATTACATCTGAACAAGTAAAGATAGAGCAAAACGACTTAAACTCTATGAATCCTCTCAGCAAGCCGAATCGAAGGATATATAATTTGACCTTGCTAGGTCAAATCAAGGATTTGACCTGACCTGAGGTCAGGTCCGGATCAAATTATATAAAATGCATATCATTAGAACCGCAAAGCCCAGGCAAGTCTAATGCAGCTAAAATAAATGCTCTATCACCATCCCTTTATGAGTTATTCCGTAAAAACCATTTTTCCCATGTATTTCCAATGGAGAGGTCATGCCTCGTACCTGACCTTAGGTCATCGATATAAAAATACCGGAACAAATTTTAGAGAACTCGGTGGGGCCATTACGTGATATGAGTTTCAATCTGATAAGTTCATCCTGCTCCGACTTATGTTATCTTAAACTTCTTTGTGGTCGGGTCACTTGACCTGTACTGGTGACCTGACCTGAGATGACCTAACCATAAAATTTTTACAGAAGTTGTAAAAATGATGAGGAAAAAGGTATGCCAAGTACGGCGGCGCTACGCGCCGCTGTTTTTCTGCTATCTCCGAAAAACCCGAGGAAGGGGGCGGGTACCAGCCCCCCCCGTCAATGCGCGTGTTAAGTTTTCTAATGAACCCTGGTTTGTCTCATCTTGTACGCTTTCTTAGCCTACAAAAATAAAAAAATGAGCATTGCTCTTGGCCTTTGTCGTGTTATGTGGCGAGAGATTCAAAGGTAGCAGTTTGATGCCTTATCGTGTCGACTTCAAAGGCCTTATTTTTTTGTTTGACATTTTCTGACACTCTGGTCATTTTGCTACTAGTTGCAGACATCAAAATCCGTTTTAAAAATAAGTCAGAAATTCGAATAATGTCTTCATTTTGCCTCCCTTAGAACACTGTGCGCGGGGGTACCCGCCCCCGTACCGGTGAGGCTGGTTCGGACCCTGTACCGGCGCGTATAAATGCCAGCCTAGGCATGCACCAGCTTTGATGATACGCCAATAGTGGATCTTAAAGAGAAAGAGAACATCTGCGGTCAGATGTTCATCACAAGGACCAGTCAGGAGTAGGCTGGGGATTGAGACAAAACTGGCGCAGAAAGCCGGCGAAGGAGACCATCAGCGGGACACTGCATATGGCTGGGTGAATATAATGGCCAGTAAACAACGGCGAATACACGAAAATCGATGGTGTATGTATGTTCTTAGGTATATCAGAGCTAAGTTGATCTAAGATTAGACTGGAAAAAACCATGCTACAGTGTCTATTGGATTTAACGTTGAAGAGTAACCAGCCACTGCCGACCTGGTAGCAGATCAGTTTTCCTCCGTGATGACCTCATCTGCAGCAGGACAACATCCAATCACCAGGGGATTACTGTTGGGGGAGCCAGCTGGTAGTGCGCAGACGGCCGTTTTGTGTCTGGTCACGGACGTTGGACCAGCGGCGACCTTTAGCAAAGCCTGGCGAGTGATGGGTGGCGCGCACTAAAAACCGGTGTAAAACCCGACTACACCGCCTATCGATAACCGGGAGTTTGATGAATGAGTCCACCGCCGACGCCAGTCTCATCGCACTCCGGCACTCTTTGTTTAGAGCTGGAAAGTAACCAGGCCGTCGCCATACGTCTTTCTACCCGGAAAAAAGGCCAGCGCCTGGTAAAAAGTCCACCACCGGCAAGGTGAAAAGAATCAAATGGTCATTAGGGCTTTTTGTCCACCACACTCTGTAATCTATATTAACCTTGGGTCAGCTAATCGATCATTTATTAAAATCAGATCTCCAACGCAATTACCAAGTCAAATCCCATGAAAAACAATCACCAGTTTGTCCACCGATTAGCATACGATATCAGCTCCGATAGGAGCGCGGTGTCCGAGCTGGCACTGTGGACACGGCCCGACCTGTGACCCGCGGCCTCTGACCCTCCGGCGTCGCCGCCGTCGATGCCCATTTGCATACCCCGTGCCACTAATTCAAGCAGCGCGACCAGCGCAGCGCGCCTTTACGACGAAGCCCTCGCGACGCCACCAGCACGCAACCGAAGTTGGAGGTTTTATATCAGCGTCATGGCAACACGCGCAGTCCAGAACAGGCATACCTCACGCACGGAGCGCACTAATTAAAACAAACAGAAGCTCTAGGTGTTTTACAGCTTAAATTGCCGTCATCTAATGTCGGTATCTATTCACAATGATTACAATTTTATAATGATGGAGGGCTCTACTATCTTTTGCTCATTTCTTTCCCCGATACTCCAGATGCTTTAGTTTTGAAATGTTTTAAGATTGTCAAAGTTATGTGATGGTATAAGCGGTTGTTGGTGATGTTTAAAATGAACGCAGACAATATATACTTCTAGATATGGAAGCGGAAAGCTCATCCTGGGAAAACACGTGATATGACGAGATGTTTAACTTTTTATTGGAAAGAAGTGTCTGCTAAGATCCTGGACGGTGCAGCAATTCTTGGGTGAAAATACTGAGGACTCGACTTCCAAGCCCTACACGTTTTTTTCGTGGATGTCTAGCAGCGACGCCCCTAACTGCTCCCTCACAAAACTGACAAGATTCTTCAGTAACCATAAGGCATAGGATCCCGTATTAGTCCTCATAAACCTATCTCGACCCCCAAACATAATGGTGTCAGCAATGACAAGAAGCTCAGCTTCTGAAGAAATGCACTGAAACTAATACTACGGGCCAAAAATTTTGTGTCCACTTCCTTCGTCATTACCACCCAGTATCGCCGCCGTCGCGTCGCTGCCGACGTTCGCGGCTCTGTCTCTCGCGACCGGGAGAGCTGCCCCGTCGCCGCCGTCGTCTGACCCCCACCAGCTGCGCCGCATCACTGCCGCCGGCAGAGGTCAGAAGAATGACTTTTCCAACCTAGTTGGGAAAAATCGCGGGAAATAACAAACTGAACATTTCATCAAGTGACACTGGTGTTTATATCACTTTAACATGGCAAGGCGTCGCAATATGGTGACTAACCATATTGCGTTACTTAGTTACCATATTGCCTGCCATTATGTGCGTTAGAGATGGTTATTTTCTCCTCTTTGTGCGACTTTGCAAGTCATTTTCAAACGGGGCAACCGCCTTATCTGGGGCACCAATTGACCTCTGTTGGGAAAAATAACTAATCTTTTTCACCTCAAGCCGCCAGGCATCTTGAACACGTGCGTCACATGCCCTATATTGCAGCTAAGCCACGCTGCACCGGAAGTGCCGCCGGATGCTCGTCGGAGCAACTGCGAGGCGCGCACATGGCTTTGTTTCTGTATTGGGTGCATCAAACAGAGTGAGAAAGTTTATTGAGACTTACCTAAGTATATTTTGCAATTAAGTTCTTGAGTAAGGGTCTGGAACTCGGAGTTTGTCACGGTTAAGATAATTTACATCCAAGACGGTCCATGTCAAACGTTTCCCTGGCATACCTAAATTAATCCGCTGGTCAACTATAAACATGCATGTAAGATATGAAAAAGACTTAATAAACGGGTAATCCAAATCTAAATCCAGATTCAAAACTAGCTTATTTCCCTCGTCAGATCAGTTTAATTGATGCACCAAGGGTTGAATTCTCTGGTCAGCGCAATTCAATCGATTCACCGAGAGATTGGCAGTCTGTTCGAGTATCCAGTCCATGGTTTCTTTTTGAGCTGTTTGAGGGAACCTTACTCTGCTGCCGATCTGTTGGAATGAATTTAATCTGTATTTGTCGCATTTGACCGCCACAGTTGCTTGCATACACTTCTCCACCCATTTCTGGAAACAGCATTGTATAATAATAATATTATTGGGCTTATCGACGAAACTCAGGGTCATATGGCGTCGCCAACTCTTTCCCTGTTGGAAGGGTTTCTCGGGAGCCAGCTTGCTCCTTGTTCAGGGAAGCCGCCGGGCCTTGAACCCGGGTCGGCTGCGTGGAAGCCAGCTACGCTGACCACTCCCTACCGCGCCCCAAACAGCATTGTTCTGTTATGGGCGCATTTCAGTAATCTCCAGCCAAGCATCTACATTCGTGTTGAATCCGTCTGACTTTCTTCTTAGTTCCTATGCCGTGCTCTAAGATCGGTTTGGGAACATCTTGAAGAATGAAAAAGAAAGAGGAAACTGGACGTGTTTCTACTCTTTACAAAACTTGATAAAGACACCAGGAGCTATTGCACATCTATAGATGGAATCTCTAGAACTAGGCAATGGTTCTCGGAGAGAGCTCCCGATAGGAGTTAATGGCGTGTCGGCAGGCTTGCGAAGGACGGTGGCGCGCGCCTGTTCCCAGGCCGTTTACGAGCCGGCGGTGAAGCGCAGACCATCGTCGCCATCATGTTCTGTGTCAGGAGCGTCACAACAGCGGCTCTGCTGCCGCTCCGGCGCTGGCGAACCCCCGCCCCTCGTCTTGTACCGACTCTCCGGCCTGCCTACCTGGTGAAGCCAAATACACGAGCTAGAGCCGGGCCAGCACAGCACTGGCGCAGTCCAGTCCAGAATGACTATCCTGACGCTATTTTTTCGACAGGACGTCATCCCAAAGTGAACTTGATTCCCATATCTGCAGCGGGTTTTTATCGGCGATTTCGGTGTTTTCTGTGAGCTTCACGTCGTGGATTTTGGCGGGGGCTGTGCCGGTCGTAGCGGGCCATCACCGACCGACAAATTGTAGCCGTCCTCCCAAAGCGGGCCTGCATGTGAGCCCACACCCTTACTGACAGCTCTGTGAACCTGCTGAGAACATCCAGGCCCGGCAAATTAGCTGAAAGCATGAGCCTTATTAAAACGTAAGGGCCAAGTTGGTTTGGGGGTGGGGGGGGCATTTATAGAAATGCTATGTTCTAAGAATACTTTGCGACCCATTATCGGCCACATACTTGTGTGTGCAATAACAGCTGGTATGATATTGGTGTATTTACAGTATCTAAGGCAAGCTACATAATTGGGATAACAATTAATTTTCTGGTCATTGCCACCGGTGCCAATTATCTGTTGATATTGGCGTCTCGTACTGGCCCTTGGCTAAATCCAGTGATTTTCACGTAGTGAATGCGAGACTACAACGTACGAGAAGTCACTCGTAGCATCAAGAGGCAAAACAGAGAAGGACCACTTATCATCAATGTTTACATCAGCTCCAAAAGTGTCATCAAAAGTTATTTACGCGTAGCATCAAGAGGCGAAACAGAGAAGGACCACTTATGCCCGCCTCAAAGGCGTTCGTATGAAAAACTAATAGAAGTCACACTCCCACAACTATTAAAAAATCAGTTCATACGTGAAACTGTATGGGAGGTACTGATAAAAATATATATTTTTTCTGTCCAATCTTTCGGTGCTCATCGTGTGCTCGAAATGTATGATAAACCTAATGCATTTTAACGCAGTTTAACTCGGGTAAAGACCGGGAGATATCGCTACCTTAAAATAACCTGATCTGCTTATTGGGTGTGGGCTCAAGATGACCATTGATGATGTCATGTCATAAAACAAGACGAATTTCAAAGACAATACTACTTATTCGCTATCAAACAATCTGTAAATTTCCCACTAGAAGTCGTGTAATAACTGAACCAAAATGGATTGGGAAGAAACACAGTTCAATTGAAAAAGAGTGAGTTGGGTCCTGCTTCGGTTGCTGGCAAACAGTGATGGAATTGTTGCCTGAAAACAGCCGAAGACTGGGTTTAATTACAGAAATATATAACTTTTAGCTCTTGCCACGTGTAACTCATGCAGGAAATGTGAATTATATGGAAAAGGTGTCCAGCAAGTTGGTTGAAGTTTTTGTTGTTTCACCACAGAAGAAAGGTAGTGGAGATAAAGGCAGTTAATCTCAAAGTCGGAATTGTATCAATAATTGGTTTCTGTGATAGATTTAACCCGAAAAACAGCTCTGCGTGGCTGTTTCCCGATTAGAGGCCCCAGGACAACGGCGCAGCTGTGCCAAACGAGGTCAGCATCGGGTACGTCAGGCTCTGGCCCGTGGCGTGGTGGTGCTGGCGTCGGCTATATGGCCCCCGCACGCACCTGTGGGCCATACCAGAGAGCATTGGAGCAGTGGCAGAGCCAGCGCAGTTCTCAAGAGGTTTATGGACGTCGTAGATTCGTTTAAACATAATGTGATTTCAGACATGACAAGTTGAAGAGATTGCTGGTTGTCAGTGGTGACAGTGCAGACCCTGGCAGCTCCGAGGATACACGCCTCTGCCGCGTGCTCAGAGGCCGTGTTGGGCCATCACTGCCGGACACCTGGGCAAACGCTGCCGGGCGACAGTGGACACCTGTGGGGAGACAGGGTCCCAGTGCGACGCCTGAGGGCCGACCCCCTCCCCCTCTGCCGTCGGTACCGACGAACCCGCGCCATGCGGTGACTCTTCATCTCCCTGCGCTTGATCTCGTGATGTGTAGTCTGGAAGGAGTGTGTCTCGATATTTCAGCGCAGGGCCGAAGCTGATTAGGGGCGGGAATACGATTCAGCACGGTCCGGAGCTGGCCAGCTGTGGTCGTTCATCACCGTTTGGGTGTAATGGCGTCGCTCGGAACCGGCGGACACTTGCGGCAGCACCAGCTGTCGAATTCGGCGGCCGACGTTCGTCTTCGGTAATGTCATGGCAGATGGAGGCTTCTGGGGCTGATCCGGCGTCGCCGTCGGTCGATCACATGCAAATTGAATCTGTCGCTCATACCTGATGTCTCCGAGCGGCGGTGTCGGTGTCCCGGAAACGAGCTGGAGAGCGTCACCTGTTGCCACTCTGACTCAACGGGGCCGGAAACTGGGCCGCAGCGCAAACTCACCATCACTGCAGGCCGTGTCTGGTATCGGCATTATCAGGGCTAGAAAGGGACAGTGCCGGGCATCGCCTAATTTACGATTAACTCCGACTTTTTGTGATGATTTAAGCATTTTTAGAGCAAAGGTTTTCAGGTACATAAAGGACCTGAAAATGTGACGGCACGAATTGGTCCGATCTGAAGGTGGGATAGGTCCTAAATCTCGTTTACTCAACGTTTGCTGGTTTTAGTTATTTGTATGCTCTTTAGTCCTTTTAGGTGTTTACATGTTCGTGTGTGTGCGTGTGTTGAAGTGTTGGGTAGCTGCTATTCTTTAACGTTTGACTTCACCTTTCAGTGGTTGCAAGTCTGTTGGTGGTTATAATTAAGAAATAAAAAAATTGTCCACGATTCTGTGATTCTGGAATCGGAAACACCCCATAAATTCAGCCATTTTTAGACCCTAATAAATATTCCAACTAAAGGACGTTTCTCGACTCTTCTGTGCACGGTTGAGTTCGACCCCCATCGGTAAGTGGTCGGTTGGTAACCCCTCAGGGCCCCAGTCAGCCTTGGGGGCTCAGACGCCGATCGCTGCGGTCGCATCATCTCTGGTGCTCCGGGGCAGCGCTGCCTCTTCCGACCATGGGTGGTAAGAATTGGCGTACCTCTGGTTTGCCAAAGTGGTGGTGAAGACCTTGTCACTACTTCTAGCTACTGGCCCACTGTCCCTCTGTTAGCAGATTGGTAACAGTATCGGATCGTGTTAGACCTTTCCTACACCTCCCAATATGTGACTGTTTTTTTCTGTTCTCTTATCTTATTGGTTATTTATTTTCCGTCTTCTTTTTATACTCTGATTGTTTTGTTTTCGAGAGGTGCAAAATTTATCGCAGAGTGTGCCACAGCCACCTGCTGTGAGTGGTCAGAGGCATTCCGGGCCAAGGTTCCGGGAGGCCTAAATGGGCGGGAATACGACATTCGTTTATCCTTCTTCGTCCGAGGGTCTTAGATACCTTGAAAGAATGAAAAGATCACTAAGTGGAGTAGAAACGCAGCTTGGTGCGAGTCAGAAATGTTTGACGGGAGGGGATGGGGACATGGTTAACTATTCAGTAGTGCCAGATTTGTAGTCACTCTTTAACCATATTCTTGCCAGGCTCCTGGCTGCCCCTACTTCTGTCAGGGGGATAGATTCGCCCCCCCTCCCCACTTATATTTCAAAATATATCCATCCAATTTCCAAAAGTTCCAATTGGGATCAATTTTCCCAAAGCTAAGTAAGCTCCATCTCAAAAAAATAAATTTGAAATTTTTTGCAGGAGCATGCAAAATATACATATCTTATCCTTTTTTGATTCTCCATAACTCAATGCTACATGGGGAGGTCCGATTTGACCCCCTCCCTTGGGTTTTCGCGAATGGTTCTCAGTCGATTCAAATGAGACACGCGTCGCACTGCAGGCCTGTTGGGCGATCAGTACGTGCATCTATCCATTTTGAAGGTCAGGTCAATACCAAGGTCACTAGAGCTTACCAAAGGTCATGCATGGTTTTAGAAAATATTTGTTTCTATAACTTTTGAACGAACAAAAATCGTCTTCCATTTGGAATTGATCGACAGCCAAGGATTCAAATGCTGTGAAACACGACATTGAGAGGTTATTATTTAACCTTGACCTAAATTCAAAGTCATCATGTAACCTTACAAGCTCACGATGTATATAATTTGAATAATTGGTTCAAGAATCATTGATGTCTTTTGTTTGCTCTTGTATTCATGGTTCCTAAGTTATAAGGAATTTCTTAGATAGGTCTAAATTTGACCCAATTTGGCCCACTGAGACGTCACGGATCAATGGATATGGTTCAAACTCGGCTCCAGAGTAGAAGATAGTAATGCCCTTCCAATACCATTTCAATTTTTCCCGTAGCACTTTTGCTTTCCGAGATCGTAGTGGGTCCGATCGGACCTCCAGGTGGTGTTGTGTACGAAAAGAGCCTAGGAAGTACCGAGATAACTTTTGGCCCTATTGTTCGGTTTTCGAAAAACTAGTGCGTATTGGTAAATGGGTCTAAAGTTGTAATGTCTTTCACTTGAACAAAATCATGCGGTGCCCACAGACATACATTCAAGCAAAGGGAGGGTAAATTAGCAGCTCGACTGTTTAGTATGTTCCCTCACCAGTGTTCACAAGAGTAAACTGATGTGCTTTCCTTATCTCTTAACCGTTGGAAATCGAGCATTCATACATCAATCGAGGGGATTGTTGTGTTTGGAAAAGGTTTACACATTTCTGTGATTTTTAATCATCTTTGCTGTTGCAGCAGCAAGATACTGCCAGTGCATAATGCCCCATGTGCACGCTTCTCTTGATTAAGCTCTGGAATATTCTCAGAAGTCTTGGAGCTACTTGCAATACCCAACTGGCTGGTTACCAAAACCCAGAAAGGCCAGCCATCACATGGGATGTCTACAAGAACACCAGACATCTCGCGGGACAGTCACCGAGGCGGTCACGCCAGCGTCTCCGTTTCCATAGCAACGCTGTCTCTGTGGACCGTTCACGTTTTTACCGAACACACCCTCGATATTTATTCCCGCAGCTGGGTTCGGTCCGAACGCGCCCATAACGCAGCGAACCGGCCGCCGCAATGGACGTTGGACGACACAGACACTCTGCTTTGCATAATAAATTGTCAGGAACCTTATGTACAAGAGGTATTTATTGTGACCTGAGGGCCGCTGGCGGTGACCCGCTGACCTCTGTGACCTTGGTGACCTGTGTGACTCGAATGGCGTGCATGGCCGTAACCGGACGGGCAGCGATCGGACCGAGTCGCCGGGCGCTGATTGGTGGGCGAGGCTGGCTTGTTGTTAGCAATGTCAACATCACAGTGCGAGCGGTAGTTCCGTTTGATTGCTACCAGATTATGTGAATAATGCATGCTGGTGCTTACGGTGAACTTGGTGGACGGAGTGAGGCGATGGCCTTTATACTGCCTTTTTCTTTGAGGCGAACTGGAATATATACATTCGAGATGCTGACACCTATTTAACACGCGCATTGACGGGGTTTTGAGCCACCTTCACTTTGACGGGGAGCGGGTACCCGCCCCTCTAAAATCTCGAGAACCATGGTAGGTAGCAAAAAACGGTAAACGGCGTTGGGTAGCCCATCCACTTTTCCATCGAAAATATTTGGAACATTTCTATCAGGACACATTTAAGGTCACTAGAGGTCAAAACATGCCGTCATAGAGATAACATGTTAATGAGGGTTTTCGGTTATTCCACCTGAACAAGTAAAGATAGAGCAAAACAACTTGATCTATATGAATCCTCGCCGCAAGCCGAATCGAATGCTATATAATATGACCTTGCTAGGTCAAATCAAGGATTTGACCTGTCCTTAGGTCAGGTCAAGGTCAAATTAGATAGGGGAAATAATTTGAATTGCGAAGACAAGGCAAATCTAATGCAGTTAAAATCAACGCTCTATCACCATCCGCTACTAAGTAATTAAGTTAAAACCATTTTTTCCATGTATTTCCAATGGAGAGGTCATGGCTCGTGCCTGATCTTAAGTCATCGATATCAAAAATACCGGAAAAGTTTTTAGAGAAATCGGTGGGGCCATCATGTGATATGAGTTTCAATCGGATAAGTTCATCCTGTTCTAACTTATGCTATCTTAAACTTCTTTTGAGGTCAGGTCACTTGACCTGTACTGGTGACCTGACCTGAGATGACCCAACCTAAAAATTTTGAAAACAGTTGTAAAAAGGATGAGAGAAAAGGTATTTCAAGTAAGGTGGAGTTGCGCACCGCCATGTTATGCTATCTCCGAAAAACCCGAAGGGGGCGAGTACCCGCCCCCCGTCAATGCGCGTCTTAAGATGTCCAATGATGAATTATATACACAAATAAACAAAAATACCTCGAATGTGCAATAGCCTGGACCTAGAATGCATCATCACACCATTCGGGGAGACACTGAGTAGCCTTTATATCGATCATCACACCGAGCAAGAAGATGCCGTGTAATGATTATCCCGGTCATCACACCATGCGGGAAGATGTGTAGCAGTTATCCCGGTCATCACACAGTGCGGGAAGATGTATAGCAGTTATCCCGGCCATCACACAGTGCGGGAAGATGTATAGCAGTTATCCCGGTCATAACACTGTGCGGGAAGATGTGTAGCAGTTATCCCGGCCATCACACTGTGCGGGAAGATGTGTAGCAGTTATCCCGGTCATCACACTGTGCGGGAAGATGTGTAGCAGTTATCCCGGTCATCACACAGTGCGGGAAGATGTGTAACAGTTATCCCGGTCGTCACACAGTGCAGGAAGATGTATAGCAGTTATCCCGGTCATCACACAGTGCGGGAAGATGTATAGCAGTTATCCCGGCCATCACACAGTGCGGGAAGATGTATAGCAGTTATCCCGGTCATAACACTGTGCGGGAAGATGTGTAGCAGTTATCCCGGTCATCACACTGTGCGGGAAGATGTGTAGCAGTTATCCCGGTCATCACACTGTGCGGGAAGATGTGTAGCAGTTATCCCGGTCGTCACACCATGCGGGGAGATGCCATGTAGCCGATGGCAGATGCAAGAATTCATTTCATTCTTATAGCCCCCTTGTATCCGCCCCTGCATGCAGTTATCATCCCGGTCATCACACCGTGCTGGGAGGTCCGTGTAGCAGTTATCCCCGGTGCCGGATGGCCTAGTGGTGTCGTTGCCAAAATTCCAGAACAGCGTATCAGGGATTATTGTGGGCTCGATCCCCATGACAGGAGATTGCCTTTCGTGTCCCGCCTGACCCGGCTGAAAGACTCCTTATAACACTCATGCTAAAACTGCCCGTAATTGGGCACGCTTACCGCTTTGGTGTGAGTAAGAACAAATTACCATACCCTTTACCCTTATGAAGTAAGAACACATCAAAATACTTACCCTATCATTCTTCACAACAAAAATGGTGTCACAATCCCTCATGGTGTTCAAAAACCCCCAAAGTGGTCCTTGCGGCTCGTAACAAATATTCACATGACTCAGAATTGCTGAAATCCTCCTGGAATTTGTTTATTTTTCACTGTGGAATGAAAAATGGTTTCATCGTGCTGTAAATGCGTTTGTGCTTTGTGGTGCGGATCGAGCCATGCAAGATCAATGTTTGAAGTCGTCGTTCATAAAAAATGGCATTTTATAAGTCATCAGCATTTTTTGTCCACGCTGTGCTGCTTTTTTACTCCCGTTTGCTGCCCACTGCTCCGGAGTCGTAGCAGGGGAGGTGCTCCCCTTCGGCGTCCTTCCCTAGAGACTCCAGGCTTTTTTAAGCGACGGTGCCCCCGTTGTCAGGAAGGACAGGAGCTGGGGCACGGATGTAACGGTGACGCTCGACACGGATCGGTCATCAGCTGACTGTGACGCCGCCGTTGTCATGGTAATAACAGCAGCGACATCGGATATCGGATGCCGCCTCCATCAGGCCTTCGGTGCTTGGACCAGAGACGAGGAGACTGGTCATCCACTACGATCAACACGGCTGATTATATGTTCCCTGGGTAATTATTTACGCTAGAAACATTTTACCGACAACGTGGCAGTTCCGTGGTTTTGGATATCATAGATGTATGTGGAAATTGCAGGGGTTGAAGGGGGTGGGATGGTGGGGTGGACAGGAACTTTCCCTGAATTTTAGTCTATCATACAGTTTGTGAAGAGTTTGTGTTGCCATGTCAGTGTTAACCCATTCAAAGCATGCTCGCATCGAGAACATATCTCCACCCTTGCTGATAAGTGATTTATAGAATATTTCTATTTCTCCAAAAAACAATGTGTATAGAAAACGCGTTTAGAACAGTGTAGTAATGTACAAACCATCTTTTTTATAACCACGCGCATTTCAGGGCATACCAGCTTGTCCATCATCTGCACGTGGGCCGGTGCCCGCTTCCTGAACCAGCCACAGTTTGGAGGGTCCCCATCCAGCTGGTTCTGCTGGTCACCCCACTGGTCACATCTGGACCGCTGCCGGCCGCCCTCGCCACAAATATTGTGTGGTCGACGCATACCGCCGGCTCGTGCGTCGCCGACCCTCCCATTGTTAACGACGCGTCGCCGCCGACGAAAAAAACACCCGCGGTTGGCTCGTTCGGACGTTAAAAAAGCCGTCACTCTCGTACAAACACATTAACATATCGTGCATGGGATTGAAAATGAGATCAATCTGTCTCACGCTTAATCACATTTTGAAAACAGAGTGGTAAAGTTATGCAAATCGTGGGACAGGTAGCACAAAAATATGCATGTTGTTACTTATTGTTTAGGTACCCCATAACTTTTGACCCTGATGTCTGATTTACATAAAACTGGTACGAACTGATGAAGAGTTGGCTCAAAGTTTTCTTTTCAGTCATGTGAAAATTGAATATTATATAGCAGTTGCAGAGCAATAACTATATCGCGAAATATAAAACGCCTATGCCATTCTATTAGTATGTAATGCAGGGTTGGGAGAATGGTACCGTTCATTATATTTCTCCTGGCTGCCCTGTCATCTGGCTATTCACTCTGCACGAGTGTAATTAAATTACCTACATTAGGACACCCCTGACCCATTTTGAGCTGCTGCGTCGGCCTGTCGAAAACAGATGTAAAATTCAAAATGAACTATTACCTGAATTCTCACTAATGATATGCAAACATTTTAACTGCTCTTAATTTTACTCAAAATATTTTGGAAATCGGTATTTTCATTTTTTACCTATTTTAGCCTTCAAAAGCATACTTATAATATGAGATCGCCGCAATCGCGCAGTCACACCGGTTCGCCTGCGTCGGAAACCGAGAGGTGACGTCAGAACACCATATAACCGATGTTATATTTCAAGGATACCTCACATGAAAACTCTGGTCAAGGTGAAAGGTCAAAGTTCAATTTAATATCAGTGTTTTCAAGGCCATTGACCCCAGTGCTTCCGACTAAATGGCGTTTCTTACTATAGGGTATATTATGCTATGATGTCATAGTCAAAATGAATTAATGCAAAGGTCAATGCCAAATATAAAGGTCAAAAGTCATGGGCTAAGTTCAATCCTTATTTGCGCCCAACCGCGGCTTTAGTGCTAGTTAAAGTTTACATTATAGGGCATAAATCATATTGTGGCGTTGTAGATCAATGGCTTTGAATGACCTTGGTGCTGAAATTGAAGGAAACATTTTGTGAGCCTTTCTTCTATGATATTGGTCCATTGTTAGTACCTATGGGATCCCCGACTTTTTCTGCTTAATCACGGCATTTTTCGATAGATGCCCAGCTCGGTCAGGATTTTACCTTTATGACATCGTTTAACCTTAAAGACCTGTGTCAATGAAACTTGACTATAATGAAGACCACCATAGCTCCTACCACCCTCAAACAAGCGTTTTTCAAGTCTCTTAGTTTACGAGATCTCAGGAGGCCTTCCAGCAGCCCCCCTCCATCTTACAGCGTGCTTTAGTATCAGACTCCTTTCCAGAAGGGTTGTTTAGGAACGAACGCGCAGTTTTAACAGGGCTCCTTTCGATGACGAAATTTTATACCATGACCAGATACTTTCACCAAAGTCTCTTGTAGAGTTTTGAAGCAGCGTTAGATAGCCAGTGTAATTCTCCATGATAGCTCCGTGTTGGTAGATCAAACCATCATTTACATTGGTCTAAGTTGAAGTGTAAAGAATGAGAAATAAGAAGAGAAACTTCAAGAAAAGGGAAAAAGAAATGGAAGAGAAACTTTAAGAGAGGAAATTTATTATTTAGTCTACACATAACATGTATGAAAAAAATACTCCAAATTTGCTTCGACCTATTCAGCTAACTATGATTTCTTTGCTCGGTGAGACAGGTCATGCCGGGATGACGTCACGTGCTGTGAACTGATCCCACCAATCAGCGCGCGGCGGCGGTGGCCGCTCGGGTTAATTCGTCGTTACGCTCATCAAGCCGCTAATTCTGGCGTCATTACCGGGCTCTCCGGGGGAGAGTGGCCACACATGATCAGGTGCCATGGAACGCCCCCAGACACCTTTACCTTTATAAGGTAGGTTCAATCTCAATTTTCATGCTTGAGTGATGCCGCGTGAGCCCTATTTTCAATATAAGAGTGATGTAGAAACTTTTGTTTTTACCGATGATGGTAAAGATAATGAAAGAACGCTGCCGCTAGTTCATTTATTAGATAATAGAACATCTGGGGAAATAGAAGCATCTGGTCATAATAGAAATGATAGAACGCCGCTAGAGGCGATTCATTTATTTAACCAAATGAAACGGTTATTAGAAACCAAAAGTAGCAATGCTTAAGTTTGTGCTATCCTTTTGAAGCGGACTTCTCGCGTGAACTTTGGTCGCCAAAAGCACGGGTGAAGACTGAAGTGGAAGCAACATTTTGATAGCAGTAAATGTAGCTTTCCCTTTCGCTTTTGTTTTTCAGCCCTAACAGCTGCGCACAGTATGCAAACAAATGCACATACGCAAGTAACGCAGGTTTCAAAACATGTAACAAGCTAAATTCTATAGACATTTCTTACAGAACATTTTTATGATAAATAAAACACTGTGTGAGAGGGCTGATGGTAAGACCAATCCGGGCATGCCGTGGTGACGTCACCACACCAAGCCAGCTGAAGCTCTCTTCCCCCTGAAAGACCCACGCGAGGTCGATCACAGGTCCTACCGCTGAGTATTGGTGTACGGTATGAAAAAAGTAATGTTGTTGCCAAGTTTAAGGTAAATGCCTTAAGAAAAATATATGTTTTGTCGATAATAAATCAATACTGATTATAAAAAATACAGTGAATAAATCCCATAAATGAAAATATCAATGTCTTTTTTGTTGCAAGCAGGTATGAACATAAGTCACCTCAGGGCATTTGTACAGCCAGTTGCCCTTCCCAAATGTGATCCTTCGCGGGCATGGGACTCAGAATATGTCGTGTAGTTGCCTAGCCAGGAGAGGGTACTTTACAAATTTAATTTTCATTCTACCTTTAGAAAAATCGCCAATTCCCAGGACCCATTTTGACCCCGGCAAATACCAGCATGCGCCGGCGCTGGACTTCTCTTTTATTGCCGCCGGCGGCAGATGAAAATAACGCCGCCCAGACGTATGGCCCTGCGGCGCCTGCCCATTTAAATCCCGTTAAACTCGAGCGCCAACACGAGATATCATGAAACTCGGCCACGCCTTGCATTTCTTAGCGTTTCAGCCCTGATGTGGTACGATTTGCATGCAAAGGCCGAGAGCTGGTATTCTGGAGTGTACACACGGGGATATGGATGAAGAAGCAGGCTGTGCGGTAGAAGTAGCTGACGCTGATGTTGTAGAATGTTCAACTGCACGGTACTCTTCCTAATAAAAATACAGAGTTTTTAGACCGAATTATTTAAATGAAACTTTGGCACCTTATTCGAGCTGGGCCATCAGTCCTATAGAACAGGTTGAGATACCATTACTTTTATGCTTCCTTTCCCTCAGAACTCACTTTTGAATGAGCAAAACAGAGCTTCATAACCCTAACTAGGATCATAATGTAAATTTTAGTCGCTAAAAATATAAATTGGGCGCACTGATGTTACGCTTACTTGTAAGCCCCGCCTCCCCTGTGGGTCTAACGGTTGGCAGCGGATGCGTAGACTTCAGGACGGGGGAGTTTGGGGTCCATGGGGCCTCTACTCGCTCTGGGTCTACTCTGTTTCTCTGGAAAAGTGATTTTCCCTCAGGAAAATATAATGTTGATATAAAGGGTTTCTGGTATGCTCTCAGTCTGGCTATTTCAGTTCAGATCTAATTACGAAGATATCACGTTCTCTTCAAATAGAAATAGTGCATGCTGATATTTCTACTGTGCTGCTTCTGCAGATATATACCAAGATAAAACTATAGTCATAGACAGGGGTCTGTGCTCCTTTTACCTCATTCGAAACTCGGTGTCTATGTTGAAGTCATCACTTCTATGTTTTACTGATGTTAAGGTGATAGGTGGCCTGGTGGATAGCGCGTCTACCTAATAAGTCACCAGTCCCGGGTTCAAGTCCCGGTGGAGCCTCTGAAGAAGTCGATCTGATCCCCCCAAATCCCTCCCAACAGGGTGAGCGTTAGCGACGCCGTATGACCTTGGCAGTTGGTGCGTCGTTAAACCCCAACAATTATTATTCCTGTTATAAAGGCGTCGAGTTCCCGGTAAAGATCAGGAGGTGATTGTGGTTGTCTACCTCAAACCCGGGAACTGACACAGCTGTACGTGAATCCGAAGGACAGGTGCCCCTTTCCCCGCCCCTGATAAAGGTTTGGCACCCTCTGAAACGCACTCTGAGTGCCTGTTAAGACCCGCCTCCCCGAACTGGTACCCATCTGGTCCAAGTGTCGCAACTTGCCCGAATGGTCCCGCACGGCCACAAGTTCTGGGGCTGCCCGCGATATCAGCTTCACCAGACATGCCCATACTGGCAAGAACAAGACCAACAAGAAGAGTTTCTGACGGCTGGCAGTGGTGCGAATGTCACGCAGCGGGTCACAAAGGAGCCGTGTTAAATGGCAGCGTCATTTTTGCGCGCTGCGCGACTTCTCTCGGCCCCGTGCGCGGCGGTTGCCGCGCGCCCTGTGGTTTTGCGCGGCGGAGTTTTGTCGCGGCAGCGCTTCTCTCGTCCTCCGACACGTCAGCAGCGGTCGCCAAAACAACCAGGCCGGGCCGACGCCTCCGGCAATTATCTATTCACGATTTGCGTGCATCGCTGGTGTCGCTGTCTTTGTTGAAATGAGTGTCCGCCAAGGTCGGGCGCTGTGTGTTTGATGCGGGGCGGATAGGGCGGCTGTCGAGGCGGGCGGCGGCCGCAATTACGGCGACCTCGGCACGACCGCCTGTGCTATCAGAGCTACATCAGTGCCGGGGGCTGATGTCGCGTCACCTGATCAGAAATAGTCGGCGACGCAGGTGATGCAGCAGAGGTTGCACGTGATATCACGTCCAAAAACCCGGATTCTGACCGCTGAAATAGAATCGGATTTGATACCATGGAGTTTTCAGCCCAGTATGAGCTAGGTTTTTGGACTGTTCAAGTACTGTGAATGCAAGTTTCTTCAAACATATCATTATAAATGGTAATGTTGGAATGGGGAGATGAACTGATTGAAGGCGTGCGCCCGCTGCTTGAGGAGTTATAACTTGACACATCCCTAGTACAGGCTGAGCTGTAACGTACCAGGCACAGATGGGGACATTTTTAGCCCCCTCCCCCACATCCAAACTCGAGAACTACCCAACCTATTTGTTCCGTTCAAAGTGCAATCAATAGCTCCATCTAAGATGACCAGAATGATTTAATTTTCAATCATTAGTGACATCATAATCGAAGTAAATACTACATGGAAAATATCATATGTTAGGTTTGTCCTACCTTCTTCAAATACTTCGGGGTAATTAGGCCAACTTTGCACTGTTGAGAGGGCTTTTGGGGACCAGGTTGAATTTATTCATAGAACCCCTTCGAGCATTGAAGCCGGTACCTCCGACTCTCCCCCACTGAGCAACCCATCCGCACCAGGAACGGCGTGTAAGCTATTTCTGTCAATAGTATGAGAATCTCACTGAAACCCAAAATCGGTACGCGTTCGGCCGGACTCTAAATTGCGTCGTTCATCGCGAGGCGGGCGGGCTGCATTGACCTTCGACCCCGTCAGATACACCAGCCGGTGTAGTTCCAGTGACCCAGGCAGGCTGCCAGCATGCTCTCGCCCAGCAAGCCGGGAATTACGACTTTATTTGAGCGCGTAATTACAGTCGGATGTTTTAATTGCAGCGAAGGGAGGAAAGAGGTACCGCGCCACATAACGGGCGCGGGCCTGAGCCGGGTCTCCGAATGAGCGATGGCGATGAGAAGATCACGAGTTGGTGTTTAATCTGTCAGTGGCTTATTGACATCAGAACACTACCCAGAGTATCGCCTGGTATTTATTGTTGAAAAATTAACATTCAGTAGAATGCGTCTATAGCCCAAAAATTGACAATAGAAATGGGAAGCAATGACAATTTTCAAGTAAATTCGCGCATCGAGAAAAATATACACATGGCGACTTCTGAACCTTAGGTCGAAACATCTCAGGCCAGGCTGGACAGCGCACCAAAACAACTAGCTAGTCTCTAGATAAAAAATCATATGATGCAAAATGAACACCAATTCTCATTAACTTTTCCTTGGATGTGTTTTTAGATGAACATTTCTAAATTTCCCAAAAAATATATGTCTTTCCGGAAGCCATCTCTTCCAGCGATACGACCTCACGAGCGAAAAGCCAACATCGACCAGACTCCGTGCCTATATAAAGCCTGAGCAGCATGTCTGACTGCGGGACTATCCCAAAATCGGATAATGCCTGTGTTTGATGTCGGTAGTCATCCGCGCTGGCCGAGTGACAGGACCTCCTCCATCGCCGCTGCCGGTTCGGTATAATTGGGAGGGTGAAACGGCCGCTCCCGCCGTGGGGCGGGCCTGGGAGGGGGCACCACCGACGGGTCGGTAGTGCCGGGGAGCCGGTAAGATGATTCCCGGATAATTTGTCTGGCGGTGGGTCCAGTGTCGGGGACAGTAATGACCAGGGGCCGGGTCACGTCGTTATCTGCCAATTACTCCTGGCGGGAGGCTGCCACTGACCGGGCGCCCACACTGGCATTAACGGAGGCTTGTCCGCAAATCTGCACTCCCTGGAAAACCTCCAGCTCTGATGACGAATTAATCTTGGTGGCTGTTCACCTGTGGATGACGCAGTTCTCGTCTGTTTTTTCAATCCCATGGACTGGTCGGGTTTCTTACCAATCCCACAGACTGGTCACTGGTCAGGTTTTAAAGCCTGTTTGCTTCCTCTGTTTTTGATTTTTATCTTATTTTATTAGGGTTACTCCAACAGACAGAACCATTGGCACACTTGCCCAATTGCAGGGAGTATTGGCGTGAGTATTTAAGGATCCGCTCCACCGGGTCAGATCGGACACATAAGGCAGTTTCCCTCCGTGGGGATTGAACCCACGTTAATCCATTCTATCCGATCCGAAGACTGGCAACGAAGCCTCTAGGCCACCCCGGCCCCTAACCACCCTGTGACGTCTGTATAGTTCTGGGGCCATCTGGCAGTAGAATTCAGTTCACAAGCGAGATATGAGCTTGCAATGCGATTTTTCATGACAACATTTCCGCACACAAACGTGGTTTGTGTGCCTACTTATCCCCCCCCCATCATAAGGCGGGTCGGGCTCTGGGGCCATTTTGCGCATGCAGCTTCTACCTCTCTCAACTTTTCTAAGCACTCTGCTGGGAAACATTGTACTATTGCTCCGTATTAGTCTGTTCTCTTAAAACTGTTGACTGCCACTCGCTGCACTGTAGACTGCCACTCGTTGTACTATAGACTGTCACTCGTTGTACAGTAGATTGCCACTCGTTGTAATGTAGACTGCCACTCGTTGCACAGTAGACTGCCACTCTTGTACTGTAGACTGCCACTCTTGTACTGTAGACTGCCACTCTTGTACTGTAGACTGCCACTCTTGTACTGTAGACTGCCACTCGTTGCACTGTTGACTGCCACTCGTTGCACTGTAGACTGCCACTCGTACTATAGACTGCCACTCTTGTACTGTAGACTGCCACTCTTGTACTGTAGACTGCCACTCGTTGCACTGTAGACTGCCACTCGTTGTACTATAGACTGCCACTCTTGTACTGTAGACTGCCACTCTTGTACTGTAGACTGCCACTCTTGTACTGTAGACTGCCACTCGTTGCACTGTTGACTGCCACTCGTTGCACTGTAGACTGCCACTGTACTATAGACTGCCACTCTTGTACTGTAGACTGCCACTCTTGTACTGTAGACTGCCACTCGTTGCACTGTAGACTGCCACTCGTTGTACTATAGACTGCCACTCTTGTACTGTAGACTGCCACTCTTGTACTGTAGACTGCCACTCTTGTACTGTAGACTGCCACTCGTTGCACTGTTGACTGCCACTCGTTGCACTGTAGACTGCCACTCGTTGTACTATAGACTGCCACTCTTGTACTGTAGACTGCCACTCTTGTACTGTAGACTGCCACTCGTTGCACTGTTGACTGCCACTCCTTGCACTGTAGACTGCCACTCGTACTATAGACTGCCACTCTTGTACTGTAGACTGCCACTCTTGTACTGTAGACTGCCACTCGTTGCACTGTAGACTGCCACTCGTTGTACTATAGACTGCCACTCTTGTACTGTAGACTGCCACTCTTGTACTGTAGACTGCCACTCTTGTACTGTAGACTGCCACTCGTTGCACTGTTGACTGCCACTCGTTGCACTGTAGACTGCCACTCGTTGTACTATAGACTGCCACTCTTGTACTGTAGACTGCCACTCTTGTACTGTAGACTGCCACTCTTGTACTGTAGACTGTCACCCTTGTACTGTAGACTGCCACTCGTTGTACTTAGACTGCCACTCGTTGCACTGCAGACTGCCACCCGTTGCACTGTTTACTGCCACGTCTATTGTGGCCTAGCATGTACACCTTTATGACCAAAATTCCTAACTTGGCTGCCATTCTCAAGAAGTGGGCCTATTGAGTGCTTCAACTGCCATTTTTGGCCCAGGTTTTTCGGATCCATGTTTTTCGATGGGAGGAGCGCTTTGGCCAGGGTGTACCAGTTATGTTCCCGCCGATGCCATTTGGGCCAGAGTCTACAATTTTTCAATGTGCGACCTATCAGGGGGAAGGGGAGGCACCAACTGCGCCATGACAGTACCGATGCTTAAAAAACTGTTTCGGTGAAAAATAATTTATGAGAATTCCTTCACCTTTGAGTTTTTTACATAAGTTTCCACGTCTGAACACCCCGGAAGTAATTAAGTCATAAACTTCTTAGGAGATGACGCTGAAGACTTAGTCTAGCAATGTTGAGCAACAACTTTTAAAGCTTGAAAACTTAATCGCTCTATTCCTGTGGGTCACATTTTTCAGCGTGCTCCCCTGAACTGACTCGGTATGGGACGGAATTCCGTCTCGGCACCGGTCGTGAACGCTTCAGGAGACGTATGAGACGAAGGCTGTCGTGGCTCCAGATGTCCCGACTGTAAGCCGGACCGGTCCCGGCGCAGTATCGTCGCTGACGACGAATACGACGCTCCTGTGAGGGTGCGAACTGTCGCTGCCACCATGGAGACGGCGTTGCTGACTGTGCGCATTCTGCACAACAGGGAAATACCTCTACTCTGCGAGGACTCACCACTTCTTAGAACCTTGCTTTGATAACGCAGGTGAACCTGTGGATAGTGCCTGGATCTAAAACCTCGTCAGTAATGACCAGCATTGGAACTGCAGAAGTCGCAATTTCCTCCTCACACGTCGCTCGCTGGTTTCAGTGCCCGGCCGCCGCGTCGATAGCGTGTAGTTTGGTGTGCAGATGCGGTGCAACAAGGCAGTGCAGGGCTGCGGAGGGAACTGCGTGCCGCGCATGCAATAACCGACCGTCACGCAGCCCGGTAATTGGGACAGTCCGGACCTCGCGTAAGTCAACACCGCCGGTGTTTTTCAGTCGCCCTATGACTGTGCAAACAGAACGTTAACGTCGGACTGATGTCGGCAGCAGTTCAGTGGACTGATGTCTCAGAATAGTCGCTGCTTGGATGTCTCAGAATATCCGCTTAAATGTCTCGGAATTCCCGGTTGGATGTCTGAGCATTCCAGGTTAAATGGTTCTGAATGCCCACCTTGGTGTCTCAGAATTTCCTGTTGTATGTCTCAGAAAATGTCCGGTTGGGTGTCTTCGAATACTTTTTTTAAGGAGTATGGTATACTGGATACCAGGTCACCCCCCGAGTTGGCAGCAAAACAGTTTCTCTTATATGTAAGCGAAATATGAGGGCTACAACGGACCAATGGATTTATATTACTCATAGGCGTAGGAACCGGGGGGGGCAGGGGGCCACTGCCCCCCCCCACATTTCTGTGATGGGGCCCCCGCAACGGAGATAAGAATATCAGCAACTGTAATATCAGGCAACAAACCCAAACTGGCCCCATACCAGGCCCGGGAAACCTCTTAAACTTACCTGTGCCCATAAACCTATCTGAGGTCTTATGAGTCGACTTTAAGGCCCTCTGAGCTTTTCGAGGCCCCTGAACTGGCCTCTGATGCCATACGAACTAATCTAGGCCCCCTGAGCCGAACTGAGCGCCCCCGAGATGTTTTGGCCAACATGAACTATTCTAGGGTCCCTAAACGGAGTTAGAAGCCGTGAGCCTGAACAGGGCCCCTTGAGTTGGCCAAAACCCTATATCCGTCGACCTAGGGGCCCCTGAGCTAAGCTGGGACTGCAAAGCTAATCTTCGCCCCTGCGCTGCACGGGAGGCCCTAAACTTATCTGGGGCCCCTGCACAGTAATAGGGCCCCTGACCTGAGCTTGGGATTATAAGCTTTTATTGGAACCCTGAACTGTTCTGAAACCCTATACAAGCCAACAAGGGCTCCTGGGCTGAGCCTGGCCCTCAAGCTAATATGGTCATCTGAGCTAATATGGGCCCTGTGTTGAACTGAGGGCCCCTGAGATGGTCTGGGACCCCCTATAAGGCTTTATAGCTGCTGATCTGGGGGCCGTGAGCTTAAAATGAGCCCCTTGAGCTGTTCTGAGACCTTATACCAGCTGACCTGGGGGTCCCTGAGCTGAGCTGGCCCCCAAAAGTGGTCTAGGTCCTAAACTAATCTGGGCACCCTGTGCTAAACTGGGCGGCCCCTGAACTGGTCTGGGGCCCCCTGCATAGTTTGGGGCCCCTAAGCTGAGCTGGGGGCCATGAGCTTGAATGGCCTCTTATGCTGTTCTGGGAGCCTAAATAGGCCATCCTGGAACCCCTAAGCTGAGTTTGGGCCCTAAGCTAATCTGGGTGCCCCATGTGCTTAACTGGGGCCTCTGAGCTGGTATGGGGCCCCTGAAGACTTCTAGCGGCACTGAGCTAAGCTGGGATCCGTGAGCTTGATTGGAGCCCGCTGAGCTGGTATGAGAAAAGACCCTATATCAGCCTATCTGGGGGCCCCTGAGCTGAACTGGGCCTCCAAACCTAATCTGGGGCTCCTGTGATGAACAGGGGCCCTAAGCTGGTCTGGGCCCCTGAACTGTTCTAGTGTCACTGAGCTAAGCTGGGATCCGTGAGCTTGTGATCCTGTGCTGAGCTTCTAGGGGCCCTGTCCTTATGTGGGTTCCCTTTGATAAGCTGGTCCCGAGGCCAATGCACTGGTCTGGCCCCCCTGAGTTGGCTGATTTGGGTTCCTGAGCCATGCTTGGGGCCTCTAAGATAATTTGGCGGCCCCTGGGTGGCATAGGCATAGGAACCGGGGGTCAGGGGATACTACCCCCCCCACCCCACTTTTTACGGTGGGCCCCTGCAACGAATATACAAGTATCAGCAACTGTAATATAAAACAAGAAAGCCAAACAGGCCCGATAGCTTGTCCGGGAAAGTTCCAGTCCCGTAGTACGCTCCCCTGGAAGGCCCTCGATGAAGAGCGCTTCGTGAAAAAGGCCAAGGCACCTACAACCTGAGTCTTTCCAAATGAGCCCCGAGAAATGGACCTAATCAAACCTCATCCCATATCGATCCCAACACAAAGCATGAATTCGGACACGGACCCCGCACCAAATGGCGAGCAACAGTCGTCCCTGAGCCATCGGAAGGCGTGAGAGATCAGCCGTCTTCTACTAAGAAGTGAAAAAAACAGCCCGGAATTATTCAATGAAAGGAAACAGCGGGAAATAACGTGAGAAGTCACGTGTGGGAATAGGTACCTGGCGCATGCCGGTGTGTATTAGGTTGTGTCAATATAAGTAAAATTGGAAAATGAGATTTGCCCCATGATTTTCTGTTCTATTATGGTCTAAGAAACAATAATAAAAGCCAAAAATTTTTATGCTTTTTTACCTTTTCTGTTTTCGACTGGAAAATGCATTCTAGGTTTTTTGGGGGCATTCAAACCTTCAAAGAGCATGCTTCTTTATATTTGCAGATGTTTCGGCTTTTTTATCACATTTACAAAGTATAAAAATGTTTAGAGATCCACAGAAAGTGCCTTGATATGAAACGACCACACTTCTCTATGCCTAGATAGCTTTGAATCACGTATTTCACGACACAAACGAGAAGAGCTATTTATGTCATTTCGGACTCCTTCTTTAGAGCATTAAGGGATTGATTCAGGGAAAGGATAGTCACAATAAGTCAAGCTGTATTTCAAAGCTTAAAGGGAATGTGGCACCTTGGTCGAATCCTGAAATTTAGTGTTATTAGGCGTACTTTTAGTAAAAAATAATGAAACCACTCACGATTTCTCTGAAAAATGTACAATAAGCTCAATATTTGGTTTTTTAAAATACTCCTCTAGAAAAATAAATAAATATCAGCCTGTGGATGATGTCACGATCTGGCAACCACTACCATACTTGAAACGCTTCAAGGGTTTCGATTGGCTGATGTTCATCGTGACGTCAGCATATGTCGTCACACCAGTAGCTCACAACAATGGCCGCCGGCGACGGGGGGCTGAGGGGGCTGGTGTCAGGTAGGTTTTAGCTTTTTTCTACGGAAATATCGAGTTCCAAGACAAATGAAATATTGAGTACTGGGTTTTCCGACCTGCTTTACAACTTGGCTATCTCAGTTAAAATCACGTTGTGAAGGTGCCACATTCACTTTAAAATACAGAGTTTTGGATCGATTACAAACTTCCATCTTCTTGTTCACCAACTAAACTTTGTGATGCATGTTCTGCTTGATCCTGGGCATCAGTTTGGGGTGCTGGGCCCATTGTTTTACAGACGTGGCAGCTACAGCCATGGCCTGCGTGTGGCAGACGAAGTGTGGCAGACGAAGTGTGAATAATCTCCATGGGCTTCCCCATAAACCCTGAGAACTTGGATTTGATCAAGCTACAGGTGATGATAGGCTCGATGACCCCGTCACAGTCAATCATCTTTTTGAGAAAGGTCATCTGTGTGTTGACGTAGGGCAGGGTCCGCGGCCTGAGGGAGGTGTTCACCACCTCCTGCTCTCCTCTAATGGAGATGATCTTGTGGAATGTGGTCCTCCTCTCCTCCTCACTGCAGAGCATGCCATGGTCATTTGGATCTCCTCGGAGTGAGCAAACCATTCAGAGGAGCACACGGTCGGCATGACAGTCAATTGCATCATCTAAGGCTGGATCCTGAGGCATGAGAGCAAGAATAGTACGTTTCCGGGACTGTCTTCCAAGTTGTTTCTAACCTTCATCTGGAGTTAGTAGGTAAATTGGAACTCGGTAGAAGATCGTCTCTATCATTACCGAGCCTTAATTTCCCTACTGGCTACAGGTGTAGACTAGCAACTGCTGGCTGGAGGGCCCTCGGAACGTCAATGTTCGAGCTCTCTTGCCTTCGTACCCAGCCCAAGGTGGTGCAGTTGAATGCCATGCCCTTGGTGTGCTTCTCTGGATGGTTCGTTCACACCCAGGTGATCCTGATGACCATGCTCCGCAGCGAGGAGGAGGAAGGTCGTCTTTGTCAAGATTATCTCCATCAGAGGAGAGCAGGAAAAGAAGAACACCTCCCTCAGGCTGTGGATCATGCCCTACCTCAACACACAGCGTCTGTCCTCAAGAATGTAATTGAACGGGAGGCCACCACCGAGTTTATCATGACCTGCAGCTTGACCAAGTGCAAGTCGCTAGAGTTTATGGGAAAACACATAAAGGTAAAGTACTTCCCTTGCCGCCCACACATCGGCCATAGAGAGAGAGAGAAGCTGTAAAGAAAGTGACAACTAGAGCCAGTTCAATCTGTAATGCTGAGAGCAGGGACCGATTCATCGGGCAAAGGGTATAGCACATCGAACTGGTGCTCAGGATCAACTGCAAGCTGGGCCTTCTCGGCATAATAGCAATACATTTTGGGGCTTATCGATGCACCAACTACCAGGGCTATACGACGTTGCCGGTTGCTAACTCTTTGCCAGTTGGGAGGGTTTCTCGGGAGCCAGAGTGATCTTCGCTTAGGGAATCTGGCCGGCCTTGAACCTTGGTTGGCCGCTTGGAAACCACCATAATTTCTGGGGCTTATCGACGCATCAACTGTCAGGGTTATATGGCGTCGCCAACTCTTTTCCTGTTGGAGCGGTTTCTTGGGAGTCAAATTGCTCCTCGCACAAGGAATCTGCCGGGCCTTAAACCCGGGTCGGCCCCGTGGAAAGCAAGGTTGCTAACCACTATTCCACCATCCCCCCCACCTCCTCGGCAACAAAGCTGGCCATCAAGTACATTGCCTTTGCAGTCATGCTGGAACTCTGCATTTTAGGCATCAAAATATAGCTAGGCAGATCTATTGCGACTAAACTTTACCTAAATCAATATCTAATGTTTTAAAGAAGGGATCCGTAATAACCTAAATAAATGTTCCCGTTTTTTGTTATTAAATACGTAAATAAAAGTTGCTTAGGCAGAGTGAAGTGAGGTTATTTGGTAGCAAAGCATTGTTTGTAGTTTTCTTAACAGTTTTTAAATTTAATTTTAGGGGCTTAAACATCTGTCAATATAAAAACGCGCTCTTGGTATGAAAACTATTGAAATCTTCCAAACTAATGTATTTCTTTTGAAAACAAAGTAACCCCAATTTTTCATTCATGATTATGTCATACCTAATACAACTCGAAATCATAGAGCAAAGTTCCATTTATCAATTTTTCATATATTGACAACCTAGTGTGCATATGTGCCTCATTGACACCAAACGAGCTATTTAAAACTTTTCATAATTATGGGCCCCATGGGCTGGGGCCCCTCTTGAGGTGGGCCCCCTCTACAGTTGCCCCCCCCACTTTTCAAACCGTTCCTACGCCCCTGTATATTACATTGAATCAGAAAACGTTTATTTTTCATCAGTGCACCATCTTCGATTCCCTCCATTTTCGTATATATTACGGAAAATATTATTTTGCACCGTAAACAATGATGTTTACAGTGGGATCTCTGCTACTACTCCACCAGGAAAATCACAAAGATAGGCAGTACCGTCCGGTGCGGCCCGCCCGTGCCGCCCCGCCCCGTCCCGCCGCGGCGCGTCGCGGCGGGACGACGCGTCGGCCGGCTGGCGCGGCCGGAGAAGTTCACGGGATGAAGAAGTTCACTTAAGTCACTTCATGCCTTTTGTTGTAAAGCAGTTTAGCATTGAAGGAGTCATTGCTAGAAAATCCAAAAGTATCAACAAATTTGAGGGAAGATGGGTTACACTCATCCACGAAAATTGGACATTCAATTTTTAGGCTGTTATCAATTACCTTCGAAGACTGAGTCTGACCGACCGGTGACTCCATCCACATGGCTATGTATCGGTGTGTGAAGCGTTTCGCGGGGAGGGGGAGGGGAAGGAAAGGGACAGGACATGTTACGTTTTGTGTTATATTTCAAGGCCTATGCCGAGTAGCAGTATGTTTTGTTCTTGTACCGAGTTATAGACTTTGCACAGTGTCATGTTCTTGGGTCGCATTCATTTTCTACTTGACTTTGACTGAATTTTATAACATTTCGTTAAAAAGAGGCCAGTGCCTTAGATGCATGTGGGCTCTGACAAGCATCTGAAATGTCGCTTAGGTAAAGTCAATGAAAAGTTGTCGAAGCCTTCCAAAAGTGGCAGGTCAGCGGCCCTCAACATAACGACAACACAACGTCCAACGGTGACTGGCGTGAACACCGTGTGGCCGTCTGGTCGCGCGTCATCAGCATCCACCGTTCAACCCAGCCCCAGAATACTCCTAAAGGGAGAGGCGACGGAAGACTGGTCCTGAAACAGACAAGCGGAGGGAATTTGTGAGGAAAAATTAGAGTAAAGTCATGATCTCGAATGGAAAGATGCACGAAAATAATATATATATATATATATATATATATATATATATATATATATATATATGTGTGTGTGTGTATAGTGTGTGTGTGTGTGTGTGTGTGTGTGTGTGTGCGTGCTTAGATCGATTAGTGAATCCATTTTTACGCACGGTCAAACAAGTACTATATCTGCTGGTTAAAACGGGCAAGGGTGAAGGAGTTTAGCAAAAACCGCACCCGGTGAAAATTTTTCAGAGGCGACTCTAGTGCTATCTGTGGCAGAAACGTTCGTGTGACGTCAGTGCCGTCCACTGCAGATACAGCTGGATAACGTCAGTTGATAAACGCCAGTGTTACCCGCGGCAGAAGGTAACTTCAATGCCGTGCATGGCAGATGCAGTAAGATAACGTCAGTGCTACTCGCGGCAGAAAATAACGTCAGTGTCGTCCACGCAAGATACAGCTGGGTAACGTCAGTGTTACCTGCGGCAGTAGGTAACGTCAGTGTAACCTGTGACAGAGGGTTACGTCAGTGTAACCCGTGACAGAGGGTAACGTCAGTGTAGCCCGTGACAGAGTGTACCGTCAGTGTAGCCCGTGACAGAGGGTAACGTCAGTGTAACCCGTGACAGATTTTACCGTCAGTGTAGCCCGTGACAGAGGGTAACGTCAGTGTAACCTGTGACAGAGGGTACCGTCAGTGTAACCCGTGACAGAGTGTACCGTCAGTGTAACCTGTGACAGAGTGTATCCGTCAGTGTAGCCCGTGACAGAGGGTACCGTCAGTGTAACCCGTGACAGAGTGTACCGTCAGTGTAACCGGTGGCAGAGGGTAACGTCAATACCGTGCGCGCCAGACAAGTGGCCACCGTCGGATGACATGCAGCGACAAAGAAACGGGCGGGCGTGGGGCAGCTGGTAAGGCACGCACATATCAGCAACGCCTGCTGCCAATCACATTCTGGCTCTCTTATCGTGAACATGAAGTTCACCTTTAGGCAGCGTCCCACATGTGTATATTTTGCTGTTGTGGGAGCAGGGGTGGGTGGGGTATTTGCCCTGCTGTCCCCCCGAATGTCATGCCCCTGACCACCGCCATTATGGAGCGGCGGACAAGTGGTCGAAACTGTTTTACATGCGCCACTATCGTTGGGCCACACTTGTGGTGCTCTGTACGGTTCTGTTGCACCTGAAGCAAGCTGGCAGCCGGACTGGGAACGGGGTGTGGTTCACTGGGGCAAAAGGCACCCAACCGTACACCGATGTAGGCAATAGATTAAATCCAATGATTCCTTTCTTAGATACAATCGAAGTTTCAGCAGTGAAAACCAGAAGAGAAAAGACAAATGCAGAGGATGAAAACGGCTGGAAACGGATCGCTTCTAGATGTAATATGCTCGATTATATTGTGATGTCGATTGTCTAAACTGCTCAAACTAGAAAATTTCAAAATGTTCAAATTTTCATACCAGTCAGAGCAATGCACTAAAGGGCTGGTTCATAAAAGCAAAACGACAAGCATACGAGTATTTGCGAAAAGCCGTATTGTCGTAAGGTTACGTAGTGAAGACAAAGAAAAACGGAGGTTTGATAATTTTCAGGTGGATGGGTCATTATTGGTAAAATGAACAAGTTTTGCGTACGGGGAAAGGCGAATATTTTCAATCAGTTTATGACTATTCACTAGTGCCCTATGTTGGAATCAAAGTATTAACGACTGTACCAATGTTAATATTATCATTATGTTATGCAAACAGATAAATGTTGACTTTGCGGTAAAAGTGACGGCGAATACGCAAAAGCAGGTGTGTATTGTTACAACATTACATGCAAGGTTTTTCGAAAAATATTTTTGATAAAAATGTCATATTGAACTTACTTTAATCTCCCATTCTATTTGACCATTTTAATGACAGAACAACGGAGGGATGACTTAAAAAATATGAATAACCTCATCTCTACTTCCTTCTAAAAACCCGCTCCTTCCATTTCTTCTGCTACCTTCCTGCCGTTCATGCCAAAAGCCGTAATATTAATCTGATGAAAAATATAGCCAATATATGGACCAGCTACGACAGAAACAATCGGCTATCGGCTTATACCAGGGCGCATGTGTGTAGTGGTCTGCCATCCATACCCACTTTTCGCTGCACGTTTATCGATTGAATGTTGATCTCAGATTTTAAACCCCCATCTTAAAGGGCTCTGGAAACGTGTTTCAAGCTACTTATCGACTATGCTGTTGTTAGGACTGATGATGATGATTGGGGTTTAATACGCACCCCGCTGGGGTCCCTGGCATGACGCGTCCCGCTGGGGGGGCGTTTTTCGCCCCCCCTTCGTATCTCATTTCCCAGGGAAGCTAAAGGAAAATTACGGACGGCATTAAAAACTCTGGACGAGACGAAGAGAAATTATACGAAGCATTTTTATGTCAGGTAAATATTGAGGTCAGCATAGAGCAAAGAAGGTTCCATAGGCGTACAACAGGGCACTATACGTTTCCGCCTCTAAATATTTAGTCAGCAAAGCTAGAGAAAATATTCATGCATCATTGGATTCCTCTCATCGTGGCAAATCGAATGATGTATAATATGACCTTGCTAGGTGAAACAAAGTGTGAAAATGACCTGACCTTGAGCTAGGTTGGGGTCACAGGGTGACCTTGCATGGTCATGTTGCATATCAATCGACTCCCCGTGACAATATAAGCATAATTCAAGCAAAATAGGAGCTTTATCTCAATTCAGTAAGAAGTTATTGGCAAAACAATCACTGCATGCTCCTGTGACCTGACATGACCTTTGAGAGGTCAGATGGTTAAAAACTTAACTTTATGGTCAAGATCGTGGTAAGAATACACGGTGTGATGATTGTTATCTTTATCTATCCGGTATTTACTGAAAACAAGCCCTTTAAATTTTTCACCGTAGACTTATAATGGGGTGACCAAAAAATTGACGCCACCTTAGGTCAAGAATATAAAAATTCCGAGACTGCAGATTTGTAGACCCTAATGATCTTATCATATTGTGAAAGTTTCAAACTGATCGGTTGGCAGATGTTCCTTAGGCGCTGCTTCAAACTCGTGATTTTAGTTTTTGAGGTCGGGTCATTTGACCTTGGATAGCTCCTTAACCTGACATGACCTGACCTAAAGAATTTGGTCAGATGCGTAAAATTAATCAGGAATAAGAAACTGTAAGTTTTGTTGTTCTGCGTCTCTTCGTTTTTGTGTTATCTGGGGAAAACCAGGATGGGGCGAATTTCCCCCCTCCCAGCGGGGCGCGTGCTAAGGGCACCTCAGCTGCTGAGGTTATATGTGCCCAACTGTGGTTAGGGAGGATTGCCTTGTGCCGGGTAAGCAGGCATGATTTCGGGAAATTTAAACGTAATAAAAATTGATTTGCACAGACAACTTGTTCAAACAATTGCGTCACAGAATGTTAGGTCCATTGATAGGGTTGCCTGATGTAGACCTGTTTTCGTGACTATCAACATAAGCGCTGAAAGTGTAAAATGGTTTTCGTGGGAAAGAGATGGTGTATATTGCTCCTGCTCAAATAAGTGTTGTTTTATGTTTCAACTTGACAACACTGCTGGTAGCAGATTTGATAAATTTGCAACACTTTTGTTGCCTTCCTATTTAGAAAACCTAACAAATTTGAAAGTTCATAGGCTTACACATTACACATTACACATTTCTACAACCCAATAACATAAAATTAGCTTCTAAACCGGCCAAAAGACCCTTGGTATTTCTACTAACTGCCACCTGATTTCAGCGTCACGTCACTGATGTGCCACCTGTCAGCCGTCCCGTTACTCAGATAAGTTAGCACTCGATCCAAATAATCACCTAACGCTGCAGCTCTCATCCTACCAGATGGCTTCAGGGCAACCGGGGTCGGCCCCCGCGCCGTGCCGCCGCCGCCCCCGCCCCGTCGCGTCGCGTCGCCCGCCGTCGTCTGCCGTCGCTCGGCGTTGTGGCGGTGCCGTCACTCAGTGAACAGTGCTAGGCTGCAGGACTCACTCCCCAATGCGACGGGGTGGTCGTCAGAGCTGCTGCTTGCTCTGACTTTATTGAAAGTGGTGGTCGGGGCAGTTGAGGTGGACCACCGGTAAATATCTAGTCATCAACGACCGTCATGTGATACAGTGCTTTCGCTCAACCAAAAGCAGACGCTTCAATAGCCACGATGCTCATCGCGGTTTATCGCGCGTCTCCCATCGAGTCAGTCCATCGTCGATGACGACGGGCGCCGACAGAGTGCTGGCGCCGCCGACGCGGCGTGCCGCCCAGTGCGGTGGTCCGCCATGCCGCCGTCGCCGCGCCGTCCGTGGCGGCGGGCGGAGCAGCGGCGGCGGCGGCGGCGGCGGACAGCGGACGGCGCGCGGACGGCGGCCAGTCGTGGGGACGTCGCCCGGTCGGACTGACGCTCCGGCAGCGGTCCGCCGTCGCCGCCGTCGGCGCCGCTGTCGCTGCCGACGCGAGCCGCCTCACGGGCGATGCAAGCTGGTTGACGCCCGGGGGCTGTTGTTGCAGCGACTGGGGTGGTGTGTTGATTTCCGCCGGACAAGCGACCTGTACCAGCAGTGGTGGTGGGAAGGAAGGACCTGGGCGGGCGGGCCGCGGCACGCCGGCGGGCCGCTACAATATGAGGGTGAAAATGCCGCCAGCCATGCGGATAGTGCAGGATAATCAGGCGGACCAAGGTAAGTCGCATCTGGTGCTGCTGTTGATCTGCCATTGCAGGGGGTGTGTGATATATTGGTGGTGCTGCCTCCTGCGACTTACGTGATGAGATGGAAAACGAAAACTCGAAAGAAGGCAGAACATGCTTAAAAGCAGAGAAAATGAATAGAACGGTCATCTTAATTAAAACAGAGTGACGTAGGATCATTGAGGGATCATTAAGACCAACCTTTTGTAAATTGCGATTTTTCTTAAATGTCTCGACTATACAATCCAAATCATATTAAAGTGATTGTCTGTCGTTGACTTTACCGTTGCCACCAGCTTTTACCGCTTTTATGATGGAGTTGTATATATTGGGAACAAAAGTATCGAAAACCGGTTACCTTCATTTACAGTGGCATTTTCATAACAATAGAACATCATGAATGTTAACTATAACAGTAGAGACTAAGGAATGAATCAGTGGGCATATGACAAGACAAAGAACGTTTTACACCATTTTCTTGCTCTTGCACGGATTGCACTGAGGACTGGGGCTGCCGTGCTATCTTGCAGGGTGTCTGCAATGGACGGCGTTATTCTCACGCCCACATGGTTGTGTGACGGCAAGTCGGCAGGGGCGATGGAAGAAAACTTTGCAGGGACGCTGGAAAGACGTATTGCTATATGCTCCTGCTCAAGCATAAATGTTCTATAAAATCACTGTTTGAAAGTTGAGATGTAAAATCTCCGACACGAGACATCAAATTTAAATCCTGCTCTGCAAAAAAACTATCCTTATACAATCCCTTTGTAATACTTGTTTCCAAAATGAGCTTACTTATTGAGGTACATTTAAGAATCATGCGTTTGTTTTCTATAGGGTATTGTAATTCACTTGATTGAGTCTATTTTTATAGGTGGCCGATTAAAAAAGTTACAATTCATTGGCTTCCTTTTCGTAAATCTTTGTACCTTTTGTCATGTTCCGCCACACTGGCGTTGCGCACTAACTTCAGAGACGCATGTTCTGAATTGTAATATACGTAAATGAATTTGCCCGAATTTTCTGAGAATGAACAGTGAAGTTGCTCGAATTTGTAATTTTTCAAAATACCTGCTTAATGTATGAATACTACGAGTATTTTGTTGAGCTGGAATCCAGGTCAATCCAGACGGGTTAACACCGACTAATTTTTCTTTTTCGTGAGCTAGCAGGCCATTAAAAAACTTACGCTTCCTTCTTGAAATAAAACACACGCAGGATTGACCGCCTTTTTATTCGGTGTTGTTACCAGAGATAGGCTAAGCTGTTACGGGTGGTAAGATCATTCTGCTCTGCAAGTGTAAAATACCAGAGATAGATCAGAGCCGACGGATGAGACTTTTACAGCCACGTCCATATCTGAACTGACCGTCCTTAGCCAGGATTAACAGCGTATCAGACAGACTTACACTGACAGACGTGTCCGCCGCCTATCGGTCCACAAATCCCGGCAATTGGCCATATCGCGGTCGCGGCCAGGAATCGCCTCTCTCGCGTCTCGCCGATGCGCAGTTTTCAGTGCTCTTCCCGGCGCAAGCGAGCAAGCAGTTGAATGTGTCACACTTAGTAAGCGCTTATCGAGAAACAACGGGAGAGCTCCCGTATTTCTGCCAGCTCTAGCAGAAATAATCCAATGGAGCGTGCTCTAATACATTCCTGTCTATGAAGTAAAAAGGCTGCTGACACAAGCTCTGAACAATTATAATGATTTTGGAGGGAGTATACCGGCTGCTTGTCCTGCATTTTGTAGATTGCCCGTGTTTTGGACGATCAAAATTAGACGCAAAAGAACAATTATTTCGCAAACATTATATCAGTGGTGCATATCAACCTTTATAGATACAGATTCGCAGACTGCAGGAAATATCGTATTGAAAGTAGTGGATTTTCCATATCGAGACAACTTCAAAAGTGATCTGGAGTATAAGCGCCTCGGTTCTGTGAGCGACTCTTCTCCAGACCATGACACTGCGCTTCACTTGCTCTTTTTCTGTATTAATGTGACGCACACTCTGGAGTCTGCACTTCACGAGATGGTTCAGGCCTGTCGATTTATTTGCTCTTTATTTCGCCTTCTTCTCATCCCTCGCGTTCGCCCACATAGCCAGATGACTGTCGAGGTTGATGTATGTTCCCGCATGTCTTCTCGCCAGCATAAAATGCTGCATTTGCAAATGATGCATTTTAACTATGCTGTCATGAATGAATTGGTCCGTTTTCTTTCACTCAATCGCAAATTTCTAGTAGCTGCTATCACATATGATCAAGAGTGAGGTTGGTTAGAACCGTAGCCTTAGATATTATAATTGAAAATGTGTCAGACAGGTAGCAATTTTGCTGCCTCCAGTGACGTTTCAGCTACACTGGGCAGCCGATGTCAATGCTAAAATAGACGAAATGGCTAGAAACACTTCGAAACAGCCCAACTCATCTGGCAACTGTGCTCAATTGAACAAGGTGATTTAGTTAAAACTTGCAACGACAATTCGAAACAGATACTGTTAGACCCATGTTCACCGGGATTATTCTTGTCTGATAGCCTTAGTCGTGCTGATGAAGGCTGCTTTTCAGCCACATCAAGCTGCCACCTACCAGGTGTGCAAAACGCATGTGACTATGGAACGCCGCAAATCATATCTGCTGTATGGCCAGTTATTTCTGGCTGTATCTAATTTAAAGGTGAATCAACTTGCGATTTGTTGAACGGAGGGGAACGCCATAATGGAGTGCATTTGTGCAGGGATCTTTGCATACGTACTAGTACATTATCGTCTGACATCTTCACATAGTCTTTAACTTTTTTGATCAGCTTTATATGCAGTCATGAAATATAGCTGAAATATATAGTCCCTGGTTTGTAAGCTCCGTAATGCTCAATAGCGAGCCAGGGGTGAAAGCTAGGCTTTCATCAGTTTTGGTGCTTAACTGTGCTTGAGAAACTGGCAGAGCTTTTAAAATTCTGGTCCTGGTCTTGCCTTGTCTTTACATCAAGTGTGCAATTTATCGGACATCACAGATGATTGTTTTAAATGAAACATGGTTGTTCTATGAATTAATCATGACTTATATATTAAGTTTTGGTGAACTGTGATTAATCCAATGACCGGTTTTGATCATTTAACTAGTATCCCAACTGTTTAATCATGACTGTAAGGAACATGATGGGATGGGTGTAGCAAAGCAGGAAGAGGTAAAGTGAGTCAAATCTTTAGAGTAAGATTTAGAGTACTGGGTCAATCACTACAGCGTCCTGTAAGAATTTTCATTGCCTCGAAGTAGAGAAGATCTGGGATGAAAAAATACGCTGTGGTGTATATAAATATCATATACATAAGTTTGAAGGTTTAGCGACGCACCAACGGCCAGAGTTCTACGGCGTCGCCAACTCCACCATATGTTTGGTGGGATATATAAATATCAGTTTTGATAACCTGAATTCAAACGCGTGCTATTGGTCACTTGCTTCGTACTGAATATTTCACTCGTGTTAGAGTGCAATTCAGTGTTCAAGCTGATTTAAGAAATAATGCGAGTTTAGCAACAAAGCCAACCACTGTGAGAATGTGAAGCTCTCATTTTAAAACATTTAATAACTTGTAATTCCTTAAGCACAGGTTTTATATTATCTGATTATAGAAATGTGTCAAGTTGGTTAAATCATGCATCAACGAAGTCCTCCGTTGACACGATGGTTACCCTCCCTGTCCCTCAGACGTTCTTTGAACCGAACATGCAGACTTATCGAGTGTTCTGGTGTTCCTCTTGTGCAGAGGGTGTTATATAGCCAATTCACTAAAGACGCCCGAACACCCCGACACACACCTTTAGTTCAGGCTGATCTGCAGATGTATAAATTCCCCGACTAATGAAATAATTGTTCGGTTTGACGACGTAAAAACTGTCAAGGTGGTACGACGTCGCCAACTCTCATCCTGCTGGGAGGGATTTGGGGGATCAGATCAACTTATTCAGAGACTTTACCGGGACTCGAACTGGAAGCCCATGGCTCAGAAGACAGGGACGCTATTCACTGGGCAGCGCCAGAAAGAGGCTCAAGGGGATCCACATTTTATATTTTTTATTTCAATATGTAGAATGCAATGCTAAAGGTGCGTGCCCTGCACAAGAAACCTTAAAAAAGAAAGATACTACTCATTTTGCAATGTATCTGTAATAGGTCACGGCTCTAGAATATTTCGTGGGGCTCAGTAATAGTACTTTATATCTTAATGTATTCAAACACCCTGCTGTTCATCAAGCTAAAATCTAGACTTGCATGCGTTATTGGGTATAACGGTCGGTAATGTCGTTAGCGTTTTTGCTCTACATGATAAACTCGTTTTTGTGTCTTGGTCTTGAAAAATGCATCTCGGCAATATTTGATTGTACACCGAGGTATACCTTTCCCGATATGCACAGTTTTCCCCGGCAAAAGTGATTATAGCATGTGTGTATATATTTGTGCATGTTGCTCTTTTTATATTTTTCAGTTATGTGTGGGTACCCCGAAATAAGGCCAGACAGTTTTATTGCCGTTAGTTTTATCTTATTGCTATGCATATAATTTTCTTTTTAGTTCTATGCAGGTCTGCGCAGGTAGTTTTTCTCGCCCAAAGCGATATCAACAGATATTCGCACGGGGTGGCCAGGCAACACAAGTGGTTCAATGATCGATGTCTTCCTTGGTCCGTGCTTCGTGCTGCGTGATTCAGGAGACCTATCCCGGACCGCATGTCAGTCTGAAGGGAAAGTGGCGCTTTTATAAGGAGGCTTGAACCGAAATATTCAGGGAGTACAGCACACCAAAATCCCCGGCTTATTATTTCATTCGCCCTAGAACTCGCAATTTGAGGAGAAACATTTTCTGTTAACCTTAGCTCGGGTGGGGTCTTTTTTGAACCCCTCGTGTTTTTCCAAGGTGACCAAAAAAGGGCGGCGTACAGCGCCACCGAAGTTAGTCTAGCTGTTTCTCCATAATTTGTACATCTTTCTTGAAAATTTTAGCTCAAGGTCATATCAGGTCAGGTCACCAGGCCAGGTGAAGTGACGTCACCTCAAAAATGCTTAGGACTGCATATCTAAAAGGAGGGCTAATCGATCAAGTTCGAACTCATATCACATATTGTGCCCACCATGAGCTACAACATATGTTCCGGAATTGTTTTCATATTGGTGACCTTATGTCATGTACAGAGCATGACCTCTCCATTGTAAATACATGGGGAAAATCAAGAAATGAGCTTTTATCAGTAAGTATGGATGGAATCAACTTCAAACATCGGTTACAACTTGCTCTTAGCCCATTTCTGAAGTTGATGTCAAAACTCTTGACTTGTGACCTTTGAAAGGTCACCTTAGGTCAAATAAACATTTCTTGGTGGTTTACTCCATAAATTTGGAGAAAACTAAGATAAAACATTTATTTTGTCACCAAAATATATGTATGGTCACTGCAAGTCAACTGATATGCATCATGACTATACCAGGTCAAGTTGAGTCAGACTGTTGGCCTGGGTCAGGTCAAATTTTAAATTTGACCTGACATAGCAATCTCATATATAATTCGATTTACACTGACGAGAGAATTAAAATGGTGCATCAACTATGGCTGCATCTTGTTTTGTTTGGCAGCTATTAGCGAAAAAGGAAACACCCTTATGCATGGGTGGCTATGGAAATTCCCAAGAACATTCCCAATATTCAGTGACCTGCAGCTCCCTAGGCTTTGACCTGAACCGACAATTATTGTCACTGCAATGAAAAAGCAACTCAAGAGCTTTTGAATGGTGTTCTTGAAATGTTTTTGCTATTATAGTATCTGAGGTATATGAAGTTTTCTTAGTACACTTCATATTAGCGATTTTGATCTACTTTGGTCTCTGGTGACCTTGCTATTGACTTCACGAGAAAATGACTGAAGTATTTTCGATATCATTTTTGAAGAGCTTTCGATTGCCGTTTTGTGCTTTTTTCTTGCTCTCTTAGTTTTTGAGATCGTGGGGGTCTTTTTTAGTCCCCCCTCCCCACCAGGGCGAAGGTGGCTCGCACCCGCCACCAGGGCAAGGGTTTAGAACGGATTCTGTCCCCAGTGATCTCACACTGGCCACTGTTACTAACGAACGGCAGTGTACGGTGGTTAGGCTTGGGGGGGGTAGTGAGAATGGAGATGTAAGGGCAGTGTGTTAAAAAATAGATGCGCCTAAAATGTGTAAAATATGTTATGTTGCTCTACGAAATGGTGAGCTTCGGAACAAACGAAATATGTCGCCATGGATTTTAAAAGGATCTTTGGGTTGATGGCTCAGTTTAAAACCTTCGAAGGTATCATATATCTTTAACGCGCGCATTGACGGGGGTGGGGTACCCGCCCCCCTCGGGTTTTTCGGAGATAACAGTAAAACGGCGGCGCGTAGCGCTGCCGTACTTGGCATACCTTTTCCCTCATTATTCTTACAACTTCTGTGAAAATTGTAAGGTTAGGTCATCTCAGGTCAGATCACCAGTACAGGTCAAGTGACCCGACCTAAAAAAAGTTTAAGATAGCATAAGTCGGAGCAGGGTGAACTTATCTGATCGAAACTCATATCCCATAATGGCCCCACCGAGTTCTCTAAAATATGTTCCGGTATGTTTGATATCGATGACCTAAGGTCAGGTACGAGGCATGACCTCTCCATTGGAAATACATGGGAAAAATGGTTTTTACGGAATAACTCAGTAACGGATGGCGATAAAGAATTTATTTTTTGCTGCATTAGACTCGCTTGGGCTTTGCGGTTCTAATGATATGCATGTTATATAGTTTGACCCTGACCTGACCTCAGGTCAGGTCAAATCCTTGATTTGACCAAGCAAGGTCATATTATATATCATTCGATTCGGTTTGCTGAGAGGATTCATATAGTTTAAGTCGTTTTGCTCTATCTTTACTTGTTCAGATGCAATGGCCGAAAAACTGAATTTACATGTTATCCCAATGACGGCATGTTTTGACCTCTCGTGACCTTAAATGTGACCTGACAAAAAAATGGTACAAATGTTTTCGATGGAGAAGTAGATGGGCAGCCCAATGCCGTTTACCGTTTTTCGCTACCTACCGTGGTCCTCGAGATCTTAGGGGGGCGGTTACCCACCTCCCCCGTCAATGCGAAGGTGGCTCAGACCCCCGTCAATGCGCGAGTTAATATTTAGACAGGGCATTTCTTCCCGCCCTCCTGGCAGACAATTTTTTGTTAATGGTCAGATTTCGCTGCCATTTATTTCAACCGTTTATTGCCTATCAATTTTGGGTGGATATGTTTGTAACTGTCAACAAAAAATGGAGTCAACGAAAGAACGCTTTCTTAGGTCCTAATTTTATCTCAAATCGAGAGACGAGAGATTTTAAGGTTCCTCGCCCTGATAAGCCAGTGTATGGAGACTTGTGTTCGTGCAGTCCGACGTAGCAAGAGATTCGGACGATTGGTGTTTAGGCTCAGCTCATATGGAACTTGCATTTGTAAGAAATCACATATGTGCTGACCGGGGACAGATCGTTAATGAATCTAATGAGCAGATGTGACAATGGTCTTGGCATAGCTGGGCCCATGTTTTAGATTCCCCTTGCAGTATTTATAGCGGAGTTTTAGTTTTCTCATTTGCAGAAACAGCAGCTTGATCACTGGGTGATGTAGGACTTTAGTTTAAAGGCAACTGGATCAATACTTTGGCGAAGGTGGAGGGGAAGGGGGGTGGGAGGTTGGAGGTCGACACGAATTCTTTAGGTAAAGCCACTGTTAGATGGGAGAGCGGGGAGGTGAGGTTGGGACGTGCAAGGAGAGTGAATTTTGAAAACGATTAGGGCCTCCCGAATTTGAAAAAAAATCCAATAACCACCAAGTAAAAAGGTATAATTAAATATCGAGCGTGTTTTAGTCATTCCCCATACTGCTGAACTACATTAACCAATTAAAGATCATAAAAACGAAATAAACAGGAACGTTAAACTATGCTTCAGCATTGTTTTACGTTTCATTAGGAGTGCCCAGGCACCCTCAAAAAGGCATAAATCCACACGCCCGGATATGAAAACCTGATTTGTTATCCTCCCACTTTCTGCGTAATTTAGTCTTTTACCATACCTTGGGAGATAATTGCATTTTGCACACCTTTTTGCAATGTTTTTTCGGGTAATTGGTATATGGGCGAACCTTTTAACGGCTGAATTGCCATTTTTAGTATTTGGGACAGGGGCATGGTTTCCTTGGGCCTCGCAGATCCACCACTGAACTTGATTAATATTTCACGTCCGGTTTCGCCACCCTTCTTGCGGTCGGCTCCGTCAAACGCCTCTCTGGCATAACACGCGGTGTTTCTCCGCCCCCGTCGGGCTTCGGTGGTCAAGTTTATCTAGCGCGCTGACAGACTCAGTGAGGCGGCGCCGAATTCCACCTGCCTCCCCTCGCCGGCCCCTGACCCCAATGACCCCTGACCCTCGGCGGTCATCCCAGAGCGATCTAGTTTCCACAGCTGGCCACACGGAGGTCGCTGAAAGGGAGGAGAGACGTTCACCCGTCCCCACGCACCCCCGCTGCCGAGCAGAGGGGGATGCCGGGGGGCGGGCATTGGGGTGGGGGGAGGAGAGGGAGGCACGCGCTGCGGGCGCTGGACACTTGCACAAACTGTCTCAGTCGGCTTCCTGGTGGCTATTGTGGCGGGCTGTTTTCCTCGGGTTCCTTCCGTCCAGCCCAGCCGGGGTTCTACAGCAGCCTTTGTGCAGGCCCTCGTGAGGTGCCGAAAATAGGAGACCGATTCAGCCCAGTACATGCGCGATCTAGATAAACAGTTGCCGCCTCAAAGGTGGCATTCAGGCTGGCCGCGCTGCGCGCTCGGCAATGCCGGCCAGATATGGTCAGCCACTAGCTATTGTCGCACTTGTTTTGCATATTTTGATGGGTGTTTTGGCGCGGCGGCGCGCAGCGCGGGGAGCCGGGGTGGCCGCTGGTCCTGGCCCGGGTGTCGTCGGCCGGCGCTCCCTTCAATCATCTCTAATTTACATGTGAACACGCCGGACGGCCGGCAACAGCCGTTTTGTATTCATTGCTTGTTGAATGACATAAGCGAGGACAAAAATGGCTGGCTCGCGTCGCCTGACCACCCTGCACATTGTGTCGCCTACTCGTCCTGCACCCAAGCTTGCGCTTTGGGTCAACACGATCCGCTACTTTCCGATCCTGACGGTACAAGGTCGTTTTTTCACGACACATTTTACAACTGGAATGCAATTGTTTATATTAAACAAACTTACGGATTTATTTGCCAGGGTAGCTCTCCGAAATTTTGGATAAGTTCAACTTTTATGATGGTACTCCTCTAGTTATGTTTACTGAGCTCCTCTAGTTATGTCTACTGAATCATGGCAATTTAGTTTTTCTTCTAATCATTGCGAATCAAAATTGGTTCCCCAGCTTCATCCATTAATAACCTTTGTATGGACCTTTAATATCCGAGTAAAACTTAATATGAGCCAATGAGTGAATTCTCCTAGGATGGATGAATCAAGTGTAGATTTTTGTTTACGACGGCCTTTTGAGGTAACTAGCAATGCCAGCCCTTAAATAGTTTTTGGAGGGAGGCTGCTGTTAGATATTTTGATACAGTTTTAAAACATTTGCGCTGAAAAGAAGTGATTTATCTCACTTGTGAACTAGTAGGAAGCTGACCTAAGCAATTCTGTTAAGTAGAGTAGCCAGCTATCATATTTAGTGATTTTTAATTTTCATACCATCCACTCAGATTTGAAATATTGAGAAAGTTTCTGGAGCATCATCCACTCAGTTGAGAGCTTCTGGGATTATGTTGAGAGGCTCTTCTCTTAAGTGAATATATTTCTAAGTTTAGTGCTTGTCTTGGGTTTATCGTGGAACCCAGGTAAGAACAATTTGTTGGTTAATCGAATATTTCAGTGGGCAATGTTTTAACTGAAACCCCCTTTGCTTCAGGATTAGTGGAGAAATTGTGCTGGGTAACAAAAAGCTAACAAAAAGTATCTCCTGGCGTCAATTCAAAAGATTCGCCTATAAAACACATTGTTCTGCGAAATGTTCAGAGGGTAGATGGGTTACAGGTCAGGTAGAATAGGATAACGATAAGGTTATCCATAAGACAATAGCCAAAGAGAAAAGGTCCAGCCTCTGAGAGCTGGGTATACCAAAAATTACATTTGAATGTTCTCTAGTGGGTCCAGATGACCTTAGAGCAATAATCCTCCAAACCATCTGATTTATGTTAATGCTTCTTTAAAATTGCAAACAGATTTTTGTTTCAGTTCTTATTTACCCCCAAGACAAGCTTTCTGGATCCGCCAATGCAATTGCATCCAGAACAAACAACACTTCCTCTTAATTGGGCAGCGCATTAAACATGTTCGATGGTGCGACAAATGTGCTTTCCACGTTTATTTTGCCTCGCCTCATTATAACAGTAGCGTATATTAACATATGTATTTTCCGTGGATAAGTGATTCATTGCACGCTCACGTGCACAGACCTCTTGATAATGAAAATTTCAGCGGCCTCATTAGGGCGTGTGCCCTCGTCACGAAGCCCGGCACGCAGCTCTTGCAGCTCCTGCAGCTTTCGCAGCCCCCGCGCGCTGGGTCTGGTCAATTTCCGCCCGTGCTGCCCCGCAAGCGGCGGGATCAAAGCGCGTCGCGAATTCACCCGCGATGCCTCCGAATGGGAGGTGAAAATACTCGGCCACCCGCTCCAAACGCGTCTCGCTGGTGAGTGTTGGTTCTGCATGGCTGCAAGGAAAGACACGCGTGTACTATCCGAGGGAAAGAAACGCAAGTGTGAACTTTATGTCTGCAACAAATGGTTGGTACATTTAACAATGATTGGGATAGCGGGGCGGTGAGTAGCCTGTATGTATGGTATCAGCGCAGTCCCTGCCTCACGCAGGTATTTGTGAAATTATTGTTTTCATCTGTGCATCACCGCGCGTGGGGCAGTCGGTGGTGCGGCATAGGCGACACAAGATTCGCCCAAACGGATGTTAAGACTATAGTATGTGTTCATTTGCACGCTGAGGCGTATTTTGACTAATACATGATGTTCAAGTCATACGATCATTTGCGGGAACATATCGAAAACAGAACCTCGCCACGAGGTGGAGTGGCCCTCTCGAGCCCAGGTCCTGGCTGCGCCCCTGCTCTGCGGTCGGATGCGCAAGGGCCAGCCTTGATCGCAAATTAGACAGACACGAGAGGTGGGCTGGACGAGCGCCAGCGCCGAGGAAAACAGCCGATGCACCTACCAGTGATGTGTGGTTCCGTCTGGTTTCCGTCGCCGTTTCAGCCGCCTCCCCCGGGGGCAAACCTGCGATTCCGCGGCGCCTCAGACCATGCCTCAAAGGTATTGCAATCTTGCCAGAGGCATCACTGTTACCTGTCTTTGTAGTTCACACACTTAGTCCATTTGAAAAGAGTCATCGCACTGTAGAAATTCATATGCAACCTGTTGCTAAAATTAAATGAATTTGGCACAAGGCACAGGACAACGCCATCATTTTTTTTGCATTTGATCTAATCATAAGAGAGAGGTTATAAAGCTATTTTGTACCCTGTTTTGAATAAACAAAATCCACCAGTCATGACCTGGTTAGTGGCTTTTGAATTACAGTGACAGTCATGAATTGCATAGTATTATCTTGAAATAACTATACTTTCTATTAAAGCTACTAAATCTATTTTCTCTATCTCCTGAGCCATACCAAAACCTTGTTTCACAGGCATTTATTTCAGCCAAATACGGACCATTTGAGGAGACATTAATGGTTCCTGAGCGAAGTTTGTAGCGCTCTCCTCTGCTTTGGGGGGATAAAGAATGCACTGAGATATATTAATTGAATGGGAAAGTGGGCGGGGTGGCGGAGGGGTCTTTTGTTGCTCAGAAAAAAACTTATTTCACCACAAATGGCAAATTTTTGTGCAACTTTAATGTGAAACCAGCACTTTGGTATGCATTATGCGCTCGAAATCTCAGTTTAAAACCCATGTAGGCAAGATTCTATTACGTACCTGTCACGACATATTCGTGTCAAAGGACCAATGATGCCGCTGAGTGTTCCCTCCAGCCTCCTGCAGCTTGCCTCCTTGCATGAAAGTGTTGCCACCTCATGGCGACGCCCGGAGATTCCACTGCTTCTTTCCGGGAGAGCGGCTATTGTGTGGCTCGGTGGTTGGATATGATGAATCGAAGGCAATCACAACTGCACCGGGCGGCCGCAGGCCGGCCCGTCAGAATCACCTGAAACAATTCCATCCGTCGACTTGAGATATTTCCGTCATTCATCATCTAACTATCCAGTCATGATACAGCGCTGGACGCCGTATGGTATCAGAAGGACCACCTGGAAGCAAACCGTGACGGCGTCTGGAAATACCGTTGTCTGCTTGTTATCTCTGCCATGGAAGATTGCGCCCCCCTCCACCCCCCTCCCCGGCTACCGGGCAGTAAGCCACATGACCAGTCCCGCCGGTGGGTTTAACCCTTCTGCCAAACACGCGGTCATTACGTCGTAACAGCCGCTGCCTCCGGGCACGGCCCTATTTATTTCGTGTGTGCACGGCGCCATTACATTCAATTATCGCCATTACCGCAGCCGGCGCGCCGTGGCGGCGGCGGTGGCAATCCCGTGCGGCGGTTTGTGCTGCCAGCATCGGTAGTGGTGACCAGGCAGCCTGTTTTTGCCTGAGGCTACCACCTGGGACCATTCAGCCCCTCCCCTCTCCCAGATGTTCCAATCGCTCAAAATAGCTGTTTACTCGCAACAGCATAGTGTGTTGGCGGTAAAAACCGCGCCTGGATGGCGCGAGGAGTTGCCCGGCGACAAACTGCATCTTGTGTACTTGTGCGCCTCTGCGTCTGAGCGGATACATTATTACTTCAGTTACTCCCACAAATCTGGCGCATAGATAAGGCGCCAGGGAAAATAATGATGCGCTACGTAATATACATTGTAATTATCTACGTCCCATTTATGACGTGAGATGGAAGCCTTCTCCAGGGATATCCCGTAAATTTAGGATATCTCTTCGTCCCACCGAAGATGCAGATTTGGTTGGAAGATGAATATACTATCAGTCATAGCTGCAATGCTGAGACGAAATTGCCTATTTCTTGGTTTGCTTAAGTTTTTCATTGGACGAAGGAGTTTTGTCAACCGCATTTGATTCGGGTCATGGTTTCCAAACTAAGTAACCTTTAGAGCGTAAAGTTATACACAAGAAAAAATCACATGAGACGGCGGCGAACGCCGGAGCACGCGTCCGCTCGGCGAGACGTCAAGTCGACAGCGTGGCGGGGCAGGTGTGTGTCGGGACCCTCGTCAAAGTCCTACGTTGTCAGGTAGAGCTGCGCCGGAGCCGGGGCCCTCCTAATCCGCTCACGGGCAGAGGCGCAGGGTGGAACCCCGCTCCAGTTCCTGCGACCGGCCACAGAGGCGGGAAAGTGAACACCAATCCCTTTTATGCAGAACGCTGCAGCATCGCGGCAAGTATATCACAAGAATTTTCGTGTCAGCTACTGCTGCTGCTTCTCCATCAATATCCCGTGGGAGTGCTTCATTTTTGAGTGACAAGGACACAGGCGTTTTTTTCCTGTAAGCCCCCACAACTGTCCAGGCGGTGAGTAGCCGGCCTGTTATTCTATTTGTCCGGACGCGGTGTCCCCTGCTGGGCGGACCGGACCAGCCTTTCTCTGGGCCCGCCACTGGTGGGGTGGGGGGAGGGCCGTCGGCAGGGACAGCCTTCCAGCTCCCCGACACCCCAGCTCCGGACTAGTCCCCTCCTTCCTTCTCACCCGGCGGCTTTGTTGGTTTTTCAATTGGTAAAAACGGTCTGAATGGCGAAGGGGTTGGTGACCGTTTTCCAGCGCGAGGGGAGTGTCCAACAGAAATAGTTTCGCAATTAGAAAGCCGAAAAGGGGAAGTGTTGATGGCGTCTCACTAGAACTATTACCGTTTCCATCTTTGTTTGTGTATTGCCTAATCTTCGTAGGTTTGCCTCTGCTCTTTGCTACCCAATTTGTGAGTCGCTCTGTTCGTCAATTTCCTGGCAGCATCATGCGTCCGGCTTTTGTACCTGGCTGCCGGAGTATGATTCCCTCTCTCTTCTCTCCTCTCACCCTCTCTCTCTCTCTCTCTTTCTCTCTCGCTGCGCCTGACCCTCTGTTTCTTCCTTCTTGGTAACACTTTGAGCGCTACAGCCATGATCGCAGCTCGATTTAAGTGCACTCAAGTGCATTCAACCATGACTTCCTAACAGTGGGCAGGTTGGGGAATGCGTTCTTCAGATACCTGTCCCACCCTCTCTGACAAGACCATCACTAATGCACCACGTAACGGTACCGATGTTCAAAGCCTGACTGCGGGGTTCGCGAACCGTCGTCGCCGATGCTTGCGCGTGACCGCGGGTACAAACAGCGCACCGCGCCCGGCGGGCCGTGCGGCCACCAGCAGCTGCTGCATCTGATGATGACGCCGTCCGCGCTCCTCTGCAAGGAGGTGAAAAGCATGCACAGCCAACTCACGAAGAAGGCCGAGAGCCAAGAGTGGCTTCACAAGAAAACGCCATGTATTCATGGCATGTGTGGGTAAGTTTCCATTTTTGCCTCTGGATAGCGTCCGTCACGCAGCTCAGAAGCGCAGTTCTATTTCTGCGGACGTCGAACGGTGCCCGCGGCCATTCGTCGCGCGCGGCGCCCGGTGTGGCCGCGCGTCGGTGGCGGCGAGGGTGCGCCTGGCAAACCGCACCACTGCAAGTCATGGCGACGGGACGCGGTCGCCTGAACCGGCCGCACCCGTCCGTGAGCCCCGCGCCGCCCTCCCCTCCCCCTGCAGCCGACACCTCCCTGCTGCCGGCAGTGGTCAGGGGAAGCTCATTATTGTCGCATTTAGAGCTCGTTACGTCGCCACTGGCCGGAGCCATAAATCTGGCTCCGGCACCGGACGGTGGCCCCGGCCACAATGGGCTCAACAAGTGTCCAGTGTGGGCCGGCGCGGTCAGGTTTCGGCCACCTGATTTAGTGCGGTCGGCCGAGGCGGCCGTGTGGGGGTGAGAACGGTCACCTGTCGCCGGTTAGCAGCCACTGGGCCGGCTGTCACCGCGGTGATTAGCTTGTCAGCCCGCTGACCAGCGGCTGTCACCAAAATTAGCTGGCGTCTGAGGAGCGAGAAGGCACCGGAAGGCAGCAGAAAATAAGAACAACGTTAACGTTTTGTTCAGAGATTTCACATGGGGTGTTGAATAAAATTAATGTATAATCACATACCAGGCATAATCAGCGGTTTAGTTTATTGGTTCCTACTACGCACAGTCCTCTATTACATCTATCTGGTGGGAGAGGAAACTGATCCAAAATACTCAGCTGCGGTTTGGAATTCGAGGCATGTGCTGTTTTGTCTCTGCGGTAGATTTCTGACCACTCCCGTCGGCTGGTGACTAAATCAGCTGACCCGATAGGCAAATATGTAGAGGACGAGGTAGAATTATCTGAAAGGGCTTTAAAAGTAAAATCAAATGGATCAAATATGTTCCGAATAATTATGTGAGCGAAATCTACAAGAATAATGTATTGCAAACTTGCGCTAGGAAACTGCAGTTAATTTGGAAGGTGTTTGCCGACTGGTGTATCGAGATCCAAGCCACTTTGTTTGTTGTCGTGTTCGGGCAAGTACAGTGGGGGTCAGTCAGATCGAATCCATCAGCTGGCGGCGTCGGAGCAGCTCCGGACCCTGAGTATCCGATGGCCCGTGATCCGTGATCCGGACCTGGACAATGGACAACCGGCTCACAGCTCGATGCCGCGGCTGCAACTCGATCAACACCATCGCCGGCAGGCTCGGCGGCCGGCCACTGGCTGGCTGCAGTTCCGGTCTGGTCCGCGCCGGCCCTGGACTGTGGACCGCAACCCGGGCAAACAATGGACGGACACACGCCAGGGAATGCTGGAAATTAGGCGGCCCTGTGTTGGCCGACCGGCGGCGCGCCGATGAATTTATGGACTGCGGCGGTCGGTGCGCGCTGCCGTCCATTGTGTGGGATCGGATGACGCGCGGCGGCGGCGGCGGCGGCGCTCACACCCAAGGAGCCGGTCTCCGTCAAGGTCCGGACAGTCCCAGCAGAGATTGACAGGAGTCAATCGGCGGACCACCTGATCACGTAACTGTCGGCACCTGAGGTAAATTGCCAAAATATACGACATATGCCGCATACATAGGGTTGAAATGCAAAAGGCACGCATCGCTGGAAATACATATGTGAGTATAGATGCATAATAAGCACATGAATATCAAAACATGATATAAACAAGTCGGCCTATAGAGTATTTATTCGGCTTAGCTAAGGTCACCACCAATCAGAAGCCGACACAAGAGGTGATGCATATGTAAACAATTTTCTGCAAGACGGTAAAATGTACCGAATGTACGAACACCGAAACGTCACGAGAAAGCAGATAAATTTTCCTCTCCGTTTTGTGATCGGTGATAGCAAGCTGTAGTGGGGAACGGCATTCAGAACTATGTGGATTTACCATGGTCCAGTTCAGGTTTCGCTTTCATACCTTCTGAATTCCGGCTGCACACCTGAATTCTGCGATGCAATGACTGGAGTTTGAGAGCCTCTGGTGATCCGCGGTGGGGAGACGGGGTCGCGCTTCCATAAATCCGTCTCCGCGCTGCTGCCGCCGGCTGGCTGGCTATTTTGACCGTGCCGCATTGTGGCTGCTGGTGAGATGAGGCGTCGGCCCTATAGATCATCGGCTGGCCGCCGTTCCCATGGCTGTCCGAGCTCAATGCTCACAACTGCGACCCGCCAACAAAAACGGCGGCAGGGGGACGCGCTCCGCGGCGCAGTCGTCCCCGCCGGCCGGCAAAAACATACACAACTCATGCTTGGTCTGCCGCCGCGCCACCGCCGCCGACCAGAATGACCATTGGATCGCCCTGGATGCGGATGAATGCGCCGTTTAGGCCGGCTTTGTGCCGCCGCGGACGCCCCCTGGTGTCGCGGCGGCCGGTCGTGTCCGAAGACTGGCCGAGTATGACGCTCCCACGGGGATGAGACTGCGCGGACGGTTCGCTCCGATTCCGATGTGTAGCGGCGCTCCAGTGGTCAGAGAGGGGTACAAAGCTGAGTGGACACTGGCGGTGCCGGGCGCGGCCAGTTCCCACGAATCGCGTCCGGTCTTGGCCGGTGTGAGGCGAAAACAAGTGCACTGAGCTCGTTATAGCACGCTTGGAATCGCTTCGGTGCATATTTCTGTTACACAACAATCCTGGATAGAGCTAAAAATGTAAAATATTTGTTCAGTGGGGGTCCAGGACATCAATTAGGGGGAGGGCAGGAAGCTCAAGCCTACCCTACCATCACCTCGAACAGCCTCCAGCTATGCGGCTACTATAAGCAATCTGAAATTGTGGGGATTGACCCCACTAAGCCCTCTTGTATCCGTGACTGAAAGTGCCATGGCCTTGCTGATGACGTTGAAAATCATAATATTTGAACCATTGCTCTTAAGTCAGGCGCGCCCTCCACCAATCGCGACGCTTCTTTCAATTAAACCTGCTTCTGCAGTGCAAGGTAGCTGAGAGCTGGGGTACCTGATGCGACAGCCATGGGACGGCAACAGTGGCAAAGCTAATGACCACTGTATACAGAATGGGTGGATTCAGGGTGGACAAGGAGGCACTTTCCCTCTGGTCAATCGGCGTCCAAAAGTGGCGACCCTGGTCCGGGTGGCGCCCCCAACCATGTACCACTCCTCTCCATCTTGAATTCTGGATACGTCGTTACCTTTCGTTGGGTATTTGGTCAACTGCAAATCAATATTTTAGGGGCATGAGCTTTGCAACCCATTTCTTAAGTCAACTCCATCAGACCAGTGTTAAAACATCTCATTTCAGGGGTAGGTGATTAAACCTCTGTACCCCTTGATGGTGGCGCCCCCATAGCTGCAATATTGCGGACCATTGATGGACTTCTGACTACAATCCTGCCCCGCTCTCTCTGTATTGAGATGGTCGCTGGTCAGGGTCGGCATGTGCCCGGCGGCGCAGTATATGCTTCGGAACGCGCATGGGATGTTAGACGGAACAGCATAGCTGCAGGTGAAGCCTTGCGGTACAGTCTATTACAGAAGAGTTTCTTGATCAGTTCTGTTTGAATCGTGACTCCGAAGCAACGCACATATAAGCTGTTTGGCACGCGCTCGCTTGTTTTCCACACTGATTAGGGAAACCTCCGGGTAGGCAGCAGTCACGTCTGAAAAGCCTGCAAATAAAAAGAAACCTATAAAAAGGAGATGACATGAACACGAAAATAGGTGGAACCTTATTACCTATCCTTTGGCGTCGAAAGCAAGGGGCGTTCCCTCAACTTGCGAATCAGGGGGACGAGCCACTGAAGCCTGAGGACTCGACTTAGTTTTTCTTTTACTTTCTATCCCTGTTACCTACGTGGACCTACGTAAATAAGTGTTAGTTAAGATCTTCATCGTTAGCGTTGTCATATCCAGCCAATATTATCAAAATTTGCCTTCACCCCACCCCCCACCCGTCTTTGCTATTTATAAATATATGGTGACGGCCTTGTGCCTGTCTTAAATTCGAACGAGCTTTGTAACATTAATTTACCTACCAATTACAGATGCGAGGGGGCCGCCAGGAGGTGAAAGCCCCTCCCCAACATTTCACAGTGTCTTTAGTAAGTGCAATAGAAAGAGGATATTTGAGATAAAAAGGGGGAGGTATGAAACCCATAGACCCCAAATGGAAGCCTGAATTCGCGGCTGATACCCATTAATAAGCGTTCCCGCTCCAGGATTTTCCAGGAAAACTCATTTGGCGCCCGCCCCTATACGGTATCGTTATTCACATCGGCGAGCCTGCTGGCGTGTTGGCGTATTTAGCGGTGCTTACGAGAACGGCTGGCAGTAGTGGGTGAGGAAGACTTCTTCGGGCCCCGGTCACGGCGCCATTGACGGCCGTCACGACGGGTCTCCACTGTGCCGCGCATCCATCACTCCAACAATACACCGACCGATTTTAATTCCGGCTCCGCGTGAATTTACATGGCCGCCGCGCCGCGTTAAGATGCCATTACAAATTAAAAATAGCCGCTCGCCGTGGACGCCTGGCTGGACTGGTAATTTTTGGCGTTGTATGGAAATGCGAAACGAGCCGTGTTGAATATGTATGGCTCTGGAGAGGTGCGGCTGCCGACTGTTTCCGCGTGCTGGCAGAGCAGGTCCTGGCGTCAGCTGAGCCGGCGTCCTCACTGACCTCCGGACCCCGCTGAGACTGACATTAACACTTCTGACAGGCTGAGCATGCTTAACACCCGGCGGCAAGGGCGTCGTCACGGATTTGACGGGAGGGGGGCAGATCCAGTACGGTTCAAAGCTGTGTTTACTTTTCCTTATGTTCAGTCTGCCGAAGAAGGCAAATCCGTTTTTGTAAATATATTTCGTGAATGATCATTTAAAGGAAAACAATTCCGAGCCAGCGTTCGGGATTATTACCGATTTCCGGACGCTCTGAGAGTATGAATTTTGCAGTAAAAACGGGAGCCTACATGAGCTTCTCCTGGCGGCGGCGCCCTGCTTAGCGGAATTTTACCACTCGGTCCATGGTGCTACCTTGTCTGACGGTCGTAATTTAATTGTACAGCAGCCAGCATCGGAAAGGTCTAACGCATTCAGACCGGAATCAGATTAACTGAATAACAATGGATCTAGCCGCATGAAAGTCTCCTGGAAAATCTGTTGCACTAGCTGTTTCAAGATATAGCGCTTTCTCCGTATCAAGGAATTATACTCGTAACGATCGCGCATACTGCCAGCGGTATGTGACACGCACATCCAGGGATCACTAATGGCAGTTTTTCAGAGTAACTGAAATAATACGTATTTTCCCGCTACAAAACGAGTAAAATATATTCATGTAAGAACCTTCCCCGTCCAACTGTGAACAACGGACCGAGTCGGAAAATCCTATGCGTCTGAGAATGGGACAGGGGTGGTCAGGGGGGACTCAGACAAATTGAAAACAGATTGAGTGTTTTGTAAGCAGTATGTGGGGGTATAACAAGGAACCCAGATTCAAAAAGTTTTCGATTCTAGAGGAGAAGTTCCTTGTCATCAGGAGGTGGATGATTCACTAGCCCCCTCCCTCACTTTGCCTGTTGGTGGCGATGCTTATGCTGCAAATATCTATCTCCTTGACTTATATCTGCCTGGTATAAGTATATAATTCGAATACAAGTATTTTCAAAGGGGACACAGGTCAAACGCCGCGGGTTTGGTGGCGTTGCGGCGCTGTTTTGCACCTCCTTGCGGCGCACGAGTCGGCCGGCCGGCCGCCGCCGGCCACTCTCCAATTGACCAGATTGCTCGTTTGAGTCAATTACGGTCATCAGGGGCCAGGAGCAGCCGGCCATCTCGGCTGGAGCTCTTCATTAGTCACGTGATCACGCATGCCGAGTCAGCTGTTCCGGCAGTCAGCTGTCAGCTAGTCGACTCCCTGGCGCTCCACCTACAGGCTAATCCAAAGGAACCGCGACCCTCAACCATGGTCACTGACAAGCCTAGCCCGAAGGTATTGCGGCCCTCAACCATGGTCACTGACAAGCCTAGCCCGAAGGTATTGCGGCCCTCAACCATGGCCACAGGCCCAGAAATCGGCTCTAGCGAGAAATGGAGATTATTATTTAGTTTGGGTTCGATACTTGCACTTAAGCACGATTAAATAGCATTTCATGAGTGGTATTCCCTCACAGGCGGATAGTTCAAACTTAACAGCAGGTGTTTTTTGTAGGCACCGATGGTTGGGATGTTATCCCAGGACAGTCAGGATTCCTCATTTTTCTTCAAAAGTGTAAGTGCCGCTTACGACGCGATGCCTCCTGATGATGCATGTATTCAAGCCATTGTTATAATTGTATGACCATTATGGCTTGATGAGTGTAGTTTTTGCACCTTGCACTTATTATCATCAGCATCAACAAATACATGCATTGGTGAGAGCCTTCACTAGTAGAGAAACAATTTCACACTACTCTGTAGGTCTTATTCAAAAAGTTTATTTCACTTGATGTACTGGAAATAGTTCATGCCCACGAACAATTCGGGCTTTAGAAATATGCATAGGAAGTGTGTTGATATAAACACAACAGGCTCATGGAAACTACTTAATTATGGTTTTGCTAAACGTAATGCATTCCGAATACACCATGTCTTTTAGAAATTATTCATTTGCTGGGGAAACATAAGTAAAACCCAGAAATTGTGTTCACCCAGATGGGTTTTACCTCTCTGACCTGGAATTCAGATTATTTGTACCTATCGATATCGTACACTAATCAATCAAGTCATAAACTCCATCGTTCCCAAAGGAAAGTTGTATCTCGCGCCTGCTGGTGAAGAGCTCGCCGTTCAGGTCTTGAAGACTGAGGCATGCACGCTATTCACCATGGAATGACCTCTAGTTGGACATGACGGCTGGGGCCATCCAGGCCTGTGGGCTCTGACTCTCCAGCTCAAGAGTTTTTGCCTTGACGCCACGGCCGCCTCAAGTGAATAATGTAGCCTAATGATGAATCGGCCGAATCTGGCGGCGCGCCGGCCGCCGCACCACGCGCCGCCTTGCGGAAGGTCAGCTATTGGTGCGCCAGGCTTTTTCGGCGCGACTGAAAGCCCTACGCGGCCAACGCGACGTGCAAAAAGGCGCCAGGGGCGCGGCGACGAATAGCACGGCGTTTTTGTGTCGCCTGTGGCCTCTGAGTGTTTGTGGAGCGGGGCCGGGCGCGGGTTAAGCACGGCAGTAGTGTCGGTCACGAGCGGCGCCTCGCCGTGACGGCGTCGCGTCACGTCTGTGACGGCCGTCCGCGGCGCCGAGATGCGACGGAGGTCGCCAATGAATCAACTCTCGACAGCCTGCCGCTCCCAGGTCAGCGCGCATCCGACCTAGCACGGCATCGCGTAAACAGCTCGCTAGCGCCGCTGGCGCCGCGCACACGGCGCCGCAGTCGCCGCCGCGTGCTTTACGAGTTGTTGGCGCAGCGGCGCGGGCGCGGCGCGGCGCCGGGCAGCGCGCGTTTATGGTGTTTACCCGCTGGCATCGGCCGGCGGCCGGCTCCAAGGTTCTGCTGGACACGGTTTGCGGTAAATCAGCTGACACTGGGCGACTTTCACCGGGCCTGACGACGGGACCCGCCTTGAACCGAGCGGCCAGGCAGCCGCGCGCCGCCGCGCAGGGTCGGCGGCGGGTCAGCGCGGGTCGCGCCGCTGGGTCAGTCGGTGTGAGCGCGTCGGCGACCTGCCGCTGCACCCCCGGGGCACGCCGGTCCCGACGGCGCCGACGGCTCCACAGTCTGTCGCCTACAGTCGTGTGCCTTGAATGTGAATGACCAGTTTGACTGCATGGCAGCGAGAAAGTGAGGATTTCCTAGACATTGGGTGCATCCGGACTGAAGCTTCGCCAGTCAGTGGGTGTGCCACAAACCCATTCGGGGAGCCAAGCGCCACCGATCGTTCATCTTTTCGTGCCTGGAAATTAGATCACGTATCTAAATAATTCGGTGTAATATGTTATAGAAGAAATCCCTTCCTTGCTGGAAGGGATTTTTTAATTAGATGTCCCATCTTCCTTCCTACCTCCTCTTCTGCTTGCAGTGGTTTTTGGTGCCCTTCACGTCCATTACGATATATACTTGGAACAATTTCAAACACTGTGTGTGTGTGTTAGGTAGAAGTTACAACCCTTATAACAATGATACTAAAATCGTTGTATCTCTCCAGCTCCGTGCCTGTAGTGTGACTCAACCATTGCCTGGTCCCAGGCCTTCGTATTCCTGCAATCTTGACTGTGACTCTAGCGTGTCTATCACGGCATGATCAACAAATTCGTGTCAATTTTGGGTGAAAACTGTCTTGATATGAGTGTCCAGCGCTGAATTGCAGTAGAAAAGCGTTGTAACATAGAAAACTGCCGCTCCATTTTAATTCGTCTAAATCTGGTACACTTTCCTGTCATCTGGTACCGATGTCACTCTGCCGTCACTGCCGTGTCACTTTGTTGGGTATAAGTCTGGTACCATGGTGCCCCGGTGGCGTGCGTTTTTCACGGTGTCTGCTCGGGTGGCGGCGGCAGGTATGGGTGCGGGAGGTGCCCAATGTCATCCATCAGGGCGGATGCCGCGCCGCCAGCCCGCGCCTCGGCTGGACGTCCCGGCGAGGTCACCCCTCCCCCTGCCCCCCAACCCCCGCGCGTGACGTCACTGCGAGGTCGGGCCGCCCGCGGACGCGCCGGTCACCGGGGCCACGGCCATAGCCGTGGGCTGTCGACGGCCGCACGCACCACGGCACCCCAGGAACTCGAGCACTGAAGGAGGAGGCGGCAATGACGGATATATACATGTCCGGACATTGTTTCTGAACGCTAAGCCGTCAGAAGAATAAACATGATGCATTGAACAAGTATCAGTTATGAGGAAAGTGTACGGTGAATGAAAATGTTGCTTGGTTGCAGTAAAATGGCCTAACAGCACCTTTAAAGTCATTAACTAACTCAGGGAGTGCCCCGGTTGCGGGGCTCCCGCCAGTGGGTAGGGGGGACCATCTTCAGGGAGGGCCCTGGTTCCGGGGCTGCCACCAGTACGCAGCGGTGGAGACAGTGGGTGGTGGGGCCGCCGTGCCTCGTTGCGTTATTTTACACCCGTGTTTACCAGTGTGCAGCCAGGGTTAATTACTGAGCTTCTGGGCGCTCCACCCGGTCTGAGCGTCGGCGGCTGTCAGGGGCGCTGCCGGACTCGACCCTGAGGAAGGACACTCAGGCTGCCGTGGCTGAACCCCCTGCCTACCGCTTAGCCTTTGTGAAGCATTGTCCTCTCCACGGCAAATACCGTTTTACCTCCTGGCGTTTAAAAACCATAATTTTGAGAGAAGCGGTTCGTTGCGTCTCCCAGCCCACCATGTCCCCCTGGGTTGGAACTCTTCTCACCGTGGTGCCGCTATGGGAGTGGGCCACTGCAGCCCCCTGAGGCTCTGCCAGCTCACACCAAGGTCCGCAGCCGCCCAGCCGGAAGTGGGTTCGTCATCCAACGGATGGGTAGGACGGGCGCCGGCAGTGCGCCGGTGCATTCCTCACTGACGGCCTCACGGACCTCCAGCTGGGCGTCCGTCATCTGCGGCTACTGGTGCCCCTCGGCACCCCCGTATCTTCCGCCTCCTGTCCCCCACCCCACGTTTGACTCACAGGAAGCGACAGTGTAAGATGAAGGCAACGAGAGGTCAGGAAAATGCATGGAAAGGTGAAGTACATTGCATTCAGTATAATGCCCTTCTAGAATTTTATGGTTTAAAAAATGTTTTCGGGTGATTTTGAACGCAATGATAGGGGCGCGGTAGTGGAGTGGTCAGCGTAGCTGGTTTCCACGCAGCCGACCCGGGTTCAAGGCCCGGCGGCTTCCCTGAACAAGGAGCAAGCTGGCTCCCGAGAAACCCTTCCAACAGGGAAAGAGTTGGCGACGCCATATGACCCTGGCAGTTGGTGCGTCGATAAGCCCCAAAAATTATTATTATTATATTAGAACGCAATGATATGTGCTTGTGTAACTGCAATCATTTAACAATTATCTTACAATCATGCGATTTTATATCAATATCATACAATTATCTATTTAATAACTACAATTATTACAATTATTATTAACGCCAATTATTGCGTGTATTTTCTCGAATCGACTAAGATCTTCCGTGTATTGTTACAGCCTCAAAGACAGCAAGTATGATATCGCGTCTTCGTCGACATCAGTTTACTCTTTAGTACACAGCTAGATCGCACATGCTTCTCCACTTACGAGCTCCTCACGTCTCTGTCCCATTTGTCCACTCTGTAGATACAATCTCCGCCGTGCTCATCCCCGCGTGTCCTCCGCTGCCATCGCGACCGCATCAGCCGCGCGGCCCCCACAGCCAGTCGCTTCCGGGGAGGTCCGGCCGGGCGCTGTGGAACCACGGCCACCTCAAACATCCCCCGACAGGTGAATCTGCCTGTGTTCAGCGGCACGTTGGCTAAACGTACTCACTAAAAATTAATGTAAGCGCTCTGAAAATGTACCCAGTTTCTAGTTTCTGTTTTCAAAACAGGTGTTTCATTTCCTGGACTTTAACTTTTGGGGGGGGCCCCCGGGGGGGGGGGTTGCGCTGTCGGGCTTGCCCACCCGATGTAGCGCGCTGGACGCGCCACTGGCAGTCTGCGTGACACGGTGTTTTTGGGTGCCACCGAGGTCACAGGGTGGCCATTGTGCGCCCCGCTGCCACCTTTGTCATGGGCAGCGATGGGCGGTGGTCAGCGCGAAGCCGCTCCCACGCAAGCGCGCTACCTTCACAGAATCCAAATCGGACACCGAGCTTGAAACAGACGTGTTTCGCATTGATCGACTGGATTTCGACTCGGATCGACGACTGGTTTGCTCGTGATGAGCGGCGTCGGCACTGCGCACTGTCCGGTCACATTCAACTGTCGGATTTCCGGAAACTGACCGTGCAAAAGCTGTCGTCACGTGCGTGACAGTGTGCCATCAGGCGGTCCGGCACCGGCGAGAGCGCCCGTGTGGCGCTGCGCGTCGTGATTTTCACAATTACATCCTCCGTTTCGAGAGCACATGAAACTCGTTAAACCCTGGGCCGGTAGGCGGGGCACGACTGGTTCGCCCAGACCTCAACAGCGCTGCATCATAAATGCACAAGATAACCTGATCTTGACCCTTTCTCTGCCGCATTGCCAGGCGTCTGACCCGGTCAAGGCTCCGGGCATGAATGGGCCCACCTACTGCTGTACAAACCAGTGCGCACTGAGCAAACCCCTCACCAAACACAACGTCCGCGCCGCAATTATGACTGTACAAACACAGACAAAGCGGGCCTGAATCTGAGACGACGGTTACCTATTCAGCGCCGCGTGCGACGCAGCGACGACACGCGGCGCACCTTCAATGCGCAACCCGAGCCGACCCCGGGCCGCGTATTGCACAGGTGTTTGTTCGGCGCGGCGTTAGTAATGCAGCCTTTATTCCGTCGCTGTAACCTCAGTGCGGCGTACTGGACGACGCCGGGCCGCCGAGCCGATCCTCGTCGGTGCGCACCGCTGGGCTCGGTAACGGCGCGGCTAAGGCCAGTCCTCACCCACTGTCATCAAGCAATCGCGCGTGCACGCTTCCTCGTTTGCAACGACGACCCTGCTCCTCTTTGTTTGCCACATGCAAATTTATTCGACCATGATTCCAGGAGGGCAGCACTCGTACTGGCTGGTTCAATAACACCGCGGTGCTCACTCACCTCTATTCTCGTGGAGCTGCGTCCCCTGATCGTTGCCAGCCAGGCACTCCCATCGCGGCAGTAACGACGTGACGATTTCACTTCATCTTCTGGTTAGATCTGTCGGCACCTGGACCGTTGATTTGGCCCGGACTTCAGTCAGTCCAGTGCCAAATCTGGACCTGTGGTATGGCAGAGGAAGGGTTGGGGGAGGGTGAGAGCGCCGAAAATCGTGAAAGAACATCGTATGTTCAAAGACAAATTTTGAAAAAAATCAGGAGGGGAGGTTGAGGGAAACGTCTTTTTTATATCCCATTCCTCCAGATCTGTCCCTGGTCAGTCATCAGCTGGAGGTCTCAGAAGTATCCGACACGACGCCCTGAGGCTGTACCCCAGCCCCTGCTCCAGTTTTAACACCCCCAGCATTAACGCCGCCTTCAGACCAGCGCCGTGTCGCTGTCGCCGCGGCGTCACTCGGTCGATTTGGGGCGGGCGGTGTCCACCCACTGACGGCTCCAGACGCCCAGTCGCCGGTCAAAGGTGGCCACCTGGTCACCCGGCCACAGGTCAGAGGTCACTCGCTGGTCAGCCGGGCGGGGCTGACCGGGTTCCCAGGTCACCGGACTTCCGCCGGCGCTACTGAAGACTCTTCTACTGAAGACTCTGCGGGACGCTGCGGCGCCGCGTCAACTTTGCCGGGCGGCATGTGCCGTGCGTCAGTTTCGCCGGCTGACGTGCGCTGTACGTCAGTTTCGTCGCGTCGGCGGCGTTGCTATCACTGTCAGGCGCGCCGGCGGCCGCGGGCAAACAGAGGGTGGCGCGGACGGGTGTTTGTACCGGCCGGCCGGCAGGTAACGCCTGTCGCGGCGTCCACCGCCGCGTATTTTGACAGGGCTCAGCCGCCGGTCGACAGCGTGGGCGGGGGCGGGGGCGGGGCTGGCCAGGGTCCAGCGCTGACCTGCCGCCCAGGCGTTATCGCCACGGAACCGATGTTGACTGTTCTCGTTTGCACCTGAACATAGCGGCTGCGTCAGAAGTGAGTATTTCGTCAGACGCTCTTGGTCTGCACTCATATCAACCAAACTGCAACTGCCACCAGCACATCACTTTGTAGCTACCAAAAAAACTGAAAGGCGGCTGGAATTCCAGCGGTGGTTACTGGGTGTCACCTGCCTGGACCTTGTTTCCAGCGGCGTGGAGCCCCAACTGTTGACTTATCGGCCAGGTGTTCAAACATGCGCCAGCTCAAACTCACTCTGTTGTCTCCGGCGCTTTTTGTTTTGGTCAGCCTGGCCCGGGTGGTGGTTAGCTGACCTTGGGGTGCCCACACTTTTTCTGAGCTCATGGTTTGACTAATGCGTTGACTCACTTGACAGCCCACTTCGGCCTTTTGCTCCGGGAGTCGTGCTTTGCTCACCACTGATTGATCATGGGGTGCGATCAATCAACGCATTGATGAATGTGAGCCAGTCGACTGAAGTCAAACACTGTGACAGCCCATTTGGTCAGACACTGAAACAGATAAGTATTCGCTTGGAATGCACTGATGCCCCCGCATGACCTCGTGATCGAAGATACACAAATTTAAGAATTCGTTAACACTCCTTTAATATTTCGACACAATAAAGATATGTTCGAATTCCAAATCACCTAAACAGGAAATTTTATTTCATTCGCGTGAAATGCTAACAGAAAGCTAACTTATTCTTAGATTAAACCACGATATGACCCATAAATTCGAGCCTTGAATGCTAGACATATGTTATTGCAAGATTCACACTGATAAATTTGTAGGTACGATTTTAGTCGTTTCCTTACCAGTGGATTTAGGGATATGGAGGGACCTGCCAATGCCGACGTGTTGCTGAACATTATGTTAGAACTGACGTCTTTCTACAATCCATATATCTCCCCACGAAGGCCCGCTGGGTCAGTCCTACAATGGGAGGGGGTGTGTTAATAACAATTCCATGGCTGGACAGGAATATATATTTATTTAAGCCGTTGCACTCGCTGGCCCAGCGCAGCTGATCAGCGGGCGGCAGTGTTTCCTGGACCGGGGCGCCGCCGGGGAGACTCTCACCTCGCTGCTGGAGTGATGTGAGGTTTGGGCGGCCCTGGGTTACCGCGGCGGTCCGTCTCACGACCTTCGCGTGCTCTGAGTGTGCCGTCGCCGTCGGCGGCAGAGTCCAGACGTGTGGCCAGCTCCAACTGCTGATACACAGAGCGCGGCGGCAGCGGGATCCTGGGAGAGGCTGGCAGCTGCAGACAGGACGTTACTCTGCCGAGCATGGCTAGGTACGGAGGAAGACTTTGTGCTGCCGGCCTGTGGGTCCGTTTTTGTAGCTTTCGGTTGGCAGCAGTTGAATCCATTTAAAGACTAGTTGTACCAAAATGTGTAAGTGTATGCAAAAACTTGGCGATAAAGTTGTGAGTACACCTTGCTGGGAACTTAATCGTATCATGCCAGTTTTGTAAGCGATTCGAAGCAACGCTCTCGAGCCGTTCATTTCAAGATATGCTTCCTGTACTTTCTCCTTATTCGGAAGCGCAAAAGCCCGAAATCTAGTTCCGCTTTCCAATAAACCCATTCCAAGGGCAATTTATTTTACAACTTGAAGGAAGCAAAACCTTCAATAGGGTTCGCAGCTAAAAAAACTTTGTATTTATAAAATAGCTGCACTGATCTGCTAAAGGACATATATACGTGATAAGACCAACTAGCCCGATCATCCTGCAGCACAGTGATGTAGTCGAAGTAAATTTTCTCACCTGTTTTCTGTCTCCTCGCCGTACATACATTTCCGCCTGGAGCGGGCCAGCAGCAGCCTGAGCCGGCGGCGGCGCGCTAAAGCCCCTGGTATTTACGTTCGACGGCGGCGCTGCCGGCATGAATCAGGCTGCCACTGATTTACGGGGTCGGCCGACGCGCTTAGATTTAAGACAGTGTCGCTTGAGAGGCGATTTTTCAGCGGCGTCACCACTGCACACACCGCTGGCTCCGCAGGCCCCAGGCTGTGGACCAGGAGCCGGCAGATAACGACAGAGGTCGGCCTGGATGGTCGTCTCTGTGGGTGCCGGCGGAATTTGGCTTGAAACTAACGACTCGGTCACGGTAAACAATGCATTCCCGACGACGAATAAGGAAAAACGTCAGCTATCAAAACAGAACGAAGACCAGGTAAACGCATGTAACACGTTTAGGACTCTTGTTTCATGAGTGATTATCAGCTCGGCCACACATTAACACCAGATCTTCTCTAAAGTCACGCCCGCCAGACGCAAATGCGGACCGCCGATTTCCGAGTGGCCTATTTTGAGAGGTGACCCCGCCGTGACCCCGGTGCGGTCCGACTCCGGTCGAGAACGCCCCCGCGCGCGGCACGCCGCTCTCCCCCAGCGTCAGGTGATTGGATAAATCACCTCGTCAAAACGATCCTGATAGCCTGTCACAGCGCCGCCGCCGCCGGCGGCGGCAGGGGCGGCGGTGTCAGAAGCGGGAAGGGCGGCGGTAGACCAGTTGCAGGGGCGATGTGGAGCAGGGCCAGTGCAGGCAGGGGCAGCCAGCAGGGGCGGTAGACCAGTCAGGGCAGTGGTAGACCAGTTGCAGGGGCGGCGGTAGACCAGTGGCAGGGGCAGCGGTAGACCAGTTGCAGGGCAGTGGTAGACCAGTTGCAGGGGCAGTGGTAGACCAGTTGCAGGGGCAGTGGTAGACCAGTTGCAGGGGCAGTGGTAGACCAGTTGCAGGGGCAGTGGTAGACCAGTGGCAGGGGCGGCGGTAGACCAGTTGCAGGGGCGGCGTAGACCAGTGGCAGGGGCGGCGGTAGACCATTGCAGGGGCAGTGGTAGACCAGTTGTAGGGGCAGTGGTAGACCAGTTGCAGGGGCGGTAGTAGGACAGCGACAGGGGTGGCAGTGGGCCAGTGGCAGGGGTGGTAGTTGTCCAGCGGCAAGGGGCGGTAGTGTCAGAAACGGGAAGGGCGGCGGATGCGGCGACGGCCGCAAGGCCATAGCAAATTGTCAATCAAGCATACATTGTGAACATCCTGTCTCCGCGTGCCTACCGGTTTGTAGCTGGTATTGCCAGTCTGCGGCGTGAAGCCCCGGTCCTGACTTCAGCCCTGTCGAGGTCCGCTGGTGTTCAGGTGCTGACCGGCCGTCCGGGCCCACCCGAGTCGAGCTCAGAGACGTGCCAGTCCATGTGGGATCCATAATTTGCGCCCATTGTGCGCTGGACGGCCGCTGACCGGTCTGGAAAGGCGTCCGAGGGTCACGAGCAGCACGTTCCAGACACATTGGTAACGCTGGAAGCGAGCGCACCTGGAGCCGGGCCAGTTCCAGCGGCGTGTCTACCCGGCCGGAGCTGGACCAGAGATTTCGATGTGCGGGACAGTGGCGCTGCTTTGATATCCAGTGGTGGAGGTCCAGGCCCGCCGGCTGGCCGCTGGAATGGCCCGCATTTGCATATGATGCTGGTGGCGGCGGTGCGCCACGCCGACCAAACGGCCCTTTGGTGACGCAATTTCAGCAGAGCGCCGCCAGTGGAGGCGGCTGCTGCGGCGGACCGAGTCCGACCGGGACTGGGCTGTACGGACGGAGCTGGAAGCTCTGAAGAGCTGACTCGGACTCTGACCAGGCAGCTTTGGTTGTATTGTGGTGGTTTTATGGCATAGCGATAGGTCCGTTTTTGGCTGAGTCAGGATGAACAAGTGACAGATGTAGCTGTCGTGGCAGCGGGGTTCAGATTGTCAGAAGAGCACTTGCTTTTTAAGCATCGATTGCTTGATGAAATTGGAAAGACTTATCTCTGGTCTGTAATGAAAGGCTGAGGGTACATGTCTTTGCTGGCTGAGGCTACACCGAGTTTTACGTTTAAGATCACCAGCACTAGCACTAGCATCAACGGTGTCCACTGCCGTTGTTCACTTCACGCCCTGTCTGTCTCCGCACGGACGGGGCATTCCTTGCAGAGGCTGCATGCAGGTGCTCTCAGCCTGTCTGGAGTCAGACATGACACGAGTCTGTCCGATTTGAGCGCCAGATTCGAGCCAGCTCTGTGGTCTGTGACGTATCTCTGGCCGTGGATGATGTCCAAAGGTGATAGGCCGCGTCGTCGTCCACCGGGGTACGAGGCCACCGCGGCGCCGCCACCGCCCGCGCCATTGTGTGTCAGCAGAAAGTGATAATGGATATAATTGGTGAATTGCGTTGACCTTGAGATGACCCCGGTGACCCATAATACCTGCCCGATGGTCGACGCCGGAACCACTGTACCATTGGCTGGGAATCAGCACTGGTTTCGATTGAGTCACACCGGAGCGCGGTGTGAGGGGATCAACGCTGGGGGCCCGCTGAATGTTTAGCTATGATGCTGAAGAAAACGTAGGCCAGCTGAACAATAATCCGCCGATACTGATCCATAGTTATTTAGCGGAGTAAACGAAAACAGGCTGCTGAAAAAAGAACATAGAACGACATAACTGAGCTAAATATTTCCCCAGATACATATTACAAGCTCGATATATACCACGGATTGCAGATTTCCGAAGATCATTGGGGGTGCCCGAATTTCAAAATTAATGGTAATAGTCACCACATACGAAGAGATAAAATAATGTTGCAATTGATGTAGCCCTCACAGAGATCTTTAAAAGTGAAGGAAACGAATTTAGCGACCTAAGAATGGAAAACAGGAAAATCAAAAGTGTATTTCGACACTAACTCGACATTTTTTTAGAAGTTGCCAGGAACCGCAAAGAGATATCAATTCACACAACTGATACATACCAGACACACATACGTGTATGCATACATACCTAGTGCAAGCTGAATACATACCACTGTAGCCTCGCCAGTCGCCTCTGCCCAGCCACCGAAAAGAACAGACACAAGCTGAGTAGGAAAATCGTCAACAATGGTCGGAGGATGCGTCCGATGTACTACAGTCGCTGACCACCAACAGAGAAGTCGGCGGCGTGAACTGTGACCGGCAGTACACCGCGGGCGGTTCACGGCGCGCGCCGGCAGCCTAGAAAGCGCGCCTCACGGGGTCGTCATTTCACCGTGACATTTCACGTGACGGCGACTGGCGTGACGCCGGGAGGAAAAAACTCTCAGCTCCAGCATCACCCCGCACAGAACTGGTTAGACATGTCGCTACCGTGTTGTAATAGGGGGTGTATTGGCTTCAAGAGTATGCTAGCTATTGAGCTCAAGTCAAGGGCACTGGAATAAGACAGATCGCCTTTTCAGTGAGAGTTATGGGTGCTGCGGTTGACACTGTTCCCCTACATTGATCGCTTTCGTAACATCCAGCCTTAGACTTCTAGCCTTTTAAAGCTCCATGTCAGATTTCTAGGGTTCAGAACAAGTTGAGGGTGTAAAAATTCTGTTGCGATTCCGCAATCTTCACTCTTTGCATCACATTGGCGGTCGTTTTTGGTCACCAAAGCCTCCAAACAACTCCCAGCACTACCCACCAGAGACCAGAGCCCTTCTAGTTCAAAATATTTGAATACCTATTTCCTTCTCGACAAAGGAATTGCGCCTTTTGCTGGAGGCGGTATGACCACTGAACTAGTTAAACTGTGCAAGGTAAGGAAACATAAGTGACTGCCACGTCTCGGACTGTAATGGCTACGTCGCGGTCTGAGATGTCATAGTTATGCCATCTTCGACTGTGACATAACTGTGACGACTGTGTCATCTCCAAGATGACACGGCTTTGGCAGTTGTTTTACCTCCGACTGTGGCTGCTGTGTCACAGCCGGCGCTGTGCCAGCGTCGGAGGTGACACAGCAGCCACAGCTGTGTCGCCTCCGGCTGCTGTGCAGCTGTGACGCTCGCGTCACCGCGGCTGAATGCTCCGGCCGGCGCCGGACCGTCCAAGCCATTGTGTAACCTCCCGACCACACAATCCAATTGTTTGTCGCCGCCGCGTTTTTCCATAACAAGCTCTTCACACATGGTCGCTGTGGCCGGATGACATGGCCTGGACGCCGCCTTTAGTGCTGTCAAACAGCAGACAGCAGTCGATCTTTCTTGCCATATCATTTCTGAGATTTTATCAAAAGCAATCATATACCTTTGATATTTGTATGGTCAGTTACATTAGGGAGGTAAAGCTCCATCATTTAATTTTTCGCCCACTCATAATTTGTGTTTTGTTGAAGATACTCCTGTGAGCATCAATACACTTAAGCGATGAGAGGGTGGCTCCTTCGGTGTTCTGCCGGCACGCTCCGTTCCGCCGCAGCAGTGAGAGGGTGACTCTGTCCAGCGCTCTACCGGCACGCTCCGTTCCGCCGGAGCAGTGAGAGGAAGACTCTGTCCAGCGCTCTGCCGGCACGCTCCGTTCCGCCGGAGCAGTGAGAGGGTGACTCTGTCCAGCGCTCTACCAGCGCGCTCCGTTCTGCCGCAGCTGTGAAAGGGTGACTCTGCCCAGCGCTCTGCCGGCACGCTCTGTTCCGCCGCAGCAGCGAGAGGGTGACTCCGAGCAGCACGGACACGACCATGGACTGGATTGGGCTGAGCGGCGACGCAAGCTGCGTGTCGGGCCGTTTGGACAGACGTGCGCCTTTGGATTTGCACGGTGTACGATCTCCAGAGCGGAACCCGAAAATTAATATGAGATTTACCTAAGTTATTCTAGGAATATTGGGCAGACATCCTTTCTCCACTATCACTAATGCAAGCCATGTGAGTCACTCAAAACAATGCATAAGCTGCTACTGGGCCTTTAAAAAATGTATCTGGGCAATTTTGTTGGATTATTTTTGGCAGGAACAGCAGTGTCCTTAGAGTTAAAATACATTAAGTTTAAAAGATAAAACAAACCAAAAAATAAAAAACAGAAAGAACCAATTTATCGGAGAAATAAGAATAGACAACAATTTATTTACTTTGATTTTCCATAGTTACAGTATTGAAAGAAGTCAACACTTCACCATAATAGGGAAATTTACTGATCAGAGACCTTCCTAACACTTCGGTTGAAAATCCTAACTCTAAGTCGTCAGTGATCACCTCACCATCCTTGACGTCCAAGACAAATCAATCCTTCGGTTCGTCGAACTCGGCCCTGTAGTGAGTGTGGGTTTCGGGATCTGCTCTGTCGCCGTCGGCCGGAAGTGCCAACTTCTGTCTGCTGCGGGCGTGGAGCGGGTGGAGAGTGCGGCCCGGCCGCCTCTTCAGAAGAGTGAGCACCGCTCCATCGACCGTTGTCCGGCCTGTCTGCCACCCATTCAGGAAGCTCTCCACCACCGCCCGGCCGGCACTTTCGCGCCGCGCCGGAACACCTCCAGCGAGTTGTGCGTTCCGGGCCAGTTCGTGACCTTCCGGCACCCCGAAGACCCCTGCCGGGGTGTCGAGCCGACCTGACCTGACCTGGCTGATCTTTGGTAAGGGACAGCCGCCAGGAAGCTCCCCCGGCTGACCCTGCTGGCGATTGGGGTCGCGACCTCTGGCGGACGGTTCCGCAAGTTGCCGGGTGCATTGGTGGAGGCGCGTCCGGCGCTTGCGCCGGCTTTCGTCGCCGTCTCGCTGTAATTGCCGACCACCGCTGGCGCTGTCCGCTGTCGCTAGAGCTGCTGTCGTCGCTCTGTTTCCTGTCACTCTCGCCCTTGTTATCATCTGTAATGTGGCTACTGTGATGCCTGAAGATGTTTTGTGTGGGATACATACCTGTTGTGGGCTAGTTAGTGCCAGTTTCTAGGCAAAATGCCCTTCTCCGATAGAAGCTCTTGCCTTTTTCGCTCTAAACTTTAATGAGTATGTATTTCTTACTCATTTTTTATTCGTGATAGTAATTCAACAGTGCAATAATCATGCAATACATTAACAGTAATCATAGTTATGACAATGATTTAGCACCCGGCTTTTTCTAATTAAAACTGCAACAAGGTACTAATCCATGCATCCCTTTGATTGCTCAGCATCCATCTCATGAGTCTCAAGCAAAGTAAATGCTCGAATACTCCTTAAAAGTCAAATGGTGTGTTTGATAGGAATTCCATTACACTTTTTTACAGAAGTTAGGAGACCTTGGCATTGACGAATTGGGCTGTTTGCTTAAGTGATTCCAGCGTGGGAGCAGAGTTGTGGAGGCTGGAGGAAATGGCTCTGCGGGAATGATTATCTGATTGAAACTATGAGTTTCTACGAAAGTGTTTGAATCAAATCAGACATCCTCTTGTCCTGTGCGGAGGCACTGGAAAGCTCGCAGACCCCGTGTTCCGACACTCAGACACCTATATCTCATATTCGACACCAGCAGACACGGAGAGCTCTTCAGCTGGCCCGCTCTCAGTGGGAGGTTGGCGCTGCCTGCGTCCACTCCGTAGCAGGACAGCGGCGTCTGGCGGCCTCTGCAGGGGACCCTGTGCTGCAGTCTCTCCCCCACGACACTGTTTATGTAACAGGCCGGCTCGCGTGACGGCCGGTGTAAGCACGGCGACAAATGTGACGCTGCAGTCACAACAGCGTCACACCGCGTCACAACGCGGTCGCTACTGGACGCAGCGCCGACAGCGGTGCCAAGGAAATAAGGATAGTCTGGGAGGCTATTTACCAGACTTTCTACATTTTTAGAGTGCAGCCATGAATGCTTAAGTAGCCCACTCCCCAAGAGCACGGGCCTTCAGCCGGGCCATGGAGGCCACCGCTGTAGGCATGCTTCTTTTGCCAGCTGACGGGTTGTTGTACTACAAACCGTCATACAATGTGCATCATGAAGCTGAGCATGGGTTTTAATACTAATTAATCGCATAATATGGTGCGGATACAGGAAATAGAAACTAAGCAGTTTTACATGTGAATTAGGAGACCCTGCCTGAGACTCCTGACAGTAAGAGCGTTTAAACATTAATTCAATATCGTGGGTAAAGCCCTCACATGGACCTATTGAATTGTAAGGTCTAGATTTCTGGAAGTAGCTAAAACTCATGTTGAAACTTAAAAGCGTCGGGCAAGCAAATTCGTAGAGGGATAAAAATTTTTCCACCATACTATTTTTATCCTGATAAATGGAGAAACTACGTGCATTTACACTCTCATGTGTCGCAAACCTAAGTACATGCATATAAGGTGTAAAATCCCGAGGATAATGTATAATGTATGTGCAACTTTCAGATTCGTTGCACATTCACATGTAGTTAATACATATTTTGCGTTGGGCTCTTTAAAGTCATTGTTAAGACTAAACAGAAGTTGAGACCGCTAACTATAGATAATGCGTCTCCTAAAGCGATTTAGTGTCTGTACATCTGATATGAAATTTTTATATATTCAAGAAACCGAAAAAAATGGAACAAACGTCCAAAAGATACAATGTAGGAGCAGTGCTTCTAAACTATATGAAGATTGATTTTGATTGTTATGCCATGTATGTGATTGCACCATCACATACGTAGCATAACAATCATCATCAATATTTGTATTGTCTAAGAGCACTGCTGCTACACTGCGTCTCTTGGACGCTTGGCCCATTTATGAACCAGCATCAATTGTGAGGCTGGTTAACAATATAGTGGCGCATGTCCACATGCTGATCACTTCCGTCATGTTTTCCACAGTCGGTGCGACAGTGATGTTGTTGGTCTGTACCTGCCCGTGCTGCACTCTGATGGACATATTCCCTGTCTGCAGGAACGCTGCTGCTTCATCGGGAAATCTGCTGCCAGGTCAAGTCAGGTGAGGTCTCTGCAGCTACAGCCACCTGGACTGACCGCACGGCGGAGGCCAGAACAGTTCTCTTCTTACCTAACCGAGACCAAGTCTTAGCCAGAGATATGTTCTCCCTTAAAGAAATGGGTCTGTGGAGTTATACAATAGTGGAAATGGCCCGCATGGAATGAGTAGATTAAGAAATTGGTTGTGAAGCCATTCTTTATTGAAGGACTTATTTGCATATCAATGGCTGTTGGTCTCATATTTTGAATTATTCTACTTTTTTACTTTCCTTAATTAAATTTGGCGAATTATGTTGGGAGGATAAGGTATTTTGTACTTTTTCGGCCGCCCAGAAGACTGGACAGATGTGCTTATAGAACATGTTCAGACATGAAAATATTCGTGGTACATCGGAAAAAATTAGGATTTTCTATGATTCAGTGAGACAAACCGCTATAAGTCATATGCAGAGTTTTCTTAGCATTGAGCGAGCAGTTTAGATGAGTGTTCTATGCTCAATTTCGGGGAAAATGTAGCATGGCTTAAAACAAATTGTCCGTTATGTACGCCCACATTGTAGTATATTCTTCACTGTAGTGCTCAGCTCGAGGGGCTCCGACTAAGGCGTATCGCTCAAAATCCAAGCAACACATGTTGGGGCTTATCGACGGACCAACTGTTAGGACTATAGGGTGTTGTCAACTTTTTCCCTGTTGGAAGCAATACGGTGTATAAGATTTCTCCTTGCTCATGGGTTCTGCCGCACTTCGAAACCAGGCCAGCCGCGTTTAGAGCGGATGTGCTAAGCAACACTTTATCGCACGCATATAATTTTAGAAATATAAAAATGGGGAGGTGTATTTACAGCCTCTAATAAGTGGTAAGTGGAATTGTTAAACTCTGCTAACCTCGAAGCTCTGTTCACACAAAATAAAACCACCAACCACACAACATAGCTCGTCAGGCTACACAAACGCCCCATCGTGGAGCTGCACACACCGTAGATGTATAGATATTATAATCACTGCGAATTCAATATTTAATGCCTTAATTTTTATGGATCACACTTGTCGGGTTGCGGATGTCAGACTACTGTCTCGTCTTCTCCGGCGCACGCACATTCACGCACCGGATCTGAGTGCTGCGCGTGAGGCTGCGCCCTGCTCTGGTCAGCTTTTTATGGTGACCCTGGCCGAGGGCGTGACCCCTGAGTGGTGACCTTGAGCTTGAGTCGTCAGCTGACTGGGTGCCGGCAACAATGGAGAGGGCCTCAGCTAACGGGGAGACCCGGCGGACTGCCGTCCCATGCAAATGAGCGGAGTTAGAGGCGGAGTAGATCGCTGGGTTTAATGTGACGGAGGAGTGAGTCCGTCCCGCAGGAACCGTTGTTTTGAATATTGATATTCAGATTGCCAGCGGTTAATGTCGGTGAATACCGTGTTTGTGAGCTAACGGAAAAAGCGTCGTCAAACACCGTCGGGCCAGAGCTCGAGCCTGGGAAGTTATGTCCAATTAACGACCGGCCAATTGAAACATTCCGGAATCTAAAACACCAGCTGTATTTCATTGTTGTGATAATAAACAAATAATCCCGCCTAACAAGAACGAAAACCTCTGAAGCCACGCAACCCAAAATTTACGGTCAAATAAACTTATTAATTGGGACAGCGGTGACCAATGAGTATTCGGAAATAAAAGCGGCGGGGTTCCGCTTTTCGTGACCCCGGCTTAATTAGGGCTCGCCTCTAACTTATGGCGGCTGCATCGACCCAAATCAAATAGCCAATAAAATTGTGCTAGCATGAAATGGTCGCAGTCGGCGACACGCAACGCTGGCCCGCCTGGTGCATGTTTCAAAGCAACCCGTACGCTTGGGGCAGAGTGGGGAGTCACTGAAAGCAATTAGATGCCCCACATTGTTTCACCACTCGCAGGAACGCGAGGGCATTCTTTATGAGAGTATGAAGGCAAACCACTTCGAAGCAAATACGGAAAGTTGAAACATCGTGAAACTTAGGGAGAATGGTTTAAGGCGAAAAAATGTGAGAATGACAATGAAAATAGCCTGCTAGCCGAAATATCTGCCTACTAATGTTCGTGGTGGGGTTAGAGGATTTTATGTGGGACATTTTTGTGTTTTGCCAAGTTTTAATCGTAAAAATATATTTTCTGGGACAGTTGGGATTTTCCGCCACGCCGGTAGAATCGTTGGGGATACTACTTCCCCATCTTCTCAGTTACTGTTACTGTAAACTAGCTTCTGCGCTTCTGCGTGTGATTTCCGAAGTCTTTAGTATCAACTTAGCCCTGAATGGTAGCAGGTCAGGTGGCGGCGGTATTTTCGGTGGCCCCTGACCCGCCGGTGGGTCGGCGCGTGATCAGAAGCTGCAGCAGCGGGCGCGACCTTCGATACGGGCTGGCCGGGCCACGGCGCAAACAGTCGTAAATTCAACAGCGCCGCAGCGCGCCGCGCGCCTTATCAATGCGACCAGATTGATGTGGATTTGGGGCGGGCGCGACCGGCGGTCAGTGCTGTAAGCTGTGAAGCCAGGCATGCCCGGGCATCCGGCCAGACCAACACCGGGACGGTTACCTGCCGGGCCACCCTCGATAGGAGACTGGGAGCCTCAGCGAGTACCCTACTTGTCCGTTATACTCCAACGTCATCCGTGCTGATTTGCCATTCGAGAGGATTTAAGGATATTTAATACCACCTGGTTGGCCATTTTTAGAAAATTTTAACAGAAAATTGCAATAAGTTCCCAGATTTCTTTCGAGTTTAAGCCCTTTCCGTGACAAGTATTGCTAGATTTTCGAAGCGGAATCCCCAGCTTTGGATTCTGATCCAGAGTGGCGACGCCACAGGCGAGCACATTGTGGAATGTATCGTCATAGTTTGTTACATACATATATAACATATATTGATGCCACTATTTCTGAAGGCTGCACGTGCATCACATTTGACAATGCGTATAGCTTCAAACAAACCGTATATTGCCGCCGACGAGCGTGCGCGGGTGGTTAAACTTGGCCTGAGCGCTGTGCGTAGGCAGCCATTACCAGCATTGCGTGAGGGGAGGGGGCAGGAGCGTAGGCCCACACCGTGCACGCAGAGCTGCGTGCTCAGATTGATCGGATCTGCGCTGATGTCTGAGAGCATTCTTCTTCGCCGCAACGGCGGTGGTCGAACCGCCAGTTGCAAAACTTTCCGCGTCTGCGGGCGACGCTGTTGCGGCCAGGCCTGAGGCTGCGGCGTCTGGAGGCTGGACTCCCGCGAGGTGATAGGCATTTACGTGGGCAGGTCTGTCACGGAGGCTCACGTGCTCTGTCAGATCGGGGCCCGCGGTGGGTCGTCTCACCGTGCAAACGTGCCACCACCTCTGCAAAGTCCACAAAACACAACCATTACGGCGCACACAATGTGAGACCTTGTTTCCGCCGTGGCAGCGGAGCTAAGCGTCGTGCGGATGTCTTCAGAGGCTGCCGCAGCTGTGCGTGATGACGCAGGACAAGGTGCTGCACCAGCTCTGGTGCTGTCCCATTATATGCTTCTTCACTGAAAGAGCCTGAAAATTAGTCCATTTGTCTCGCGACTAATTGTGTGGCGAAAAGTGAGTGTAAATATTTTGTTGAAGAGTGATTTGGTACTGCCTGTTTTTAAAACCTTGAGGTCTCGCCTCACTCTAAGTGTTCTTTCACGGACACGGTGCAAGGGAGGAAAATCCGATAAATTTTTTTGAGTTATTGCTAAAAAGAAAAGTAAACGAGTTTTTGTTCGAATGATTTGATTGTATATCAATACCCGTATAATTTTTTTATAAAAATAGCTTGACCCATGTTCAAAACGATGAGGTATTTCGAAGATGACTGAAATTAGCGTTTGCACTTCACTTGATATCTCAAAAGTCCACTGATTTTCTATGCTTTCGACATGCTAGTTATTGCATTATATCCTCGGAGTTCGGCCCAAAAGCTGGAAAAGGCACGCCCTGCTTGACACACAGTTCATTAGCGTCAATACCTGTCGCTGCAGAGACAAGCAACAACTTAAAGCGGCACTGATTTCTTTTTCACCCAGCGAAAGTATCGAACCCACTCATGCTTTTCCGCTTAACAGAGCCACAGGACTGACCTGTGAGCACTGCTCTGAGTCTCATTGAGCTTATGTATGAGTTACAATGTATTCGGGTCTTGGCTTCGACGGTAGCTGTTGGTGAGACTTCGCCGCGGTAGACTTACCCAAGACTGATTTACCCAAAGTAGCTGACAAACTTACCCAAGCAGTTGATTCAGGCGTTCTGACCCTGTCCCTGGATCTGACCTCATGCCCGTCTTTGCGCCTTCGCTCGTCCGCAAGTGCTCCGTCTCATCCATTCAGATGAAATATATATTGTTTCTTTAACAATCAAGAATTTGTATGTACAATTTAGATCAACGCGATACGATCGATCCATAACATTCGATCAAGGATAGCTCGTTTTTCTGTCCGCTCAGCATGACTACTTGATTTCCTCACTTCGGGCTCCAAACGTTTCGCGGGCAGTTTGGGAAGCTGATTTAGCGATACATCCATAATTACACCCAAACACCCTGTCCGACAAATCTCAGGCCATTGTTTAGCGCCGGCCGGTGCGGGTGGACTCCGACGTCTTGTATCGCGCCGTATCGGCGGCGGATCTGGCGCAGCCCGCTCGTAAACCCAGTGGCGTCGGCTGCAGCTATCACGGCCGTGGCCATCAGGTCGTCACGGCTAATCGGCTCCTAGGGCCACCGCCACCTCCCCGCCAAGCCACCACACTCATTTATCACCCATCATTTGGCCGGCTTTGAGAGACCTCCCTGACGGCCGGCGCCCTCCCCTGTGGCGGCGTGGCGTCGGGGGCCCAGGTCCGTGAGAGCCGCTGGCTGCGGTCTCTGTTCGCCGCGGGAGCGTGCTGGTCCACACCGACTGGATTGAATGACCAGCGAGGTGTAATGGGTCTGGTTACCTGTTGCCAGTGGTCTGGAAAGGTCAGCTGGTCGCCGCTGTTTCTCAGTGAGAAACGGCGAGGGTCCTCACGGTGTGACCATAGCTGATGGTCACGGAATAATGCTAATGATGGTCTGCCCGGCCCGGACAGTCGGCGACACTAGTTTGGTAGAGGCCAAATCGGATCACGACCCGCAGCGCGCACGACAGGGTGCGGCGGAATCGTTAATCACGCGGGAGGTCATGTCAGGTCAACAAAGACCTTCGGCTGGATAACAAGACTGTTTGGGCATGTTTGGCCACAACAGTACCGGAGATGGTGTGTTCCGGAATGGAGCGTCATCCCCGGCCCACAAAGCTGATGAATTCCAGCCCGATTTGTAAGCGATACGGCGGCCTCTTTCCATGGGAATGCCAGTGGGGGAGAGGAGCACGCAGCGTCGCGACAGTGCCCCGCGCCCCTGAAAGAAACCAGCGCAATAAATAGACAGCACACCGGCGTGCCAGCGTGGCCGCTGTAACAACCAGTGTACCCACTGTAAGAAGCGTAGTATCTACAGAAGCGGCTGAATTTCCGCCTCACTGGCGACTCAGTCTCCCCCTCGAAACATGCCTCACAAGAATCGTCTCCACTTGAGAATAAATCATGCCGAAAACGGCTGGCGGCGCGCTCCCTGGGGACCCCGTCTCCATTGGCCGACAATCGGTAGCGTTATCGTCTCGTCAGCAGCCGCCCAGTGTCCACGGCTGGGCGCTGGCCAACAATTCATTCGTCTTGTGTCCAGCCACTGAAAGAGCACCAATCAATTACTCGCCAATGGAGTTGGGAGCGAACAATGAGGAGAGAGCTGGTCCAGGCGCCAGCCAGCAGACGCTGGTCTGAGACCCTCGAGCCAGCCAGCGGACGCTGGTCTGAGACGCTTCACCGCCAGCACGCTGGTCTGAGACGCCTCTGAGCCAGCCAGCGGACGCTGGTCTGAGACGCTTCTGAGCCAGGCAGCACCAGCCGTTCCAGCTCACATTCCCTCTGTCTCAGTCGTGCCACATTTGCGCTCACACGATTGGATATCAGTGATAGTGAGGCATTGCACAAGGCGCCTTAATTGCTGGTAGGACAGTTGCCTTTGCTTTTTTGGAAATTGTCGGAAATCTAAAGATCATAGTTTCATCCGTAGATATTTTTGACACTCGCTTGATCTCTTTTTCTTTCTCTCTTTCTCTCTCCCTATCCCCCTCTCCTCTCTCTCTATTCCTTATCCCTCTTACCATGTTCCTCTCCCTTCTCTTTCTCTCCTGTGATAAAGTCAGAGAAATGGCCTTTGCTCAGTTGGATTGCCGCCAAAGTGGACCTCACTTGTCCATATTGCATGTAAATCTAACTCGTAAATTAGTTTGATGCTGGCCAAAGCAGCATATATGAACCAGTATCGCTGGTATTTGGATACGCTCAAGGCCTTCCATTGGTGCAAACAGCAGAATGCGGTCGTTTCCTCATTCTCATCTAATATGTTTTGCTTATGTCCATTGTGCTTAATTGGATCATTGCACTCTTGGTTCTTTTGTCAAGAACTTAATGCACCAGCCTTGATCCGAAGTTTCTACCAATTGACTTTCCCTGCAATATATATTTTATGAGGTACATACTTTTACGAGAATACCAGGATCCCTAATTGTAAAACCGAAGCCTCCAAACTATACGAAAATCGTACGTTTAACACGCGCATTGACGGGTGGGCGGGTACCCACCCCACTCGGGTTTTTCGGAGATAGCAGAAAAACGGCGGCGCGTAGCGCCGCCGTACTTGGCATACCTTTTCCCTCATCATTTTTACAACTTCTGTGAAAATTTTTAGGTTATGTCATCTCAGGTCAGGTCACCAGTACAGGTCAAGTGACCCAACCTAAAAAAGTTTAAGATAGCATAAGTCGGAGCAGGGTGAACTTATCCGATTGAAACTCTCACATAAAGGCCCCACCGAGTTCTCTAAAATATGTTCCGGTATTTTTGATATCGATGACCTAAGATCAGGTACGAGGCATGACCTCTCCATTGGAAATACATGGGAAAAATGGTTTTCATGGAATAACTCAGTAACGGATGGCGATAGAGCGTTTATTTTAGCTCCATTAGACTCGCCTGGGCTTTGTGGTTCTAATGATATACATTTTATATAATTTGACCCTGACCTGACCTCAGGTCAGGTCAAATCCTTGATTTGACCAAGCAAGGTCAAATTAGATATTATTTGATTCGGCTTGCTGAGAGGATTCATATAGTTGAAGTCGTTTTGCTCTATCTTTACTTGTTCAGATGTAGGGGCTGAAAAACTTAATTTACATGTTATCCCTATGACGGCATGTTTTAACCTCTCGTGACCTTAAATGTGACCTGACCAAAAATGGTACAAATGTTTTCGATGGAGAAGTGGATGGGCAGCCCAATGCCGTTTATCGTTTTTCGCTACCTACCATGGTTCTTGAGATCTTAGGAGGGGCGGGTACCCACCCCCCCCGTCAAAGCGAAGGTGGCTCAGACCCCCGTCAATGCGCGTGTTAAGATAGTATTTCACTTAATATCAATAATCAATCGGTGAATCTGACCTTCTTTCATTCGAGAAAATCTTGCAGCAATATTTCCGCAATGTTTTGAGTGGCCCCGTCGCTCTTTTTGTAACCTTAAGATCGTAATTAACGCTTAAAGCCATAACTTAATAATCGGCGCTAAACGCTAAAACATTCCTTCATTATGAAATGTGCTTATGAAGCAAACTAATTCACCATCTGCTAAAAAGAAGTCGTAGCCAGAAAAGCCCTCTTATCTTAAGCCTTGCAAGACCTTTATAGGGAAAAAATATGGGATAAATCAGAACGAAACCAATTCAGACTCGTTTTCTGAAACAGGAATGGTAAAATATTAGAAACAAGCTCGACCTGTAACTGACTACTGCGTCTTGACTGCTAACCCAACAGCCCCAGGCTTGGTCAAGTTTTCAACAGTACACAAGTAGAAAGATAGCCTGCCGCCCTGATGATTTCACAACTCAGCAGTTCATGGAGCTTGTGACCAGGGACTGGCTTCTCCGGGTTTCCCGAGTTCCTATATGTTTATTGAATATCCTACTGGAGAAGCCCCTATCATATCCCAACGGTTTGGAACGCCAGGAGGTGTTTTATTTAACCAGGCTTGAGATGAGCAGCCATAGTTAAAAATGCCCAAAGTCAAGGAGTCAACACTTCGAAAATAACGCACTTATGCCGTTATCAGTTTCAATAAACTGGATGATTGGTGAGCTAAGAATTTAGGCAGCACACTGGGATTTAATAATAACTATCACCGGACAATGATACTAGCAGCTAACATATGCTGGTCCCTCTAAGGGTTTTCTGACCCGAAAAGTACATATTGTTGTCGAATACCGCAGGGACTTTGAATAATCTCTGAATTTAATGGATACATGTTGTTCTTGGTTGATCAGGAATTAGGTGCATAAATATTCGCGAGCTTTCAATCACTGACTTCAGTGGTGCGTAAGAAGTGCTAACTGCTTCCTCAGTGGCGGTAATCTGAGTTTAAACTTTTTCTATTTGTCGGCAATATAATCATGCTGCCCATGGCTTAGGCAATCACTAAAAAAAGAAATTTTTGAGAACAGATTTTGATGTGTTCTTACATAATTTACATACGTTCCTTTCCAAGCCGGCATCTGATTATCGTTGTAACACTGAGAATGCTAACAATCCTGTCTGCACTCTGTCCAGAATGGCCGCCACTGGTCCGTAGTGAGTGTCTCCACATGGCTGTGCTCTCCTGTCCGCTGCGCCAATTGTCGCGGTGCCTTTAATTTCCATTTCCGGAAGACGTTCCAACTTTCAGACATAGCTGGAAAACCAACAAGGTAACAAAGCGTAATGAGAGAGAAAGGAGAGAGAGAGAGAGAGAGAGAGAGAGAGAGAGAGAGAGAGAGCTGAGACAGTGCTGTTGGTACCAGCGTCACTCAATACGAATTAGCGTCGCATTCTGGGCCGGCGGCCGGGTCTGGAGGACACGGTCGGGGTCCAGTGGGGTTCGGTGGGGGTCTGTGAGCCGGGTCCACCTCATAGCAGTGCCACCCGTCACTGGATCTCCCCTGGTCGTCGCACACCCGGCGGGCCGCCCCAGCCGGCATTCAACGCTTTGTAAGTGCTTTGTGGGCCGGTGTCTTATCAGACCGACGATCCACGCTGCAAAAAATCGCGCCCGCTTTTGAGCTGCGGGCGGCGGGCGGTGGTGGCGAAGGGGACGATGATGACGGCGGTGGGGATGGGATGGGAGGGGGAGGCCGAGCACCTGGTGCTGATGGTCAGTGATGATCCATGGCAAGCTGGAGCGGCCGCCGTCCGCCTCCCCGGCCCAGCTTCAATGCACACCGTGGTCGGCGACGCGTCGGTAAAAAGCCCCGGTTTGGATTAGCTGCCGCCCTCCGGAGGGACGGCCGCAGCAACGGTAAAAACGCCGCACCTGGCGCGCGCCGCGCGTCGTCGCGCGCTTTTGTGGCGGCGATTTCTGGCGGGAGTCGCCGGCGGCCGGTGCGGCGCGCTAACGTCCGTGCCAGCGCGCGCATTGACGGTTTGAAAGCGACGGCGCCTGTATGAGTTACAGGCGTCCATCCAGCACACCCCAGACAGTACGCACGCGTGGGAATCACATAGATATCCCCGGTATGTGCATTTGTACGTGAGCGTCCCCAGCTAGACCGTAAAGCATATCCTACTGTAGGCCTGCCCCCAACGGCCGGGAGAACGCCCGCGCGCGCGCTGGTCCCCGCGGCGGACAGCGGCCGGCGCTTTTACAGATGCGAAAATATCAAATGACCGTCCGATAACAGGGCAGATTTGAATGGCGGGAGGAGGTGGGCCGGGGCTAAAATCAGAGGGGAGAATGTGTAGCAGCCGGACGGCGTCCGACAAAACATCGGTCAGAGCGAGCAGCTGGCGCAGGCTGTTTGATTTGGAGCGGCGCGGATGCTGGGATGGGGGGTCGCGACGGCCTGGAGCGCGCCAGCTGGCGCGGCCAAGTGGTCATATCATAATTACCGGGCTTTGTGCGTGCAGAAGCGCCCCTCACCGCTCCACTCACCGTTGTGATGAATGATGTGGTGCTGGATGCTGCCATCAGACGCGTCTCAGAGTGTCTGCAGGATACAGATGCTGCCCTGAAGTGTACAGACCCAGAGCCGGATGCATATCTACTGTGAATGTTCCCATGAATGCGCGGGAATTGCACTGGGATTCAAAAATTTTGTTTGGGTGTTTGCGAATATCGATTTGGTCATACTTTGTTTGCTTCGAACATGAGCACCAGACTCCCTAAGAGAGTGAACTCACGGCTCCAATAACCATGGACAAGAACGATTTCCTCTTACATCTACTTGGCTCTGTCTCTGAGAAGAAAAAACGTAAAATTTAGTAACTTCATAGACGGATCCAGGATTTCCGATGACAGGCACTGTGTGCAGGGGTGCCAATAGGACCTGGGACCGATATTTTGGCCTGGGCATATCATACGGGCGGTAAATTGCGTTGTGGGAGCGCCGATATTTTCATCCTGGGGGTCGGTGGCCAGTGAGATTTCAGGCGGGGAGGTTTTTGAGTTGCTCGATCGGTAGGGTGGAACGTTCCCCTTGCCCCTCCTGTGTTTGCCTTTATGCATTTTAACACTTTGTCATCATTAAAAATGAAGCACAAGACTTATCTAACATTCAAACAATGACTGCGTCAATCCAAGGCTGTGTAGGATAATGGAGCCGCACAATTTGTCAGGCACTGTCAGGAACACACTCTTTTTTGGAGTGAGAAAAAGTGTTCCGATCCTGTCAAGTACAGTGCCGTAAAAAATTGACAATAAGGTGGCATGATTCGCCACCACCTGGTGTTATCGGCTGTCCCCTCTGCAAAGCACGGTGACTGGTCCTCACTTTTGCGAGCGGAGGTCCTTTTTACTGTGGATCAGGATGATGCTGTGATAGCTTACATACATGACCTTCGTCTCTTTTTTCTATCCTTGTGTGCAGAAAAATAGAAATGTTTGAAACTAGTTGCCATTTTGCGGATCCTGAGCAGTAGCGTTGCTGTTTTCCTGTTTAGAAATAATCTTCCGGGACTTTTTCTAAATACATTTTCAATTAATTTCAATGCTTGTATTTCTCCCCAGCCTGAAGAGCCGTAAAACATGCATGTCTGCGAATTATCTTTAAACTGAAACGGTGTGATTACAGTGCTTGTCCTGGGCAGGCAGATAAATCCCCTGGAGTTCCATGGAATAGTCACTATGGCCTGTGAGTGTAGATGGTCTCCCTAAAGGACACTCCTGCCTCAGTGGGATGTCTGTTTACAGTGCTGCGCCGGGCGCGGCGAATTTCGCCGCATTAGTCGCTATGTCTGTCCGCAAATGCCCTGCTGGCCACTCGGCCGCCACACGGCCGCTCCATCACGCGATTTTATCTGGACACCGCCGGCCTGGCCATTTAACATATCTGCCATACCGGCCGAATTGGACACACCTACTGTGGCTGGCTCCTCCATCATAGTGCTATGGACCTGGCGGGCCGCGGCGCCGCCGAGCGCTGATCAAGCACGGGCGCCCAGCTGACCTCCACAATGCCCGCTCGCCGGCCTGCGGACCTGGCCCGCGCGATTGGCTTCGCTCCGCTCGGTCCGCGATCTGGCTTGGATTGACTCCGGCGCGTCCGAGCGGAGCGAGCGACTGGCCGTTCGAAGTCAGACGGGGATGCGGGCGGTGCGTTGGTGTGCGTGCGCGGGGAGCCGCCCGGCCGCGCTGTGGGACGTCCTCTGTAGAGGAAGGCTCGCCAGCTCTCCCGGCGCCGAGGTGTCTCCGGTGATCTCTGAGGTCCAGGCTGGGAGGACGTGCGAAGGTCGAACTTAGCACCACCTTCGCACCTGCGCAGTGTGTCGCTGTTGAATTAAAACTGGTGTCTGCTTCCTCCAGAATCAGTGGCGGTGTCTGCTGCCTTTGGGTGAAAAGCTGATATCAGACCCAGAGGTCGTGTCTGATACACCGTATCAGTCGCAAAATCCGCTGAATCGGAAAGCCAGAAATGTCGTTTTCCATCTATTAGAACATAAGTTGGTCCTCGTGTCAGTGTAAGCACCTCATTTGTTCTCATATTTGAGGTTTTGGTCGCCTATTCGATAATATACTCCTCCATTCATTTAATGGTGCCTCTACTATCATTGTGCATTGTCCTCCATTCGATTAACACCTCTATTCCCCCTTTTTCCTTTTTTCTCTCTCCCCTCACTCATTCTCCGTATCCCTTCTCTCTCTCTCTCTCTCTCTCTCTCTCTCTTTACCTGAGGAAAATCCACAGGTAATCACTTTTGCTCCTGGTTATCACCAAACTTTTGGGATTCGACCTTTTCCCCATGCCACCAGTGAAAAAACCCATGAATGACTAGGAGCCAAGTTTGTCCCTTAGTGTAGATGAACACTATGTGGGCCCCAGTGCTTGCTCAAAAGTGCAGTTGAGGGATCCAAGTGCAGGGCATGCAATGCGGTACAGTATAGGTACAGGCGATACCTTGCAGCACAGCATAGTGGCACGAAACATACCTTTCAAGACCACATTGAAAAAAACCCATGAATCCTAGCAGCTCTGTATGTTTATTTTTCCCCTCAAGGAGTTCAATTCTTATTTACAGCCCCACCCAATTTGTTAGTTTAAAGTCACAACATATAATTAACCGTCGTGAAACATACCGGAGCATGTTAGTAGAGCGATTGTAGTGCAATTTCGTCCGTTATTTGCAGTTAATGCATTGCGGAAATGACATTTTCTGCGTCCAGCTGTCTCTTTTCACGTGTGACATGGTCACAAAATAGACTCTTTACATTCCATTGCCTGACCTTATTTTGAGTAAGCCATGCATTGTGTTGTATTTGCTCTAAGCCCTGACAGACTTCGCGAGCTACGCCTCCGTTTGCACAACACTAACCAGGTAACGCTGACTCAGAAACGGCCTCATTCGCCAGCGCTGTGCCTATTCTAACCCAACCCCATCCTCTGCTGTAACAGCGGGGGGAGTGCCCCGGCTGCGGGGGGAGGGGGCCGGATGGACGTGCTGGACACAGGTGGACCACAGAGCCAGTGCTGCACCGGCAGTGGTCAGGGGAGCACCACCGGACGTCACAGGTGTCCACTCCGGCCCAGAGGAGAGTGCAAGTGACAGGGGTGAACTGCTCGCACAGGTGGACAGGGCCCGGCACACCAGCGGTCAGTTTGAAGAAGGGGGGTCGCGTAGAGGGGGCTGGCAGCGAGAGTGTGCACAGGTGGACCGTACGGAACGGACAGCGCAAAGACAGGCACGCAGCTGTCGACATACCGGGCGGTTAACCTTTGAAGTTTTACTGGAAAACGGATCAAATACTACACACCGGAAGCACAAGGTTGAAAACGGGGCCGCGTACCTCCCGGGGGCGCGTCAACACTCGCCGCACAAGTCGCAACCAGGTGGGCAGGTCTTTGTCTCTTGGTCCCGGTAAAAACACTGTTAGTCCCGTGTGCTCAATCCGAAAGGCACCGGGGCGCTGCTGAGAACGGCTCATACTTTCCACTACGGTTGAATATGGGGAGAATGAAGAACGCCTCGGCAAGGACCAGTGCTAAGTAATAATTTAAATAATATTGAACCATCTATTAAAACTGGCGCTATTGAATCGCCATTTATTGGTGCCGAATTTTCCCGTTAAAGGGTTGTATCTTTATTTGGGTTTTCTTCTCTCTAATTTTACTATTCAACCGCTACTTTGTGTTACAGCGAGATGTTTATTTTTGTAAGGGCTCAACCGTTCCAAACGTAGTCTGGGATATGGGTGAAACCCTACATATATTTTCCCGGAAAAAATGTGATGTCTTTTCAGGCAGAACTCGTCTAAGAAGATCCCAGATGGTAGGATATTTTTAGTGCAAAATAAGACAGTGGATGCACTTTCAGAGGTGTGATATGCTTCCCTTTTCTGTAGTATCTCTTTCTGAGAGTACATCTGCCTGCCACGTTCTACTCTGTCCGCAGCCAGCACCACATGGCCCTCCGATGGGCTCGGTATGCGCTCAGGGGCTAATTGTGGAACTAATTTGTCTACGGAGCCGCTGCGGTGTCGCCGCGCGCCTTATCCGGCAATCACGTAATCATCGGCGGAGGGGTACCACTGACCAGGGCTAATGACTATGCCGGTCAGAGCCAACCGCGGCACTGGCTATAGATCGGTTGTATCGTGTATCAGACTGTGCTGGGCGTACAGGGTGGTCTGTGCCTTTCGTGTGACATTTACTCCATGTAAACTGCACAGCTAGCTTTGGGCAAGGTTAGCCTGAACAATCTGATGGAGGAAGAATTGATATGCCTTAACTTGCTGCTTTTTTGTAGATTTTGTCCAAGTTATTTCAGGTTCGGCATTTAAGACTGAAGCATCAAGTCATCGCATCAAATCGATGATCGAAGTCATCAAGGGTCTTGTCACGGAACCTCCGACCCCGCCATCCGAACGAGCAGTTCTCACACCAACGAGTTAATTTCAAAGCCAAAGTTTGACGTCCCATGCAAAGCACAGAGACGGCCGCACCGCTCAGGTTAGTCTCTCATCAGTCAGTTGCCAGGCGACCTACTTCGGGTAAAAATTGAGCGCTGGAGCGTCTCAGGGGAACCGATCCCAAGCTTTCACCAGTGCACTGTCACTGCACGATCTTCTTAGCAGATTGGAACCCAACGCTCTACCAACTGAGCTACCGGGCGGCTCTGTATAATTTGACAAGTGAAAATTTATTTCCTAGTTATAAACAAGGCTTTATTTGCAGCAAAATGAAAGACAAAACGAAAAGTAGATACTAACATTCCTGAAACTTAAGTAATTCCCTTCTTCTCGTGGAAACCGGCCACGGATGGCACCTTTACCGGCTTGGAGACGTATTCTATATTATGGGTAATACTCACGGCTCTAAGCTACAACCAACGATAACAGTAATATCGGTATTTCAGATCAACAGAGTGCGGCATCCCTATGTGTTGGAAGACAACCCAATCTCTAGTTTTGCGAAATCTGATCTTACCATCTGAAGGTCGTCACCATTTTATGTTGCTGTATGCTAAACAATTAAAACTGACCTGGTGACCACACGGCTCAAACAGATAACGTTATGTCCGGAAATAAGCCGCAGTGTAATAACCAACTCAATCGCCAAAAGTTTCGACACCGTTCGACGCCACGCACCGGCCAAATTGCCCAAGACCTCCCCGGGGCCATGTGGACCACTCGGTCTGTCCCGCAGGGCCACATCGTGACCACAATGTCCATCTGGAGCTCGGCGGAGCGGCCTGGGTCGTGACCAATGGATGGTGGCGGCCGGCGAGCTGGCCCCCCGGAGGGCCACTCGCCGATTCCGGTAAATATTCTCCCATTTATCATAGATCTCCGGTGCGGCGGAGGCTGCCCGCTGCGGCCGAGCGGCCGCCCGTCTCGTCGTCTCAAGGCCATGGCGACCTCTGACCCGGCGGTCAGCCGCTGGCGCACGCGCCGCCGCTCCCACCACACGCCTATTTGTCATTTGAGAAAATGAATGGTGGCTGACGTGGGCCCATATCGCGTCCGGCGCTGGCTGACTGATTCCTGCAGTTGCCCGATTCCAGGTTTTGTAACATGGGTGAAGGCGAGCTTAGGATGTCGGAGAGCAAAGGATAGTTCACTGTAAGTGAAAGAATAATGATCAGGAATGGTATCATTTTTTGGTGGGCCATGCTCTTTTATGCAGAAATTTTTTGTAAATTGCAATTTGTTTTGGTAACTAACACAAATATTCAAGATTACCTCTCAGAGTCTCAAGGAAATAATTCTAAGAATCAGTTTTCCTGAGCTAATGACTGAAGTAAAAGCCAACAAACGTGTATATGTCAATGGAAAGCGTTCTCTCCACTTCAGTTGACGCCAGGTTGACACACACTATTCCGTCGGCTTATGCGAAGTAACAGGGATTTTCGGAGGGAAAGGGGAAACATGCTGCCCCGTCCCCGGTTCCCCCGCTCCATTCCGGCTCGCAACACGTGATCGCGTCGGCCAAAATAGCCCCAAATAAAGCGGGCATGGGCCGCCCCTGACTGCGTCCACAGTCGCATCAAGAACGCATCAGTCCGTAACAACCTCTCGCCATCGCGTTATTGCTGGGCACGGGTTACAGGCAGATGTTCCATTGTGTGCGAGTGTGGGCCACGTGCTAGGCGCCAGAGATCCTCCGGGGATGTAGGCGGATTCGCCATGTCGGCGCGAGTGGCGGCCAGTTATGACAATTATGGCGACAGTGCAGTCAGCCGCTGGCGACATTCTAGAGTGGGGTGAAACTGGGAGGTGGTGCTGCTTCATGTGTGTGTGAAGCCATTACCGAGCGTAAACTCTTAGACATAGGCAGATCCTGAACAAGGGAAACACTTCCCCGGGTCGATCCTCGGCGCCCCCTAAAATGATCACGGCGCCTCCCTGGAAATGTGACTTCCTATCATCCCCTCCAGAACTCAAGAATGCGAGTATCGGCACCCCACAATATGATTTGGCCCCCATCTGATAGCTTTTTGCGCCTAGAATTGGCACCCCACGGCCATTTGTGTCCCCCCTCCCAATCGGAAATCTTGGATCTGCCTATGCTATTAGGCTGTTTTCATTTGTGAAGCGATCCAAATCTTGGATATTCTAGAACAGTTTTCGGACAAGTAACCAGAAGCTTAACAGAAATTGCTTGTATTTTCAACCGAAAAGAGCAGTCAGGTTTAACCTGGTATGAGACAGTAGGCGCTTTCAGTAAAAACTGGTCCAAAATTCAAGGGTAATATTGCACCGCTCTATAGTAATTTGAAGGGGATCAAATCTGATTTTTATTCTTAGAAATTCATACTCCCATATTTTAATGTGTGTTTTTAGATGCAGCTAAGGTTAGGTCAGTAGTAAGGTTAGATGGTGGAAAGGTTAGGTCAGCTGGTGTACGAGCCCCGAATTTCACATGTACGAACCCCGAATAGGCTGTGGTAGCTGAATTGGTCAGTGAGAGAGACTCCGAGACTACAATAATTCTAAAAATAAGCCAGCGTTTCATTAGCGAATCTGCGTCGTTAGCACACACCATCAGGTCGTTACGTTACAGTTTAGAACCGCCCCGCTAGTCCCGGTCAGCTGCTTTACCATCACCCCCCCTCCTCCTCTTCGCTCCCCTGCCATAACGACGACCTACACGGCTCGCGACCTTTGTTTGGGCGCCTCCAAAAAGCAGAACGTTGGCGCACATCAATGGCAGAAGGATTATTTTACGCAAAAACGGCGCTGTGCAGACAATAGGCTGGACCGGTCCCGCGGCACTGGCTTGTTTGCGGGCCGCGGATGTCGATTTGGAATGGTGACTCCGAATGGCCGATCAGAATGGTGGCTTTGAATGGCTGGCAGTGGCGTAGTCAGACTTTTACTCACGGGGGTAATGGTGAGACAGGCGGAGACGGCTGCCGAGCGCCAGCGCAACCAGGAATCAGAAGTATCGGTTTAAAAATAAGTGGTCTAATGCGCTCCTGGCAACGACAATGATGGCTTGGGTTTGTACTGAGGGGAGAGGTAGCCTTCGTTAGTGATCACTTTGGTAAGTGTGACATTTTGGCAGATACAGGTTTCTGAAAAAATCACTCTGTCATAGAGAACAACAGATAGATAGCAGGTCTGCTGTTATCTACAACTTGGTTTAATGTGAATTAGGAGGCAGTGCAGCTCCCGCAGTAAAAAAGGGTGCCCCAGTCTCTAAGAAATCAGAAAAAATATGTTCCTTGTCTTAAATAAAAAAATAGTAGTAGGTTTTTAAAAACAGTCGTAGCTCTCATTCCAAGTGGAAATTTGAGGCCTTTCATCTAGAACCAGAGATCCGTTCGTAGCCGAGAAAAAAAGCGTTACTTGGGTGTGATTGAGGAAATTTACGAGCATGCCGCTTAGTGAAAAACATTCTAAAAATCGATTATTTTTTCTAAGGCTTTCAAATGGACCTACATTTTAACATCGCCACTATCCCTCGGTCGCACCATTTCTCCTGGATTAAAGGCAAAGTGATGACGTTACAACGCCATTTAAGCAGTATGTCAAGGTCACTGCATATTAATTTAACGGTCAAGGTAACAGATCACAGGTCATGGTCATTTCAACATTACAAGGTTATTGAACCAAGAGCTTCCCGTTTAACTACGTTGCCCAGTATGGCGTATATCATGCTGTGATGTCATAGTTTATATAACTCGATGTTAAGGCCAATATCAAAGGTCATGGTCAAAGGTTATGGGTGAAAGTTTCCTGCCCAACGGCTGCTATAATGCTAGTTATGGTGCATCTACCTTACAAGGAATATATCATATTGTAACGTCATAGGTCAATGACCTTCAATGATGTTAACCGCGAAATCTCGGAATATTTTTGGGCCTGCTCATTTGGCTTTGGTCCATTTTCAGTATATTACCACCTTTTCCGCATACCCATGGAATTCCTCAGCAGGTCCCCACCACGGCCAGGATTCGACCTTTATGACCTCGATGGCCGTAAAAATTTTGACCTAGGTTAAAGAACATTAAGTATAATATAGATCATCATAATATGCCCACACACCCTTAAACGGGCCTTTTTCTTAGCTTCTTGGTTTTCGTGATCTCAAGGGGGCTGCCACTCCCCCAAATGCGCGTTAGTGTCAGACTCCCCTCCAGTGCAGGTAAGGGCAAAAGAATTCGTGATTTGTATAAAGTTTGTTCTGGGGTACCAAAATGAGCGTGAAGGCATGACATGACTGACATTTCTGGCATGACTTACGCACTCACATAACATCACTGGTCACGAACTCGCTAAAGATATATGAATACGTGAACAGATAATATGGGGTCTCCCAATCAACTTCGTATGACTTGCCACCGTCTGTAAATCCAACCCGGTATCACGTTTGGTTGATCATAAATGGTTTACCGATCGTTTCGGACAATGTGGCCGGCGCCCCTGGACCCTGCTCATTGACCCTCCCACTAGTGATCTGTTCATGAGTTACAAAATCGCCCCATGACCTGGCTTAACTCGGTGCGTGCCAGGGTGTCAACTGCCCTCGGCGTAAAACGGTGTCTCGTGAGGCCCACCAGCGGCTGAATTAGTCACTTTTGGTCTGATCGGCTCACGACAGCGCCGTGCCGGCTCACCCTCAGCTGCCGGAGTGGAGTGAGGGTGCTGGGCCGATTCTGGACGACTGAGGTGGTCAGTGGATCACGAACTGCTCGTGTGGAAAGGTTACGAGAGATCTCGAAAGGTCAAATGTCTTCTGAAGGATAGCTGCGAGCCTTTAAACCAGGGCGGTATTAAGTGCACGCAGCCGCTGTCATGAGTGGTACAATGGCTTGAGCAAGGATGCCAATTATCGTATTCACAAATGAAAGAGCCAGTTCATAACACACCACACCATATCTTAAGATAGTCGATGAGCCATGCTGAATATAAGATGGGCTACACGTAGTTACAGGGTTATAGATATTGGGCGTAGGGGCAGAGCTGCTTCGGGTTGAAATTGCTAGCACACACGCATAATCATACAGCTAAAAACACCTCAAGAGAGCTGTCACCCTGGCAAAAATACTCATTGTAGATTTTCCTAGATTTCCAGAGGCGATGCATCTTCACTCATTGCCTATCTTGCCTCGCTGTATCTATACATTATAATGGACCACTTTTGCTGGAAGTGTGCTATGGATCTCCGGTTTCTGCTTAGCTTCAGTAAATCTTATTAGATGGCTGATATCAGCCGACGCTGATGGTGAACTTAAAAGGGGCAGTCAAAAGGTAATTCGAAAAAACAGCAAACCACTAGAAGCAAATACTTAATTTATAACCTAACTGCCAGAAATGTATTCGCCACTTATTACTGGGTTTGCTGTAGCTGAGCTGAACTGACCCCTTTCTGTCCCACGTTTAAGTATGAGTTTGGCTGAGCGCCTCACCTTGGCTGCCTTTTCCATGAACTTGATTGGCAAGTTTTGGCCAGCTCTTGAACATGAATTGGGTACCCAGGCAAACCATTTGGCCCTTGAATAATCTATTGCCTTCCAAATGCCAAGTTTTCCAATGTCACCGGAGACATAGCGGGGCACCGAGCTTAATGGGAACGTTATGAATAGCACGTGTGCGCTGGCCAGGGATCCGGGTTAAGGTCACCGAGCTAAGGCTGAGGTGCCAACCAAACCATTTTTCTTAACCTCCAAAAACGACAGGGTGAGGAAGGATTCAAATCAGACAAATTATAAGATACACAGCAGGTTTCACCTCCTCCGGCTTAAAATTGCTTTGAAGACATTCCATCAACGTGTAAAGCGTTTTAAAAGAAACACGATACGTATGGTTTTGGAAACTCTCGAACATATAGAGCAAAGAGGGGCTGATGAAATTATTATGCTCGGGCTTTACTAACTCAGTAACTGCTAAGGTCACAGGCAAGGCTGGAAATATCTTCTCGATCCAGGGGGGGGTCCAGAGTGGGTTAACGCTGGCACGGCAATACAAGCCCTATACAAAGCCAATGGGAGACACAAAATCCAAGGGATCTTTCTCAGTGAACCAGACCTTGTATCTATTGGCAGAGGTCGTAAAAAGTGTCAAGTGTCACCAACGGAAATTGAGGCCAAAATTGCGTGATGAAAAATGTTTAAGTATGGCACCAAAGAGGGATTATTTACCAGACCCTCTGAGCCTTTCTGAATCTTAAAGAATGTATTGGCTGGCTGAGCGTCTGCTAATCAGGCTATTAAATACAATCTTGCCTAATTTGTCACCGACTGAATCTATTTTTGTCACCAAATTTGTTGGCAAGTTGGCAGATTTTTCGACCTCTGCATATTGGTTTGGCTAGTATTAGTTCCTTCTCAATTTTTCTGCAACGAAATGAACTGGCACAATTTAAATTCAGCATCATGGCCATCGGGGGCGCAGATTTATATATCTTTAGAAGTGCATGGGAGCTCCCTATAAAACGTCGTGGGAGTTCTAAAACCCTTCGAAGCTGCATACTTTTTTGTTTTAAGTATTTTCAACCAGCTTTGTGTAGCTCAATAGGCCTGAGAGAAAGATGACAGACCTTACACTGTATTATTTTGTATTATCACCTTTTAATACGGTGATAATTTATATTGTTACAAATTTAAGCACCCCTAATCACTTATAAATACATGCCTCTGATGGATCTGAAAGCATCAGTTTTCATGTCTGAATAATGTGGTATACCAGGAATTTGTGTTTCACGTTGTTCTCAGTGAACTTTAGCTTAATGCTCTAGGCCGTCCATCTATTTTGAGTAGGTTCTAGTGACTGCACCACTATGGTTCACCGTTTCGTGTGAGACCACCATTTGAAGCGTCACATCTGTGTCCACATTCATCACTTTCATAGCGAAGTGGCCTGTGTGGGTGCACACATGTGCTGTTGTCCGTCATGTCCGGGCACTGAGTCTGACACACGTGTGCCGCTGTCCCTCATGTCCCGGGACAGAGTATGGTATACCTGTGCTGTTGTCCGTCATGTCCCGGGACATAATGTGAGACACGTGTGCCGCTGTCCCTCATGTCCCGAGACAGAATCTGGCACCTTGCCAGCCGCCCATCACCGACCCATTGCACCGAATTTACGACATTGCGTGTGCTGGAGGAATGTGAGGACCTGCAAATGATCCGTGCCGCGGTCCGGCGGGGAATGATTCAACCACAAGATGTGAAACTGTTCAGAACTCATTCACCGCATCTTGAAGCCGTAGCAGTGATCTCTAGTGGCACAGTAGCACGATAGTCTAACCTCTGAACCTGCACTGTTAATTTTGGCGATATCTTCGAGTGAGGACGTGCTAGCATGTCCGTGTGGTGTTATTATTGGCTGAGCAGTGCCTCCCCTGACCTCCCTCTCAACAGCACGTCAGGGGCCGAGTGGAGCGTCTCTCTAATGACCTGTGACCGTCGCTCGCAGGCGTCACGTGGCCGGCGACGCGTCGTTCCGACGTTCTCTCTCGTCAACGGTCTGCGCCTCGTCGGCCGCGGCGCGCCTGACAACCCCTGCTGCTGTCGGCGCGACAGTGAATTAATGCCGTCGTATTAATGCAGACGAGAAGCTTCATACTTTTAGCTCAATCAATTCCAACCCTATCCAGGGCCGTCCAGAAAAAAGAAAGTAATGAATCGTGAGTTCTGCGACCAGTTTGGGTTCGGAATGGTCAGATGATTTGGTGTCCGCGGGCTCTGTTTTATTAGCGTCACTCCGAACGAACACAGTTGCCCAATTACAGGAATACTGGCCTTTGAATGGAGGTACAACTGACCAGCATGTATCTTTATAAAAAGAACTGTCACAAAGTGTGCTGCTGCACAGGTACCATACACTTATCGTCACGTTAAGAAAGCACCATGCCACCAGTTCGGACGTGGCTATTTCTGCTCAGGCCGCAGCGGCAAGTGACCGGCACTGGCGTCGCCGATGATATGTTCATGCCGTGACACTTCAAAGGCGGCTGGAGTGACAGTTTGTCCCGGGGCAGTCTGTCCGACCCGCGCAAACGCAGGTCATCTGGTGATCACTGCGGCGGCTCGACACGGGGGGATGCGCTGGCGACAGCAGTCAGGGGGGTGACAGGGGGCGACACGTGCAGACACTTTCAGCAGAGGACGCTGGGCCACTGCGACCCAATGGAGGAACTGCTGGCACCACAGGCAAGGCCGTGTTTTCCTGGAAGATAGTTGGTTGTGGTTCACTCAGGCACATCGGTTTTACGTTCGGAGCCTTTGATGTAGTGCTTTTTGTGTTAGCCGAAACATGCCATTATTCACGCCAATTGGTAAGCGTGCTGATTTTTTTGCAGCTCTAAATGTGTTTCGAAGTTCCTGTAACTTCCCCGATCGATTGTCACCAACAAGTACAAATACGCATTTAGTTCAGGTGTTACAAAATAAAAAGGCAAAATTACATCTAACACGTATTGAAAAAGTCACCAGCATCGAGGAGCTTCTTTTTGTATCTGGGGTGCTTTGGCGTGACGTGGAGCCAGCGACAACCACTATCTTACAGAACGGCACGGGACCCGGCGGCCCTGCTCCGCCGTGCACGCGCTGTCTCGATCGGGCGCGTGCGAAGCACGAGGCGAGTCCCACCTGATGGTTGACGGGCCGTGCCCCTGGTAGAGGCGCAACCAGGACAACCTGCCAGGGGAGTTTGATCGCGGGACAAGCGAGGGTATGGTTTGAAGTACTGTTTTTAGATGAACAGAATATATAGTCATGCTCATCATCATCGTGTGGGTTGATTTCGGTATTTTGAGGATCACCAGAGAAACCCCATGCCCCACTTAGCTATTAGTAGTCTCGCACCATGCCATAGGATGTGATGAAGAAACGGAGGGCTTAATAGACTTGAAGTTTCTGAGTTCGGTAATCATAGGTGCAGAAAGTATGCTAGCTGTCAGAAACTCAATGCGACGTATGCCTCCTCTGTCACGCAAAGCTGCAAAGCATAATTGTATACTTTAATACTATTTCCAACATAAGCCACAAAATTAGTCAAAAAGCGATATTCATATCAGCCAACGCAAATTACAGTTGTACTGTTAAGTTTTAGCATCAAGTGAAGTTGACGCCCCCACTTCCGCGACATTTCCAATATGCTGAATGTCATCTACCCGTCCCTCACTTTTTGCAACAGACAAGGTTCAAGCACCAAGCCATTACCGCATGAAAGTAGTAAACTGTGTTTTCATTTTTAGATCATGTTTATGTTTTGGAAGGAAAATTTCCAATTATGGATCATTGTTTCCAGTATTGGGATCATAACTATTATTGGCAACTCTGACTGCAGTTTCCCCCAACGACATGCATTTCCCTTTTTGAAGAAGTTTCCATTTTTGGAAGGAGTGTTTCCAATTATGGTACATTTCCCCATGATTAAATGTGGCAATTATCATGAAAATAATTATTATTGGGAACTAATCTATGAATGCGAGCGTACACCTACACACAATTGGGAACCCTGATCACAGTTCCCCCCCACTGAACCTCTATCACACATATTTTTATAGACAGATCTAATGCTTAAAATTTTCCCCCAAACCTGCCTGGTCGTTCCTTCTTGCAGTAAAAACTCTGAGGAAACTACCCTACATAGATGTAAAATTATGTCTATTGGCCTAATAGGTACAGAGGTATTGGAAGTCTCATACTAAAGAAAGATCCAGTGTAGTCAAAATCCTGCTTTAACTCCATGCAGTTCAGGTTCTGTGTGAACCAGCGTTTTCGAAGTGTCTTTCTTTCTGAGATTTTCTGTGATTTTCTGAGATGAGAAAGGGGTTTACTAGGCCCCCCCCTCCAGTCCACGTTAGTGCCAGACCCCTCTCCAGTGTGTGTCTTAAACACTTTGTGGAGGACTGCATTGGCACACATTTACTATCTGTACAATATTGACACGTTAATTTGATCATGAAATCTCACCTGAATTACTGTTGTTGCCAGTCTGTTGCTAGCGCCAACTCTCCCAACTTCCTCCAGCTCCAAATCTACCTAACCAATCTTGATCTAGGGCACAAATAAGGTAAGGCACAAGCAAGCTAAGGAATGAAAACCCAAGTTTGATATGTGAAAGTGCATCAGTCTCAAAGTAGCCTACATTCACCTTAGATTAGCCATGGGCAGCACTATTTATTCCAGATAGTTTTAGCCTGCACTTATCTCAGATATACCTGATAAATATGCCCTCAAAAGAAGTAGCTTCCCACCTGTTTAAAATTTTTTGGCAGGCTCTACATCACATAATCATTTCGAACTTGTCTTGTCGTTGTTGCGTAGCTTAGGTAGAATTGCTGCCCAGCTATGTTTATTTCTTTCACTCATTTAGTACTTTTCTTAGTAGCTTTTAGGCGTACTTAATACTAAATTTAAAGAAATAGGGACCACTAAATCGAAGAGACTCAAACTCTAAATATTATTTAACCTGACAAAATGGACAGAGAAGTACTTCATAACGTACCTGCGTTATCTTTAGTGCCTTAAATATGCCAAAAATCGTGTATTTCTCGGAAAAATTGACTGTCACATTTCGGGCATCTAGGCGGGAACTTTCTGGCAACAACTAACAATCGGCACCGTTGGGCTGCATGTTAAAATCTGGCAACTGTGACAGCAGTTTCCGGGTTTTCTGCAGCGGGGGTCCCTCGTTTTAGTAGAAACTCAACACAGTACCAATATGGCATCACTGATGGTGCGCTGTGCAATTGAAGAACAGAGTTGCTGAATTAAAATATTCGCTACACGCTTCATTCTCTATTTCGAAAATATGTGGTTTGATTTTGAACCATACAGTCACGATCGCTATTTTGTCACATTTATGCACCTCAATTTTCGTAAATGTGTCACAAACTCCAGTAGACGAGTTGGCAAGTTCCTGCAGCTCTGTCGGTAAGGATCTAACAATGTATGAAACTGGCAACACACTAACCTATTTGGGTTGAAACCATTCCGCATGGATGCTGTTTCTTTTGAGCGATACATCATCAGGATGGACTAAAGAAGATAAAACGGCAGGATGAAAAGAGAAAATAACTAAACCAACCCATATCATATAAGGAAAAGAAAACAAACCAACTTAAATCGCGAGAGACATCTTTTGAGTCTGATTATCTATCAACAGACAAATGCACGTCTTACCGCCGATTTTGACAGCGGGCCCCACCTTGTTGCGGCCTGGCTGCGCCCCTGGCAGGAGCCGGACCGCCGGGACCCCCTGGTACAATATCGACACAGCCGCACGCGACACGACGGCACGCCCGGCCAGCGGTCGTCCCTGCCCGCGGCGATGGGACGCAATTAGTTCTTCACGTGACGTCAGAGTCCATAGCCGCAGGGCGGAGTCGCGCCTCACCCCTGAACTGGCGGCGCGATTATGTTGTTGATTCCGCTAAACGTGGGGACCGCTGGTCTCCAACGAAAGCGATTGGCTGCGATTGTGATTGCAATAAGAATTTTGACTTTGTATATATATATATATATATATATATATATAAATATATATATACGTAGAACAGTCGATATGGTGCCTTTAGATCTGGCATCACGTTTAATACGATCACAATGATTCTGGCTTGTTACGAAGAATACGTTTCAATCCTAACGACTTTTGTTTGGGGGCTTGAACCGTACAGTAATTGTACGAAGGTCGTTTGGAAGACTTCTCCGATGAGCCATGCTTCGTGATGTAACTTTCATATTGCCGCCTTGTTTGATGATTGATAAGCTCTTTTGTGGGGACTACTGCAGCAAACTGCCGATTGGCTGCATTTTCTCCAGCGTTTTATGTTTGGCCCCCGTTGAAGGAATTGTTCTACCGTCTAACGGAGATGTACCCTTACGTGCATTAGTTTACGCGAGAATGTTCGCGTGTGGGATTGTCTCCAAACGGACAGCGATTGACGAGTGGAGCCACTGAGCGAGTGGAAGCTCTGAAGCAATCGGGACGTTCGATGAAGAGAATCTAAAGCTGACTGCCGCCGGCAAGCCAGGGCAAAAGGAGACAGTTGATCAGATGTCGGAGGCCTTGTGACCTCTGGCCTCCTCATAGTGATGTCACGTATGGCGTAGCTGACATTAGGCTTTTATTTCTGAATTAAGATGTAAATTGGTTTCTGACTCTAATCGCGGGTTGTGTCGGATCAGTTTGACCAGGCGTCCACTCTGGCCAGCCGGCGCTCCTCAGACTGATTGCTTTTGACAAGATCATGCATGAATTAGCGCCAGGGATTCAATATGCCAGTCGATACAACCAACAACAGTTCTTTTTTGCCACCAGAACCTTCTCGCCCTTATAACAAAGGTATCTGCGCGATGCAAAATTGTTAAAAAGGGTCACAGAAAGCTCAACATATTCACAAAAAAAACAAATCAACAGCAAGCTTACCTTTATCAGGATGTACAACTGTGAGATTAAACAATAAACAAGCATACCTCTCGCTAAGGAAATTAAAGAGAATATTAAGCTGAAAGAAGTTTTCGGTCACATCTTTTGGAGTGGTTTTACAAAAGTTATGACTGAATATTTTACACCGAAAAGACAGCGAGAGGATCTGAGGGGGTGGACATTAATTCCTCCAATTCTGGAGGTGTTAGCTTTTTATCCCTTGCATGTTTAATGCTATGCCTCACTTCTCAACCTCACGGCCAAAAGAAAGAAGAAATTGTGATTTTTTGTTAAAATCCAGAGTGAGCGGTATGTCTGTAAACGGCCTTTCTCATGGCTCATTTCCTTGAAGCCAATGTGATAAGTAATGCAGTGAGAAAATTCCCCAGCCCCATGCAAAACAAAGATTCGGGACTTGCTCCGGATTGAACGCCTAACATTGCTTCCACGGTCCTCTCTCACGTGGATTTTTATTATCAAAATCTTACCGAAGCATTATTTCCGACAGACGCTGAGCCTAGCGGCGACGCCGCAATGACCTGCCGGATATGTCAGCGGAACTTCGACCTCGCCGACGTCATCAGATTCATTCACCAGCGAGTGCTTCAGTGTACACCCCCGTCCAGCACCAGCGAGCCCGCTGGTCGAGTTACTCCTCCCACTGATGACCCCACCGCCGGTCTCAATGGTCGGCGGCGGCCCAGCGGCACGGCCACGAGGAGACGAGCGACATCTATCAGTGACCGGGACAAGTTGCAGTTGAATGGTCTCTCACCGACGCCCTCTATGTCGAGTATGAGCTCGGAAGGGAGACGGGATGAGGACACAAGGCAGAGAAGAGCTGAAGAGGAGGAGGAAAAGGTCAAGAGTCGACTTGTTGATGCCTGCGCAAACACTACGGAATCAGGTGAGAATGAATTCATGTTGACTAGCAGCGTCTAGAGGCTGGGAACTTTTTCATAGAGCTTCATTTCATCCAGAGTGAATTCATATTTAGGTGTCATAGCTCTCAAGCCTGGATTGCAGCACACAAGCAATGTCATGCCACAATAACTCACTCTTTCACAGTCTGTGCATTTGCCTTACATCAGACAACCGTCATGCTCTCAACCCAGTTTCAGCTAGCAAAACCACTGTCATCGGATGGTGACCGGGGCGGGGATATTCTTCTGGACGGGAGTGGGCCGACAGGGCGTGTAATGGGCGTTGGCCGTTGTGACCGTCTCGGAGATGGGCGTGTGTGAACCGGCGCCCGCCGTTGACGCATTGGCCCGACGTCAGGTGGAACGGCCACCGGTAGACAAGTACAGCGTCCAGCCCGGCCACGGCCAATGGCCGTGTGGCGGCCTCCCGCGGCGCGACATAGCCGTGAACAGACCAATTCGTGCGGATGAACGCAGCTGGCAGAGCTCTGTACGTTGGCGGTGTCGAAAGCCAGCTTCGGCGGGAAGCGTCTGGACGGAAGCAGCTTGATGCCAAATTGGTGTATCGGATGCGGAAATAGGTGTCTTTTTTTAACATAGAGAAGTTACTCGTTGTGGATCATTTGCAAATGCAAAAACATATATCTCTTGTGATATAGAACAGTTGGGGTACCCACCATATTTAATTGTATTTGCATCGTGATCTTACATCATGCTGGCGACAGCCCTTGTCTCTTACTGCAAACTGCTTCCTAAATGCCTGTTGAAAAGCGAGGCTTATATTAAATCGGGCTGGGAAACAATAATACACTTTTGTATACATTTTCACCCTCCTGAGACTGCTTCTGCATGTCCTTTACTCTGTTCTCACCTCTATACATGCGCCCCTTAGGTAGTCCCTCACCATCTTCAATTCTGATGCAGTCCCTCACGGTCCTTTGCCCTGACTCCTCCCCTAGACAGCCCCACTGACGTCCCTTTTCTGATATTCCCTCTACTGTCCCACTGCCTGCCACCATCGTTGTACTTTCCATCTGACCCTTTACGTCTGGTACCCTGACACCGCCCCTGTACGTCTGGCATCCTGACTCACCCCTGTGCGTCCGGCATCCTGACGCCGCCCCTGTGTGTTTGTTTCCCTGACGCCGCCCCTGTGCGTTTGTTTCCCCGACGCCGCCCCTGTGCGTTTGTTTCCCTGACGCCGCCCCTGTGTGTTTGTTTCCCTGACGCCACCCCTGTGCGTTTGTTTCCCTGACGCCGCCCCTGTGCGTCCGGCGCTGGTCAGTCGGCACCGACGTCCTAATGGGGTTGGTTCCGGCGTCGCTGCGCGTCGTATCGCCGCGGAAGTGGCCGTGTGTGACTTCACGCCCGGCTAATGGCCCGATATCCGACTGCCGGCGACGGTGTAAAGCCCTTCCGTCCGCCTCCTGACCCTACTGCTGGCTGACCCAGTTCGGAGCACAGGCATCAGAGGAAGAAGCTGCACTCATACGACAAGCTCGGAACTCCGAGTGAAGACGGAGATGAAATGATAAAACCACGCGACACAGAAACTACCCAGCAGCGGGCTTGAAAAGGGTTTCCCCGATTGCGGTGGCGACGTATAAGTCTCTATAGATACATTTGTAGACTGTATCGATAAATATGAGGTTCCAATTACGTCAAATCATAGTCGTTTTATTGAAGTTTCACGGGGATTATTTCTTTCACAGAGATAACCTCAGCTGTGCATGTTCGGAACAACATGTTTGGCCATCTGAATCCAATTCAAGCCGCTTGAGTGGAAAAGTTCTTAATCTTTCACGAGAACATGTTTTATTATATTAAATAAAAACGCAAATTAAAACCTCAAAAACGAAGAAGCTGTTTTCCATGAGCCGCAGCAGCCATTGAGCTTTATACAGCATGCATAAAGCTTTATGGCAGCAACACTTAATAATATGTAGAATGTTAGTGCAGCTTTCCTGCTTAGCTGTCCCTACATGAGGAAGAAGCTTCCTCAGTAGCATCAGCTCAACTATATCTGTTTGTTTCTATCATTGTAGTTTTAGATGACCTCACTTCTAGTGTTTTACAAGCTGTCCACTTCCATAAAATCTAATATGACGCCCGACTGATTTCGTACCAGTGCAAATCCAGCCAGTCTGACAAATTTCAGCCAATCTGCAAAGTTAGTATTGCAGATCATACCAAAGACATGTGTGTTTATGTCGTTTGTCCATAACTCACTGTGTGCCGAGTAATAAGCGATTCCTGAGTGAATTATCTCTGCCTCCTGTCGCCATCATGTGGTGCGTCACGGCGTGATACGTTTCCTTAGAGTGAGAATGAATGGGGCAGATCTCCTCACTGTCTGTCTGAAAACGCGTATTCCTCGTGAACCGAAGGTTTAAAGTTACCTAATATGTATGGACCAGGGCTTTTTTGTACGCCCTGAAAAAAATTATTATCAGTTTAAGTATCATTTTTAAGAAACTACGTTCCCGTTAACCTGACCTGAAACGACGTCTGGCCTGTAGACGCTTATTTTTCATTTTTGATTATCAATCAAAGTGTTTGTTTAGGGTCGTCAAATAGGGGCAGCAAGATTATATGAAATTTGATATGGTTCATCCATGGATATGTCTGTGCAGTACACAACCACTCAGCAATTGACGTAGTTCAACTAAATGCCATTTTTATTCTTAAAAAGCTTCTGTCCATGGGTCCAACCGAGGTGTTTGGGACTCTACGGTTTATTTCCCTTACAAGCTCATAAAGGACTGTGGGCATTGTTGTGACCCAATGGTACTAGTTACTTATTATCACTTGTACGAGACCGAATCGTCAAATAAAAAAAAACTTAACACTCATGTCATTGGATTTGATAGACTCCATTGCCATTATTTTCCGTTGGTCACAAATTAATTCCTTACTTTTACCAGTTTGGATTGCTACAGATGGGATATTTCAACGCTGGTTAGACTCACGGATGATGGTTTGAGTTGCAAATGTGTTTGTTTCAGCCGTCAAATCTGGCATTATTTGCGCTTCCGCCAGAACAGCGGGGTTTCGGCTGAAGCTGACTCACTGGTGCGTAATTGGCACGATGATTCATGTAGCGCTGCGTGCTGGATTTCCTGCAATCACTGCACGATTAGCACCTTCTGGCAGGCCGGCACTGCGCGCTCAGTGCACGCCTCCCTCAGTTGAAAACAGGAAAAGCAGACCCACCAGTCCCGGAGCTAGCCGGCAGCGCCACCGATCGCAGCGGCCATCTCTGAAACTAACGAAATAGCGACGCCGAACAAGTACTCGAAATGGTACTCAATACCCAGTAGTCATCTCTATTGAGAAAACTCCTATGGGTTGAGAATAGCAATGGTGCTGGCTGCAATAGAAGTGTAGATAACATCCATTGTCATGCTCATGTTTGCTTAGCATGTAATTCTTCAGCCTGCTTGGCATGTGATTGGCCACTTGACTTGTTCGATTCTAGACACGAGAGATTTTAGAAAAAAATTGAAACAGGCAACAGGAATAGCCCAGAGTTGGTGCATCAGCTCACTACCTCACGTTGACGGGTTATCGTTATCCGCTCTCTGTAGACCGACTCGGGGTGCGCCGAGTCTTCCTGGTCTGACTCTGTAGTCCGACTCGGGGGGCGCGCCGAGCCTTCCTGGTCGGACTCTGTAGTCTGATTCGGGGAAGCCCCGAGCCTTCCTGGTCTGACTCTGTAGTCCGACTCGGGGGGCACCACGAGCCTTCCTGGTCTGACTCTTTAGTCTGACTCGGGGGGCGCCCCGAGCCTTCCTGGTCTGACTCTTTAGTCTGACTCGGGGGGCGCGCCGATCCTTCCTGGTCTGACTCTGTAGTCCGACTCGGGGGCACCCCGAGCCTTCCTGGTCTGACTCTTTAGTCTGACTCGGGGGCGCCCCGAGCCTTCCTGGTCTGACTCTGTAGTCCGACTCGGGGGGCACCCCGAGCCTTCCTGGTCTGACTCTATAGTCTGACTCGGGGGCGCGCCGAGCCTTCCCGGTCTGACTCTGTAGTCTGACTCAAGGGACGCCCCAAGCTTTCCGGGCCTGATGCGTGGTCAGAACGACCATGGACCACCACCACTGGGCGGCGTCAAGGTCTTTTATTTTGGCGAGCAGCTGGAAACCGATTTGCTGTTTGATTGATGACCCCGGCTGACCCTGTCTGACCATCGGGGCCGGTCGACTGCGCCCGTCATACATCAATACTTGACTTGGTTTTAATGGTTTTCATGGGTGCCGACGTGGTGTCTGACTGGGGGTTCGCTGGCACGTTTATATTAGTGATCTCGTGACACTATGAAAGACGCACTCGCGAGAGGAAAACGCCAGCTCAAAAACAACGCATGGACACTCGGCACCAATTAAAATGGTTGTTGCATACTGTGTGTTTTGCTAGAAGTGTTATTTTTCCGCTTACTTTACATGCTGAAATGAGGTTCGAATTGAAAAATGACCGTATATTTGAGACGCGTGCTGCAGATCCCATATACATATAATCACGACACACTGCTACCAGGTCCATAAGTAAACCTGACTAAAAAATAGACGCAATAATTGGATACCTTGTCGGTGAGTAGTGGTGGGAGAAGGAGAAACTCACTTGCCTGGTTGTAAGCTGTCGCCACTCTCATCTATAGGAGGTCATGGCCCAACTGTGCTGTCATTGATTAAGGTGTTGTTTAGACTCGGACGTGATGTTCGGAGTTCCGTTTTGTTGCAAAATAGCCACCAAAGAAACACATAACGACTACCTTTTTGATGTATCAATAGTTTATAAGGCATTTTAGGACTGGTCCTCTTAGGTAAACCTTCCGAATACCCCTAAAGTACCTATTTTTAAGAAGAGTTAGCAAAAGTTATTTCAATAATGCCATGAGGCTCATGTGATTGGTAGTAATATATATATATATATATATATATATATATATATATATATATTGACTACCAATCACATGAGTCTCATGATATATATATATTTTTTCAAGGTCTCGGTGACCTTACTGGAAGGCGTCCTATAATATGTTTGAAAGGGATGACACTTTCACCCTATAAAATACGTGACAGCCCATCCGAAGGTAAATGTCATAATGCCAGTGGGACTGAAACGTTATGAAGAAATAAACCAGGTCAATTTTTTAGAGCCTTTCATATCTGCTGTCGACAAACATTCATCATATTTATAGGGAATGTTGCACCTTAGTCGAATCTAGGAATTTAGTGTAATTAGGGTTATTCTTAGCCAAAAATCATGAAAGCGTCCATGATTTCTCTGAAAAAATGTACAACGAGCTCAATATTTTGATTTTTAAAATGCCCCTCTGGGGTGAAAACTAAACCTCTGCCTGTGGATGACGTAATGATCTGGCAACTACTACCGTATTCAATAGACTTCAATTGTCTGATTACTTACCGTAACGTGAGCGCTGTTGTCACACTAACAGCTGACAAGTGTGGTTGACTGGCTGGGGTACATGTGGGGTACATTTCAGGTAGGATTTTAGTTTCTGTCCATGGAAATTTTTAGTTTCAAGACAAATTGTATTTTGAGTACCGGGTTTTCTGGCATGCTTTACAAGTTGGCTATCTCAGTTAAAATCAAGTTATAAAGGTGCCACATTCGCTTTATGTAATCTGGTTTGCACTTTTAAGCTTATTAAATTTTTAGAGAAAGAAGTGAAAGCACAGACTGGCCAAGAATGCAGCTTGACATCTCGCAAATAAATTAACATTAGAAAAAAATTGTGTCCTAAATAATCACCGAGGGGAATCATTTCTATGCGTGATCCTACCCATAAGCGTCGCCACCGCCGAAAAAATGAGGGGAGGGGTAGTGAAACGTCAACTTATTGCTGACAAGAAACTTTCCACTCAGGAAAAAATCCTGTTGGACTTAGGCTCCTTTTTACCTTTCGCGCATACCTTGTAAATATTCCCCGATTTTTCCCCAATTTTCCAGGAATTGGCATTTTTACGAAATGTGTAAAGGCTAGGCCTGTCCGGCTCTCTTTCCCCATGCGTATAGCCATACCAACCGCAGCCAGGTGAAAATGAATATTGTCAGTACCTAGACAGTTTTGACGAACAAATTGCACCATAAATCAATGATTAAAGGGAACGGGCACCTTCACAACTGATTTTAACGAGATAGCCAAGTTGAAAGCAGGTCGGAAAACCCGGTACCCATATTTCATTGTGTTGGAACTCGATATTCCGTAGAAAAACTAAAACCCCACACCAGCCCCTAGCCCCCGTCACCGGCGGCCATTGTTGGAGCTACTGGTGTGACGACATATGCGACGCACGATGAGCATCAGCCAATCGAAGCCCTAAGCGTTTCAAGATGGTAGTGGTTGCCAGATCGTGACATCATCCACAGGCTAATATTTATTTCTTTTCTAGAGGAGTATTTTAAAAACCAAATATTGAGCTTATTGTACATTTTCAGAGAAATCGGAGTGGTTTCATTATTTCTGACTAAAAGTACGCCTAATAACACTAAATTCCAGGCCTCGACCAAGGTGCCACATTCCCTTTAAAGCCCTATATTTCGATAGGTATTCTGCTAAGACTCAGATACAGTTCAGCCAGTATAGTGTCAAAGCAATGTCCGGATTAGCATGCATTAGGCCTCCGCTATCATGTTCAGTCATAAAGAAAACAATGCATCAAGCAAGTTAATCTAGTAACAATGCGTCAAACGTTTCGGAGAGTAAATTCATCCATAAATATGTCCAGGATGATCAAGCTTGTATCTCTGTAAGACAGCACAGTGTGAATGATTTCGCCTTCTCCGCCGGAACCGAGGCCAGCCGAGACGGTGGAGCGACCGCCTGAAAGGATTAGGATGTACTGTACCGCCGTACTCCAAAGCTAGCTCCTTGGTCTCGCAAGAGATGGCAGCACCACCTGGATTGAACGGCGGCGTCGGACGCGACTTTTTCGGCGGCGACATCGTACAGGAGAACATGGAAGGAACTATGCGCTCATTTCTGCCTCGCTAATAACCAGGAGTGCCTCAGACTAAGTCTCTGCGATGGCGCTGCCAACGGAAATAGCTTTTTGAGCGCAGTGTACTTATTAGACTTGACCTGTGTCTACCGCAACGCCGACTTTCGAGATGCAATTAAAATAATCGCCGGCCTCCGCCGTCCGACCATCCTTGTTTTGGGTAATGAGACGCCCATCCGATCGGTGCACAGCTGTTCCTCTTCTGTAACGGGTTGTGCCCTATGACTATTTGTTTCCTCCGAATGATAACGAGCTCGTGAGCACGAGGTTATAAGGACAGTCGGGACACAGCGACAGAAGCGCAGAAAGTAGTCGTTCTAAATGTCTAAGCTCGGAATTGATTAACTCCACCTTTGAATCTGAATCTGCATAGAAATCTAAATCGTGATTTTCGTCCTCGTAACCGAAACATTTTCTAAGCACTTTCGGTCTGAAGATGTGAAAGCGTTCGAGACTCTAATTCGGCGAGCACATGCGGTGTAGCACGTGTGAATCATCTGCGCGAGAAATCGCCGGCGTGGCGATCCGCTGGACCACGTGATCATCACCCGCACGTGCAGCCATAAAAACCCGCTGCTGCCGCCTCAACCTCCCCGGCGTTTCGCTCGGCATCTCTTTGCGAACAAACAATCCTTTCCGGGGCGGCGGAGGGCGCTGCAATAAGTGCGACAGTACCGCATCAAGCATGCAGATGGCGCCGCCGCCGGCTGCGGCCCTCGTCGACAGCGTCGCGTCGCCACAGACGCGCTGACCCCGGCCGCGCGGCACACGTGTCCATTTGCATGATAGTGCCATTAGAGGCCAGGGGCGGACCGGGGCGTGCACCTTTTGGAAGGCTTGAAGATGAAATGGATCGAAATCAGTCGATTGCTGGAAATGGTAATATGTTAAGAGGAGAAATGATCCGGTAGAAAGTATGACAGTGTCGCAGTGAACCCTTCGTTCCCGTTTTACTAGAGCGAGGATAACGGCAGGTGGTAGTCTCTGGCGATGGTAGGGCAGCTGTGGTGCTTGAATGAAGCCGAATCACATAGATGCAGAGCTCAACTATAGCTGCGGAATGTTGATCAAGCAGTCACTGCGCTTGCCTTCAAAATATAACCTCGCGGCGCAACTCATCCGTGAATCATTGTCAGCTATGTGCGGTAGGCTTTTATGTCCGAGCACTTTGTTGTGTCATGTTTCACCAGGAGGGATGGTGGCGAAAAGCAATCGCCCGCGCCCGTCACGGGGCTGCCAAATTGCATCGTTGGTAGCACTTGTGTCAGCTGCCGGTTAGTGGCCATGTTGTCCGACCACCGCGGAAAATGGGCAGAAGGGTTCGGCGAAATACGAGGCAGTATCCAATCTGAAAAGAGTGTCCACGGTTTTTAATATTGGTTCTGACGAGACAGGGTGCAAATACCGCCGTCTTATTTGACTGAAAGACGCGGACAAATGTTTTGGGCACTCCCCTAGTGATTAATTTTGGATTACACCACTGAAAAATAAAGATCAGCCAAAACAGCATAAGAGGTACGAAGTCAAGTAAATCGAAGTAAAAACATTGTCTACCACTTCCTCAGTGTTCTTCAACTATGTTGGAATTCACTCGGGTTCATAACAAGCTTACTAGGTTTGTTAGCGTTTTAGGTTTGCTAGTAGGTATGAAGAGTCAACTCGGATGCTGATGAGATCACAACCGGATAATCATATATCTGTTTTTTAAAGCCAGGTATGCCACCCAGTTTGTCAAACCCATGGTATGTATGTTCCTCTAGGAATTAGTTACAATTATAAAAAAATCAATTGAACGGCGAGACGGTCACCAGGAAGATGTGTCTCGAAAGTTTTACCTTTGTCGGATTTTAATGCGTTGCACAATAATAACCATGCCTTGAAAGACACAATATTTTCAAATTTAATAATATTTCAAATCTAATCATAGTTCCACCATATTTGCACATACTTCCACATGTTTCCACAAATGTGTTCACACAAAAATGTCCCCATTCCACAGTTTCCTGACTTAAGCGTCTTCCCAATCTCGAACCACGATTCGTCGCAGACAGCCCCAGTCTGAAGCTCAGGCCCGCGGCTCTGATAAGCCCCTGATCCACCGGTGACTGACACACTTCCTCCACTCGGCGTCGCGAGGTCGATCTCGATTCGGATGGGAGGGCCGGTGAGGGTCGCCTGTTGAGGTCCGGCATTCCCGGGCTGGCCGCACCGGTCACCCCGCCCCAGGGCCCGGCGCCGGCACGGCCATCATTTCCAGATGCGATCGTCTCCATTTATCTGACTGAAAAAATCGCCCGATAATGAGTGTCCGTTCCCCAGGCAGAGAGAGGTAAGGGTTAATGTCACAGGGCGTGCGCCGGTGGCGCCGCCGGCGGCGCTGCGGCCAACTACGGCGGGATATTTTTACATCATTAAAGGCCCATCATCATTCATCAGAGCGGCGTGCGGCTGCGCGGGATGGCTGGAGAGGGTGACAGAGTGGCGTCCGGCTCGCGGCGGGGCGCCAGTGCCCAGTGCCCAGTGCCCAGTGCCCAGTGCCCAGTGCCCAGTGCCCGGCACAGGGCGAATGCCATCGATTTTGGGAAGCCGAGGTCATTCAAGCTTAGAATGTCTGGCCCCAGTTTTGAGCGTGTGGACTCTGATTCTCATTTCGGAACCAATGCATGCCCATGTTGAACCTTTCTGAATGGTATTGGACACTGCTGTAAGGACTCCGCGCCGGCGACGGGATCGTCGGTAACTGGGTTAGGACTCATCCGTGCCGACGATCCGTGCCGACGATCAGTATCGACGATCTTTGCCGACGCCTGCAGTGAAGGGATGCACGGGGACAGCCCTCTGGACCCCGCTCTTTGTACCGGGGCGCTCCGCATACCGGCGGGGTTACTCACACGCGCGATGCTGGGCCTTCGGGCGCTGCGTGTGACGTTGCGTGATGGTCGGATCGATCAATCGGGACTGTCCCATGTAGCTTCCAGGACTTTGACTGTTTACTGCACGTGCAACCAATGCAAAATACATCAATGTATATCTTTCTGGCCGTACGCACGTTTAGCTTAGCATTAGAAGCTGGATATGATTTGCATTTGTTAGAACTTCAGATTTGTTTGCGACCCCCTAAGAATGTTAACATTCATATAGAAAGTATTATCACAATTTGCCAGGGTGCGATTCTACATTTGTCCATAAGGCACTTGAAAACCAATACTTATGAATGTTAAGATTACCCAAGTCTTATTCACTCCCCTTGTAGATTTGCCTTTATGACAAAGAAGTTCAGAGAGCTGCTCTCTTCATTTCTACGTCTTGTGCACGTTCCCTGCATTCGTATTCGGTTGCTGTTTTAAGAGCCACCCGAATACCGAATCTTACATATAACACCATAGAACACAGAGGTCTTGCATGATGATCACTGAAGCATTTGAAAGCACCTGAAAACAGACATATTGAAATGTTAGTGGTATTATACACGCACACAGACAAAACATAAGGTACAGCCAGTACAAGCATACATCTAGTCGAGCGTTTGTGGTGCTGCTCATTCCATTTTTGTTCTGTTAGTTGCAGAAAAGTACCCAGTCTCAACAATAAAACAGCTTAGTCCACATAAAGGCTTGCACGTTTCCGATTGGGCTTGCTGTGATATGTTGAAGACTTTATGCGTGGATCAAGTACTATCAAGTGACCGATGTAGCTTAGATAACACATGCATTGCCTGGGCAATAGCATCAGAAAATTCATATATGAACATTAAATGAGAGCTCACTTCAGTTATCATTTGATGTCAAAGCCGTACTTGGAGACATGGCTTTGACCACCACTACCCCAAGTAACCCCACTGCAAGCATTAGGTACTGATATTTGCGTTATATTTACGAGTGGAAATTTTATCAGTCCAATAAACTAGTATTATTTGCTGCTTACTAATTGAAGACATCATTTGGAATGATAAGTCGATGAACCAAATACAGAAGTGTCACGACAAGTCTTATGTTCCCTCGTTTGAACCTCCCTATTTATATTAAGATCCTCGGGCTTCCAAATGAGTAGAATTCGATGCAGTGAAGTTTCCTCCTGTTAGTTGCAGAGAAGTACCCAGTCTCAACAATAAAAGCGGCCAGTTTAATCCACATAAAGGCTTGCACGCCTCAGATTGGACTTGCTGTGCTATGTTGAAGACGTTATGCGTGGATCAAGTACTATCAAGTGACCGATGTAGCTTTGAGGGACAGGCTCTGAGTGGTGATGAGGGCATCTGCTGCTTCTTGGGCTTGGCCAGTCGAATACACCCATACATTTGCAGCTGGTCTTCATTCCCTGAAAACTTTAACATCCTCCAGGAAATTTGGTACCTATTACCGACGAGGCAATATCACTGTAAGCTGTAGATACAAGGAAAAGATGGATGTGAGACAAGAACACCATGTGTTTGTTTTCCTCCCTCATTAAAACAATTTTTCTACTCTAAGAATATCACAAAACAGTTTTCTATGCCTTAATCTCCAAATATTCTACAAGCATGGATAAGTTAAATAATAGGTATAAAATTGCCTAGAAAGGTAACTGTCAGCCAAAAATTGTGTCATTTCAAGACCATATCGGACTCCTGCCTTAGGAGTTGGTGATTTTTACCTGTGTTGAGAGTCAGTGAATAATCAAATAAGCGTTTTCTCGTCCCCGTCCTGCCCCGGTCCAGTTCGGCTGCAACCTTCCACACCTGCGGACGCCGTCCAGGCAGCTAACCTCTGGAGCTGGTCCTGGACACAGGCTCAGGGTCCTGGACACAGGCTCAGGGTCCTGGACACAGGCTCAGGGTCCTGGACACAGGCTCAGGGTCCTGGACACAGGCTCAGGGTCCTGGACACAGGCTCAGGGTCCTGGACACAGGCTCAGGGTCCTGGACACAGGCTCAGGGTCCTGGACACAGGCTCAGGGTCCTGGACACAAGCTCAGGGTCCTGGACACAGGCTCAGGGTCCTGGACACAGGCTCAGGGTCCTGGACACAGGCTCAGGGTCCTGGACACAGGCTCAGGGTCCTGGACACAGGCTCAGGGTCCTGGACACAGGCTCAGGGTCACACTCGCAGCCGTGAGAGGTGTCGGACTGCGGTACTATCCATCATAACTGAGCAGCAGGCGGTCGGGCGCGATTTGAATCTACCGGAGGGTCCACGGTCGGCCACCCGCGGCGCCGACGCCTGCGACACTCACCACTCCCGGCGGCGACGACGCGGCCGGAAAAACGGCGCACCGGCCCGTATTTGTCGCCGATGAGTCCTCTGGAATGCTGCGGCTGATGTCCGGGTTTACATCACAGTGTCTTGGCTCTGTCGATAGAATGTAATTGGTTCGTCTGCTGGTGTTGGAGACAGTCATTTGGAAATGGTGTTGCGCCAGGAGGGATATAAACACATGGATGTATTTGCAGTCGCTGCTACGTTGCCCAAGGGATGCTTCGATGCTATGGTGCTATGATGCTTCGTTGCCCCAGGGAGGCGGTGGTGTGAAAACGCGATCGCGTTGCAACCTGTAGGCTTGGGCTCAATTCCTAGGTATTCATTTAGTATTCCGATTCTTTTAATATTCTCCCAACAGTATGAGAAGTGTTGATGCCACAAGAACTTTGAATTCGATGTGCCGTAAAACCAAAAAGCTTGCATCTCTGTTTATCTAGATTAAACTCATTAACTTGGGGTAATAACCTACGTGCCCCGTTTCATCTCCGTTCTTTGGCAGCTACCAGTCTCCCAAGGTGGCAGGTGATTGCCGTTTCATCTCTGCGTGCATGCTGCGTCGTCAGCACGCACCTCCGCTGCTCCGCGACAGTGCACTTAGCTTCAGCGGCAGAGAGATGTCGTGCCGTCTCCTGCGGTGAGCTCCCGACGTGCCCTCAGGCGGCGTGTCAGCGCCAGCGCCCGAGGCTAGTCTCTCCAGGACAGCCAATCAGCACGGCAGCCACCGCTGCCGCTGCCAGGTAATCAACTGCTGTGCACCACCTACGTCAGCGGACCGACACGGCTGCCCTGCTGGAATGGAAAACTCAAGTGGCCGACGAAGAACTCGCGACGGTCAAACCGACTAAAGCTCATTGGGACGTGCAAGTCTCACAAACGCTGCAATCTATATTCTTGATGTATCTGTCACTGAGCAGAGACACCTTTCGCGGGCTATTCTTGGCCCTCAGTGAGGTATTCCAGGGACAGACAGGGATGAGAGGGACTGCGACCTCTCGCTCCAGGGCCCACAGCTGTCATGTGGCGCTGAGGTCACTCTGCCAACGTACATACACAGGGCAGACGGTGACGGATCAGAGCTGCTGCGCTCCGGCCCGTCCAGGTCCTGCCTAATGGCCTCGGTCCAGTGAGACGCGGCCTGTCGCGACCGACGTCGTGCCGCTGTTGTCTGGAAAAACAGCTGCCGACGCTCCTCCTCGACGGCTGGGACGCTGGTGGATCGCCTCTGGTCCAAAACGGGTCTGCGTGCCAGCCGCTGTCTGGGAGCAGCGACTCCGAAATACAGTAGCGGCGACGCTAGCTCATCGCGTACCATTGTCACGGAATTAACACTCGGGTCACGTGACGCCTGCCTCCCCCTACATCGTCGCTGACGACGAGGGGTCAGACACCGGCCGGGGTGCGGCCCTGTTGGCTGTCCCAGCGGGTGGCGGGTGACTCTGAGAGCTGTCAGTGGGCCCGGCCTCATTTGTCTCGCTCCAGTGTCGTCGCTGTCGACGTACCCCTGAGAGTGGCCGCCGGCGATTAGTGCGCGTCGCCGCCGACGGCCTGGTGCGACCTTTCCCCAGGGCCGACGACGGCCAGACTGCTGTGACAAAGACCTGACACTGCTCAAAGTTGGCGGGTTGAGGGAGAAGTTTAGAGCTTATAGTCATTATTATCGGTAGATTTCCTAGGCCAGATTGGGCAGACGTGATTCACCTGCATACTTTCAAACGTTGTGAAGATAACTGAAACCAAATATTTAAGCAATCAACTGGATTTATGTCCAGACGTTAACATCTGCATACTGATTCTTGCTCAATCAAATATGATGTCGGGAGCAGCACATCTTACTATTGTCATAGTGAGCATTGTTACGCCAATTTTATGGCCTACTTCTATTACAAAATAACTGCATTTGCGAGAACTTATTCACTCATAGCTAAAGTATGAAGCGATTTAGCGCCTTCTGAATAATGGCGGTAATGCCAGAAGAATATATGATATCACCACAGTACTCTTTCTTGTCCGGACAAATTTTCCATGTTCAATCAGAAATATTAGATTTGATAACTTTTGGGACGGAACTGCTGGCATGACCGTTGCATGACTTCTGAAGATATTTGTTAGGCCAATTCGGGAGGCTCAAAGTACCCAGTTTGCCAGTCACGCTGGTAACTAAAGTTGAATATTGATGTTTTTTTTAGAGGTGACTGGCACAGCCTTAAGTGAGGGAGGAAGGGGACGAGTCCGCTCAGCTGGCAAACCGAGAGAGTTGTTCTCTCTCAAACTTAGGAACTCGACTGATCTCGTTTCAGCCCTGTCAAAAAAAGTCTTCTCAAATGGAATGTAGGTAAGCTGTCTCGATACCGCCATACCACACAGCAGGGACGGTGGATTCCATTTTCGATGGGCTGGGCAAGATTTTCGGGAGAAGGGCGCCTGCCTCTCTAAGAAGCCGCTTCCATTCTCAGGGGTGCCTATGCTATCCAGGGGCGCCTTTGCTCTTCTTTGGGTTGCCTTTTGCTGTCCAAGGGGCGCCTCTGCTATCCAGGGGGCACCTTTGCTATCCAAGGGCGCTTATGATATCCATATCATGTATTTCTCACACTTCCACACAAATGAGGTGGCTTTTAAAGTGTTGTCGCAATGAGTATGAAGTGATTATAAACTATGGAAGGAGATGGTAAGGATGAGGAAAGGTGAGGATCAAGAGGATGGGATTCTACCTGGAGGGGTCGCTGCAGCCACAGGCGCATGCGCTCACAGCCTCCAGGTAGAGTAAGGATAAGGATAAGGATTAGGTTCCGATAAAAAAACACACACACAATCGCACACTCACTTTGAACACTTAAACTAAAATAATATGAGGATGAAAATGTTCGATTCTTCGGCTTCGTTTTCATTTCGTCTTCGATCTGGTAAATTTCGTTGTCTGTGCTCCATCATGTCTGTGACATCGTTGCCTTGCTTCACTGTTGTTCAATTGTTGCATATTTTTTCTTTTCTTTAATCTCCGGTGCTGATGTTCTCTTTCACAAAACTTGTTTTTTATTGTTCTCTAAAATTAGCCATCCTGAAATATTTCAATATTCTCGCCGCAGAAGTTTTTTCTTGAAGGAGCTCTTAAAAACACGTGAAACGCAACAAAAAATCAAGGAGAAAGATTAGCGACGAAACGAGGATATTAGGCCAAAAATGGCGACTTACTTCTTATTTTTATCTTTTTCTAGCTTGCACCAGAGACGGTCGAGGCGAATGAAAATTAGTACATAATGTAGCGAAAGGAATTTATCCTTCACCTGTATGGTATCATTGCTAATTTTAAATTAGAACAGGAGTATTTCTATATTTTCAAAGAGCACTGAAAACACGTCCACTCCCTGTCGCTGAAAGAACTGAACTAGGTGGCGCCTTTGCTCTGTGGGGGTTATTGTTCTGTCCAAGGGACGCCTGTGCTATCCATGGGGCATCTATACTATCCAGGGGCGCCGTTACTCTTCTAAGAGGGCGCCTTTTCTTTTCCAGGGGGCCCTCTGCTGTCCAGGGGTGCCATTGTGATCCAAGGGCGCCTATGCTATCCAGAGGAGGCGCCTTTTCTCCCCTGGGGGCGCCTATTTCTCTCCTGGGGGCGCCTATTTCTCTCCATGGGCAGCTTTGATGGCAGGGGGTGCCATTCATATGTAAAAGTGTCTTTATTTTGCACAAGAGGTCCTACCTCTTTAGGTAGACAGTATTTAGGCCTGATTTTCTCTTGACCGACCCGAGCGCCGGTCAAATCCGGGGGGGCGCCTCCCGGACCAAGCCAAAACCGGGAGTGCAAAAATATGCTTTTGCACACCCTCAATTTTTGTTCAATCTTGCCCCCCGGAATCCATTGTCCTGCAACACAGCCATTACATAGTTAGCCTGGTCTCTCAACCCACCTCCTCCCCTTGCTCCGGTCGTGTCCAGGATGGTCTGTTCCCACCAAAATGGGGGGATTACTATGCGGGTGGGATTTCTGTTCCCACCAAAAATACCGATTATGGCAAAAATACGCTTGGGATTAGCTGGGAAAAGCTAATAATAAAGCTGATAATAAAGCTAATAAATAAAAGCTAATGAATAATAAAAAAGCTGGGAAAAAGTTAAGTCGGGATTAAGGATCACTATACACTTCGTTCTCTAAACTGAGTCTCCAGTGTGAAGCAGTCGTACAGTGCTTGGCGGCACGCGAAGACCCTGTTGGTGCCAAGCTAGGAGACTGGAAACTTATATGTTGACACCCGAACACTTTTTGTAACTATGTCTAATTTCTGTTTTTTTTGCGTCGCTTAACAATCTCAGAGGTCAAAATTTTCTTTGCGGAAAGAGGCAAGCACAATGTGTCAACTCTAAAGAGTAAAACTTGAAAAGAACATGATGCGACAACGGGAGTTACAATAACAACACCTATTAATTTGTCTTTATTTCAAACAGCATGATTGATCAACGTTAGTTCATTGCTTAACCCCACTCGTACTATAAACAACGACCCGTTGTCTTTGGACTGCCGCGCGGGTGTGTGTGTGCCGGTCGCCGCCGGGCGGTACGCCGCGGTATTTTTGGACCAGCTCCGCGCCCTGGGTGGTCGTGCCCGGTGACCTCCGCCCAGCCGGGCCACCAACAATTCGCGACGCGGCCACAGTCCCGCCGCTGTCCACCTGTCCGCCTCTCTGAGCATCTCCCGCTGGGCTCCGCGCCTGGAAAATCTCCGATTCTGGCCAGTTCTCCACCCAAAGTGTCCGAGTGGCGTCAAAAAAGGAGCTCGCTGACTCGCCAGGGGTCCGCAGTTGGCCGCACGAGCTCAGCGGGGGCGCTGCCGGCGTCTCCGCCGACGAATGACCGGTCCGCGTCGCCGGCGACGGCAGAAGTGGTGGAGCGGACGACGGCCGGAAATGGCCGCGCCGGACGCGCCGCCGACCACAACGAACGGGGGTGTCACAAAGTATGCCCGAGGGTATCGGGAAACCGACACTGTCACATCGTAGCTCGCTGCAACATCTAAAAATACGAATGCTGCAGTGAATTTTCTCCAAAAAATTGTAGATTAATCATTCGGTTGGTATTTCGTGCACTCTGTGTAGGTGAAAACGCAATTCGTGAAGACGGAATCGCTGTTCGTTGTTGGCGGGTCAGAAATAAGATTAGCCGATGTTTATGAGAGTGACTGACATCTCCACAAGCGAGAAAATCGTGGCGATAAGGGAAACGAAAAACATAAGCGCTGCTTTTGTGATGACCACAGCCAGCGAGAGGCACGAGAAAGAGTGAGTGCTGTCGCCAAGAGAGGGAGAAAGAGAGAGAAGAGAGAGAGAGAGAGAGAGAGAGAGATGTTGGAGAAGGAAAAGAGATGGAAATGAAAAGTTGTAGAGCAACGAAACTGTTGGACGAATTGTCATTTCGTGAAATATTTATGGAGAAGATAAAGTAAATGTTTAAGAAATGTAATTCAGCCAGACTTGAGGGAGCCGATTTGGAGAGCCGATTTGTAGGACTGATCGTCCAATTGAGGCAGCCTTTATCTGGTGGTCACCCTGGAAATGGAACCCGTCTGAGTTCTGGGACATGCATAAGAGCCACTTTTGTCTGGCATTTACGTCACTCTTCATTTGGCTAGTGAAAGGCGTTCGGGAGTGGACTGCTATCCCTCAGGGGATTTGGAGAGGAATTCAAACTTCACTAGACTGAGTGCCCACGGACCCAAAGGGTTCAACTTCATAGGATTTGAGTCAATTACTTCCCCTTCTGCTCCGTACGTAGGATAATCTGCGGCTTTGTATCTACCTACTTGTTCCTATTCTGTCTTTATTTCTCAATTTATATTTGACACTTTCTATTAACTTCTTTCTTTGTATTTCTTTGTTCCTTTTTCTCTATAATTTTCCCTTGGTTATCGATCCTCCCTATATCTGCGTTAATTCTCCGCGTAACTTCGCTCCTGGTTTGTTATATTTAATGTTCTCCAAATTTCGTCCGCCCTTTGTATTTGCTCGCTTTTTGAAGGACGAAAAAGTTGCCACCAGCCATGTGCAAAACAGCTTAAAGGGAATGTGGCACCTTGTTCGAATCCTGGAATTTAGTGTAATTATGCGTACTTTTAGCCGAAAATAATGAAACCACTCATGATTTCGCTGAAAAATCTACAATAAGCTCAATATTTTGATTTTTAAGATACTTCTCTAGGGAAAGAAGTAAATATCTGCCCGTGGATGATGTCATGATCTGGCAACCACTACCATACTCGAAACGCTTCAAGGGCTTCGATTGGCTGATGCTTATCGTGACGTCAGCATATGTCGTCACACCAACAGCCATGACAACTGTGGCCTGCTGCTAAGGTACATGAGGGGTACATTGCAGGTAGGTTTTAGTTTTTTTCTACGGAAATCTCGAGTTCCAAGACAAATGATATATTGAGTACCGGGTTTTCCGACTTGCTTTATAACTTGGCTATCTCAGTTAAGATCTAGTTATGCAGGTGGCACATTCCCTTCAAGCTATTGTTCTGAATGACTGCTCGCAGCGAATTTATGTTTCAAGATTGAGACTTAACCCTGGGCCTGGGCTCTTTTCGTACACAGCACCGCCTGGCTGGGTCCACTCTGACCGCTGTGATCTCAAAAACTGGAATTGATATGGAAAAAATTAATAGATGCTGAAAGTGTCTTACCACCATGTTTCAAACCATATCTGGTGACCTGTGACATCATAGTGGGCCAAAATGGGCCAATTTAAACTCATTTAGGAAATAATTTGCAACTCGATAAGCATTAGATCTAGACCAAACCAGAATGCATCAATGTGTTTGTCGTCACCCAAGGATTTCATGATATGCGGCATGACCCTATTAAGGTTACATTATGACATTGACCTTAGGTAAAAGTCGAATAATAATCTTTCAAGATCACGTTTCATGTCTTTCAAATCCTTGGGTAATGTTTATCGGTACGATGCCAAATTACGACTGTATCTTGTTTCGTTCAAAGTTATAGACACAAACACTTTCAATGACCGTGACATACAGTGAACTCCGGTAACTTTGGTATTGACTTGATGTCAAAATTGAGGACAGCTGGCATACTCTTTTTTGTTTCAAGAGGTTTTGAATGATGTTTTGAAACTTGATCTAGCTGTTCTAGTAGCCGAGTTACACCCTGGTTTTGTCAGTCTCGTTTAGCACAGAATCACCTTACATTCTTTTAGAAATGACGTCATAATTCGTTGATCTGACCTAACATGATGTCAAATTATGTTTATAAGCTATCAAGTTAGTCACCCTAGAGGCATGCCAAGCGACGTACGCCTCAATTGAGTCGGCTTGGAACCATTTGCGAAAAACCGAGGGGTCCGATCGGATCCCGCCCCAGGCGATGCAGGGCTAACATTTGTAAATGACAAATAAACGAGGTTTATTTCAAAACTATCAGCGCAGCAAGCCGTAAACCCACACTCACATAAGGTCCATAATGTGTCTATGATCTGCAAACCCTGCGGGGTAACACATGTTTGAATCTACCATTGTAATCACAATCAGGGTTTATATATATATATATATATATATATATATATATATATATATATATATATATATGTTGTATATGTGACAATGCGGGTAATTATATGAAATTATAATATATTATAAGCAGATGTCTATCACTTTAGAAACGTTGAGTTTCCACATTTCCAATGCTTCTGAACCAACGTCAATGCGTTAGCGCACATACTCAGTGCCAGTTGGTTCTCTTGCCCCCTGGTATGCACTGGCGCTCCCGTCCTAGTCCTGCCATCCCTGCGCAGCGATTCACCCTTGTCGTCCCCTTGGTCCCTTCTGCGTGCTGGATCTGACACCAGCCGGAGGTGGCGAGTTGGCAGTTTTTCATACGTATTTCTCTCCGTTTGTTACTCTGAACCCTTCGTTCTAGTTTTAGTTTGTGCCGATGTCATGCTGCTTTAACGATTTAAACAAACTGGAATATCTATGTTTTAAATATTCTTCTATCTTTAATTGCATTTTTCAGAACAATTCACTGTCTGTGGCTCACATATTAAAGTTCAGCTACGGAACCCGTCAGGGCACTTCTTAGCTGAGCCGCTGTCTGGCTGAACTGTGAACTCGCGTACTAAAGACAAAAATATTTACTCAGGCAGATATCCTTGACATTTCCAATCAATGACGACCGAAACATTGATCAGTGTTTAAATGTTCATGATGCCGTGCTGCCTTCAAATTGCATTCACTGCATATGAACAAATTTTCTTCTCTCTCACTACTACGCTAATAGCCAGCCTCAGTAGCAATTCAAATGCCAATTGAAATGTTTATGAATGACAAAACAAAGAAAAGACTTTATTCAGAGTCATCCACAAATCCGATGGCTATTAGACTCCACGTCAGTAAAGGGTGGTAAAATGGAAGCACATACACACGCTATTGAAACAATAAAAATCCAGCTAAAATACAGTTATGCATAAAATACTCAACATTCTCAACAACACAAGTACTCAGCGCGCCTCAATCCCGCTCTGTGATTATATGGTCCTGGAGTGCAGAACAGAAAACAGGTACTGGTAACCTCCTCATCTCCACAGGTAGCTCGTTGTAGTAGGAGGCACCCGTGAGCAGAACCTGCGCTGCCCCATGCTGGTTCGTGAGCGGGAACGCAAATATTATGGTTCTGCCTGGTATTGCGCTCCCGAACAGAGCCGACCTGTACGAATCCCCGGGCCAGCTCCTCTGGCTCCCGAGACACATGCCTTGTGTACAATGAAGTGTGGGTACCTCTCAGCTCACCCGCCGACAGCCAGCGGAGGTCACGTAACAGGCCGAAACATGATCAAACTTTTGCGGCCGAAAATCACTTTAGCAGCATAGTTAATGATTTTTGGAGCCGAATGTTGTTGATTTGAGTACCATTGCCAAACACGGTGATACAGTAACGGACCCGAGAAATCACCAGCGAGCTGACTATCGGCGAGATGATTCCGGGAGGCAAGCAGTGTCTCAGATGTGATAGACCACTCAAAATTCCGTAGCACTGACAGTGAGAAGAGAAATGTGAGAGTTCCAGCTGAGGGTGCGGTCGAAGGTGAGCCCGAGATTTTTACATTCATAGAAGGAACTAAATCTAGACCGCGAAATTTTACAGAGAAATCGCCAATGTGTCGAATGTTGGAAGCACTTCCTAGCAAAATAAGTTGGGTCTTGTCAGCGTTTACTTTAAGCCCGTTACCCGAACCAAATATCTAATGAAGCTAATGCCTTTTCCATGCGATTAATGAGAGATCGGAAATGTGATTTTTGCCGCTGACAAGGATTTGGGTATCGTCCGCGTACTGTACTACGACCGCATCCTCAGCGTACAGGCTAAGGTCGTTAGCAAAGATGCTGTAGAGCAAAGGGCCGAGACATGAACTGAAAAATTCCCATGTTGTTTGGGAGACAGGAAGAGACTTTAGAAACACCCAGATTGTCAGCGGAAGACTAACACTCTGGGTGTGGTGCCAAAGTATGCCGAAAACCATGAGGTATCAATTCCATGAGCCTGGAGTTTTTGATCAGGCGAGGTGGTCAATCACATCAAAGCACTTACTCAAATCGAGGAGACAGAGGAGGGACACCTCTCCACGATCATTGGCTGTCAGGATGCTGTCGGTGATGGATATCAGCGCGCTTTCGCACGAGTGACGGGGGCGAAATCCGTGCTGGCTGGAGGATAGGAGGTGATTGTCAGAAAGGTAGGCGTAGAGCTGCTGATGAACAGCACGCTCTAGGATTTTAGTGATGGAAGGGACGATACTAATAGGGCGGAAACTGGAGGGATCAGAGGAATCTCCGGATTTAAAGATGGGGTGAACCAGGGCATGTTTCCAGGAAACTGGGATTTCGTTGGTTAGGAGGGAGCTGTTGATCAAGTGGAGAAGTGGCAGGCCCAGGGACTCGAAGACAAGGCAGACGATGTGCATGCTAATGCCGTCACTGGCACTGGAGGTGGACGAGCCTCTTCTAAAAACGATGGACTGAAGCTCGTCCAAGGTGATGAGACGCAGGGTGAATGCGCAGGCGCCCACGCGCGGCAGCCGACACGCAACTGATGGAACTGCTCCCATAGCGGCTACCTCGGCCGCCACCCGCGGGCCGACGCCGACAAAAAAGCGATTCAAGTCATCGGCTGTTGCGTCCGGTATAAGCCTAGCTCCACCCTTCTTGCTACCAATCACCCTGTCGACACACCTCCAAATGCCCCTCCGACCCTCCTCCTGCAATCGCCTATGCACATCGTCGCGCATGTCGCGTCGCATCGCTGCCTTCACTTGTCGATTCAAATCGCCATACTCATCCGAACGGTGGCCGCCGATTGCTAGCGCCGCCCTGCGGCGAGCCATCAAATCGATGGTTGTCCCTGATACAACAGGTGCACTCGCGTTGCGGATACGAATAGTCCTGATCGGAGCATGGCGGTCAAGAACTGTTACTAAATTCTGAAGAAATGCATTCCACTTTTCAGCAAGACTGTTAAGAGTAAAAACATCAGACCAATCAATACCTAATAAATCCAGATTGAAGACAGTGGGATCAATGCGACGCAGACAGCGGGTTTGTACAAAAGTAGGTTTTGGACGGCACCGCGACACGGTAAGCTGGGCACGAGTGAATGAGTGTGGACTATAATGACAAAACTTTGTGCCAAAACGAGTGACTAGACCAGGATTATTGACTATGATAATATCCAGACACGATCCTGCAGGGCGATAAGTAGGCATGTTGATACATTGGTGCAGAGTATTATCCTCCAAAAATCCCATAAGATAACGCTTTGCCCTGTCATCTGGGGGCTTCAAAACATCACAATTTATGTCACCAAAAATCACGATTTTTGCGGACGGGCAGGCCAAAACAACATCCTGATACTCAAGTTCTAAATGGTCAAAATCAGCACGCAACGCAGCATCACCATGACGCGGTGGACGATAAAGAATGCAGAAGACGATCTGCCGTTTCGAGTCTGGTTTCACTGAAACCCAGAGACTTTCCAGTAGACTGCTAGCTGGTTTTCTGACGCCTGTCTTCAGCAGTTTCGCAGTCATACCTTCTCTGACTGAATGGCTGGAAGACCTATCGCCGCTTGTGCTCGAACACAATTTGTACAGAGGCACAGCGTGCGGCCGCGATGTAAGCGTGAAACAATGCCAGCTATACGTCAGTCGAATGGAAGCACCTCCAGAGCCCCGGCAACTCCGATCTGGCTGCTGGCACATTAATCACCCAACCAAATAGGATCCTACTGTTGTTGAGCTCCGCTATCAAAACACATGTCTGGCCGGTTATTGATGGAAAAAAGTTCGCAGCGGGCGTGCTAGCATAAGTAATGATTAGTCTGATTTACAGCTTGGTATCAACAGCTGAGAAACAGATGGCCTGTTGACTCTGTTCAGATCCCGGCTCGGAGAGTGGTCATCTAACACACTAGCCTCCGAGCTGCCGAGCTGTTGATTTTCAATTTATCAGGGTACGCCCTGCACTGACAGCGGGTGTCAGCAAGGGATACAATTTTAGTGTCCACACCGCTCCGTCACACTGAGGTCTGGCTCATCTCGTCTCATTCATCCCATCTCATCTAACCCCATCCCAATAAGTGGTGATGGTCCCATCCGGCCCTTTGCCATTTTCCCTGGGTATATCATACACTGCCGTCCAATCCCGAATGAAAACCTCAAATTTATTTCCGATTGAGAATCAAACCGGCCAAATTTTGTTTCATCCTGTTATTTTGTATCCCATGTCACGATTCCAGTGTCATGGGGGTTTCTAAGGGGCGGTATTTTTTGGAACCTCGCCCCATCCTTCAGTGCTCAGAGACCCTGTCGCCCTGCAGATCTTCTATATTGTAACAATATTTTTCTAAGCTTGATAAACCATATTACCCAGCTACACGTTCACACACTTCGTGAGAATGCGAACGAGTAATCCATTCCGCTGCCTAATAGCCTGCGTGGCGCCACCTTTGCTCTATCATATCGTATCTCACGTTGAATGACGTCGTGATGAGAAGTTAAAACAGCCGTTGTAGCCGCGGGAGGTCCGAGGGCTCGGTTCTGATGTCACTGCGCTGATTACACTCATTGCCTCGGGCTGGGCGACACCGATCCGGGCGTATTGATTCATTAGTGTCGTTGGAACGGAGCCCCGCCGCCAGCGACGCGGAGGCTCGCGTCGCCGCCGACGCAAACACCTCCCAGGATCACTGCACTCAGCCGGAACCGCCGCCGGCGGTGGTCGGGGGAGGGGTGCGGGGGCAGCCACCCGAGATATAGCGCAAGTTTTATTTCGGCCGTTGCTTTCGCTGAGACAATGGGTCTTAGAGAACAAGACTAGGCACACTATTGCACTCGTGTAGAAAAGCAGACCAGCTTGTCGATAAAAACGTTTGGTGAGGGACGCCTCAGCCGGGAGATTGACTGCGGGCTCATCGGCACCGGAAATGGCATCCAACCTGAGGCTGGAATATCTTGCGATGGAGCCTTTATGATACGGAGCTGTGTCACTCGCGCAGGGACTGGCTAGATATTTTCATACGTTTGCTTACTGTGCCACGTAAAACCTTGTAAAAATGTTGGCTTGGTGAAAAAGGCGTGATTTTGCAAAGTGCAGAAAATGTTTGATGACTACTGACCTCAAGAACTTGAACAAGAAGTCAAGTCAATTGACACATAACTTCCTCTGCTTTCAGAGCCGGGGAACGTGGTCTGCTTCACGTGCAAGAACAGCTTCGACTCCGCGTGGGCTCTGGTGAAGCACGTCCAGGAGGATCATGGCGTCAACATCTACATGCATGCTCCAGTAGCTGGACGTGCTGCGACAGCGCGGTCGCCACCTCCTGCGGCACATGCCTCACCTCCACGACCGCCCTCGCCACCACCGCGGCCAGCCGCCTCCACAGCCGGGCCGATACGCCGACCTGCGGCTGTCGTGTCACCCCCACCAGTCAGCCGCTCCTCGCTGCCCGTGCTTCCCCCGATGCCGGCGGCCTCCGCACACTTGGCGCCGACATCTTGTCACTCAGGACCTTTTGATCTACCCTTTTTGCGAATGCCACTGACAGGTGAAAAGGCATCGCCATTTCCATCCATGCTTAGTTCACCATTTGGTCGTCCACCTAGTCACGCTTTTCGCATGGAAAATATAATCTCGGAGCAGTTTCGTCTGCAGCCCCAGCTGCCTATGTCGTTTGAACTCGGCGCCAGGCCAAGACCTCCTCTTGGCATACCTCTTGAGCCTATGGACTTCTACTCGCAGAGGCTAAGGCAGTTGGCGGGGGCGACGCTTCCACCACAAGAGCTGCTTTCGCCTCCAGCGAAGCGTCCAAGAGTGTCAGGCGTATCGCCTCCTGCAGGGTTTGGCTCTCCAGCTGGTCCAAGCACGTCCAGTCCTGGGCCAGTGAGAAACACCCCACCTACAGGTGCTCCACGCACTGGGGCAACTGGCAAACCGACACGCAAGGAGAAACCGCGGGCCTGTGAGCATTGCCACAAGGTATTCCGCTTCCAGAGTAACTTGATCGTTCACAGGCGCATCCATACTGGGGAAAAGCCATATAAGTGTAAGATCTGCAGTCATGCCTGCACACAGAGTTCAAAGCTCAAGCGGCACATGAAGACGCACATGAAAGAACTCGAAGTCAGTGTGGAAAAAAACTCGCAGGCCAGCGATGATGTCAAGGAAGAGGACGAAGACGCCAGCGTACAGGAGGAAGACGAGGAGGAGGAGGAAGAGGAAGAAGAACTCCTGGACGAAGATGAGGAAGGCTCTTCTGAAGAATTGGCAGACATGGATGGTCCCGAAGACCTATCCACAAAATCAGCAGCATCAACACCCGTCCCCACGTCGTTGGCCGCTGCACAGAACGTCTTGCCGCCGACTCCATCGTCGGAAAAATCATCGCTGGTCGGAGAACTGATGGACAAATTTGGTCTTTCCAATATCAATACCTACAGGGACGCCTACAAGCAGGCTCTTCGCGAGTCAGGCAAAGAAGAGGAGAGGACAAGCGAGAGCGACCACAGTGACGGGGAGGCTCGAGACAGCGAGGCAGCTCGGGAGAGCGAAGCACGTGAAAGTGACAGGAACGAGGAGAGTGAAGAGCGGGATAGTGAAACGCATGACAGCGAAGTCCAGCAGAATACAACTTTTGATAATGGTGTGAGCGAAAGGGAGGCTCCAGGGAAAGACGCTGAAAAGTGCGAAACAAAGAGTGATAGCAGAGAAAACGAGCTGGTGGAACGTCGAAGCACCATAAAAGTCAGGGAGGAGTTCGGTGGTGGCCTTCTTACACAACAGCAGCCACCAGCTCTCGACCTGAGCCGGGCCAGCGTTTTGGGGTCGTTTGAAGCGGCCTTCGACCCTGCTCGTAGGCTGAAACTGGGCCGCGAGCCTGATCCGAGTATGTTCCCGAACCTGTGGCTGCCTCCAATGTCTCTGCCGCATGAGTTTCCGTTCCCACCTCGCGGCCCCCTCCCGCCAGAGTTCCTCAACCACACTAAGGCGTCTGAAGCGTTGAAATCACCTCAGCGTGGTCTCCATCAGGCCTTCCCTCTAAAGCCAGGAGGTGGCGACTCTCGCGTCTCTCTGGACTCGTGTTCACCCTCTCCGAAACGCAGCAGCGACCGGAGCCGGCGCGACACTTGCGAGTACTGTGGAAAAGTGTTCAAGAACTGCTCCAACCTGACCGTTCACCGGCGCTCCCACACTGGCGAGAAGCCCTACCACTGCAACATGTGCAACTACGCCTGCGCTCAAAGCTCCAAGCTCACCCGGCATATGAAAACTCACGGTCGAATGGGAAAGGACGTGTATCAGTGCAGGTTTTGTAACATGCCATTCTCAGTGGCATCGACTTTGGAGAAACACATGAGAAAGTGTGTGGTTAGTCAGAACAATAAGACGGGCCTGCTGCCGCCGGTTCTTCCTGGCCATTGACTGCGTCTTTTGTTTTGGGGGCGGGTTAGCCGTGACGTCATATGTAGGCTGATGACGTCACCCGCTGTTTTCTATCGGCCCTAGTGCAATCATTGCCGCCAGACGATGTGTACTGGAGGAGCGTATCCACCGGGCGAGTGCTCGTGACCGGCCGGTGTGTGTGTGTGTGGGCACTCACGGAAGCTCTGGCAAAGTACAATGTCTTCTCTATTCAGTATTAGGCGTTCTGGATCAGTAAGGCCAGTGCACAAACCAAATAGCGCGGCGCCGATGCAGTCGATTGTGGGAGTTTTGTCTTGCAGTGGAACGGTTCAGGTCACATATGCTGTATTGTCTTTTAGCAAGGACTGTGACTACATGGCGGCCTGGGGGACCGAACTGTGACGTAGTGATCACTTTTAGGATTCATGTTCCATTGACGCCCATACAGGGCCCACGCCCGGCGAAAATTCGGCGCCCATCAGTTGTTCGCATTCGCAGCGATGTCGATACAAAATATGACCTATTTTTGTGTTTCACTGTTGGTTGGTGTGACTACGTGTATAACTATGTGTACTGTAAGCACGTGTGTGTGCGCGTGTGCATGTGTGTCGGTGTGCTTTGGGGTTCTGGGGAATGGCCATTGACGGTCTTTGGAGGGAATGTAGAATGGGAAGCTAGTCACAATTTGTGGGGTGTTTCGAAAGTAGCTCAGATGTATCTCTCAAACACAAGTCACAAACATTTGCAAAATGTATCGCCGGTTGCCCAGCTATAACGGTCTCCGAACTTTGGCAGTTATTATGAACTTCTTCACGCGAGTTCCTTAAATTGACGAATCAGTGAATTGGCAAGCGAGGTATCCAGTACGATATGGTAGCAAATCAGGCACACTGATGGGCAAAATACTACTTATCTGGTAACATGTTCCAGTCTCCTCGCAAAAAAGCATGGGTTGCTGTAATACCACCGACCTTCCCTGAAGTTTGATGGAGTGTTCAGCGTAAGCCCCGGGATATGCAAACTCAGAAAATGGCATTGATTTCAAAATATCAGCCGCCACTGTCGCTTGCACTCTTACGATACAACACTTAATTTGGCTAGCTGGTCTAATTTCGGATCATAGGAAAACCGAGCGGGGTCTGGATTTGTGTCTGAAGACCGGAGATTCCTGGACCGGGTCGGCGACAGGGGATGGTGTGTGTTGAATTCCTGGTGAGAAATGTGGTCACGAGAGTGCTGGTGTGCTTTTTTCTGGTCTGCACCGCCAATCACTGGGTGGCCGCCGCACGCCAAAAGGTCGTTTATCTTTACATGTCATCCGACGAGACACTGTCATGATAATACAACTGTAAGGGTTAATCCAGCGTTCTGGTTGCGTCAGCCAGCCTGTCGCGTGTCATTGCGGCCGTCTTCAGGCTTACGGAATCATGAGTCAAGATAACGGGTCATTTTGTTTTTATCACACATCGTGGAGGTTCCCAAGTATGTGGTGAAAGGATTTCTGAGATAAACACACTGAGAGAAATACTCAGCGCCGGGTATTTGTGCACAATGCCTCATCTCACTTCCAGGCCTCACACGCTTTGGACTGGAATGAGCAGCACTATGCTGACTGCATCTTCAGTTTTCATGGCTGGAATGCACTTACGTTTAAATCCTTCACGTCTTGCACGGTGAAGTTTGGGACGGAAGCTCAAAATACTTCCCTTGAATTTCTTTAGGACTAGAGACTCATGCAAACATGCACAGTGAAGGTGGGGTCCTAAAGTACATCCCAAATACTTTTTGGACATGGTGGGAGACTCACACTTAAAGAATGCTATACTCTGAAAAATAACGGGCTCGTCGACCGGTCAAATTCTTTTAAGTCGGTTGATAGTTTTCTTACTCATACGGTTTAAAAGTCAGACATCGCCACCATCGCTGATATCACAACGATCCCGCCATTGCACCAGTGCACCTGTGCTATTGACAAGATGGCGACGTCATAATGCCATACAATGGGAATTATATGATAAGGTCACCCCAAAATAAGGTAACGGCGAAGGAAAAGGTTACGGGACAAAGTTAAATGAAAATTTTTGAAGTCATTGGCCTCAGTGCCTCCAGCCCAAGGACGTTACCTAGTATGGCACTGCACCTACATTGTGCTACGGTACCATAGTCAAGAGTATGTATAATTGGGGTCACGGTTACAGGTCAAGTTGTGAAATGTTATAGGCACACCAAATCATTATTTTTCTCAGGAGTTGTAAAGTGCTAGAAATGAATCGATAATATGCCCTTTGTGACGTCATATGTCAATGTCCTTGAAAGATCTTGGCCCCGAAAGTCCAAGCAGCAACGCATGAAACCACATCCACAGTCATATTTCGTTTCACTGTATTGTGAAATTTTAACCATAATAACGGTGCTTCCCAGCAGGTCTTTGGTCTTCAGCATGGTCCAGATATTGCCCTCAACCCTCGTCCCAGTGGGGGTGTAGAACAGCCCCTCGAGTTTTTCCTATGTAACTATAAAACGGTAACGCGAAGCGTCACCGTACCTGCAAACTTATCCTTGATCAATTTTGCTACTATCCGAAAAAATTTAAGAGTTGGTTATATGAGCCCAGGTCACCAGAATAGGTCAAGTGACCACATCTCCAAAAAATATTTGAGTAGCACCAATGGAAGGAGGTTTGTTCTTTTAACCCTCGCCCCACCGGGGGCCATCGATGCCCCCAAGGTTTTCGATAGCAGAAAAACGAGGCGCAGCACCGCGGTTGAGGGCTCTACCTCCACTGCATCATTTTCCCATCATCTCTGAAATTTTTACCCCGGGTCACCCAAGGTCAGGCACCAGACGAGGTCAACCAAGGTCACCTCACTTCAACTTTAGAGCTCCTAAGAGCTACATTTCAAAATCGATCGATTGAAACTTCCTACACTTTATGACCCCTCCAAGGTCTACAAGGTGTATATCCAGGATTTTCGATTTCGTGCCCTGAGGTCAGGTCACGAGGCGACCTCCCCATTGGAAAAGCATGGGGAAAAGCTGTTTCATGATATAAAGCCACAAAAATGATTTCAAATACTCAGGCTGCTCAGAACAGCGTTTTGGACACCTTTCATGGATCCCAGGGGTCATATTTGCCCTTTGCCTTTCCAAGGTCATCCAAGGTCACCAGAGGTCAAAAACAGTATTTGACCATAACTTACCTAATTAAGCTAGAGCGGTGAAACAAACACCATCGTGTTTGTCTGTCACGGCTTCATTTGATTTACAGCAAGGTCACTTGACCTTCGAACCTCAGGTCATATTAGGTCACGAGGTGACCTCGAGGTCAAACCACTGCCGGGAGGTCTTTACGTTCCACATAGCGGAAAAAGTACTGGCAATTGCTATCAAATGTACTTTACCAGGCCTCAATAGCTCTAATGACAAGAGTTATGCCCAGTTTGCTTAATCATTGCATATTTGGTGAAAATAGCCGATCCACCTAATTTGACCTCTGGAGGTCAAACCATTGACCTGAGCACTAAAACATGAGTAATTTCTACTGAATTCACACGAGCTTTCTATTGCACTTGCAGATTTGCGCTAACGCCCATATTTTCGGAGTAGAGGGGGCCATCGACGGCCCCCGGTGGGCGAAGGTGGCGCCGGACCGTGGGGCGCGGGTTAATCTGATATTCATATCACATAATACGAAGACCAAGTACCATAAATTGTGGTAAGGGGATTTTATATCGATCGATTTTATATCGGTGAGGTATTGGTTATAATATATCCATTGACAATGCAAGGTGAAAAGGATTGGTCTAAAATGGCCCTATCTTTGTAGATACATCTTACATTGCCTTCGTATCATCCAAATCGTAGTATATTAGACCACTTCTAGGGCCGTGTTGCAAGTTTGGACCTATGACCTCTGGGAGATCATCTAGCAGGTTAAGAAGGTTTTCCGACTTGGGTCAATAACTTCGTAGAAAATGACGATATAACATTTATCTATATACCTTCCGTTTAGTTTATAACTGCAAGTCGATTCATATGTATATTGACTATGTTAAATCAAATGGGACCTTGACCTGACCTTAGGTCAGGCCATGTTATGTTTTGACCCAGTATGGTTGCACATATATCATTCGATTTTTCATAACTAGAAAAAGAATTACGCCTGGTATTTTACTCTAACTGAACTCAATCAGTCGCTTAAGCCGAAAACTCTTTTCTAGTCCATCATTCTTACCAGCTATGACCTAAACATTGACTGAGCCAAAAATGACAGATATAGTTTTCACAATTTCTTATGGGTTATCCACCGCCCGTCGCCTTTTCCCTATCCTGCATAGTAGCCGAGGCTAGTGGATAGCCCATAAGAAATGTGAAGAAACTATATAGGTCACTTTTGCTCAGGTCAATATTAGTCATGATAGGCCAAAAGTGGTTGCATGTTAGAGTTTTTGGGCTCTAGCGCCTGACAGAGTTGTGTAGAATCATTTTTAGGCACCATTTGCTTTCTCTTGTCACGGCAAATCAAATGATGTAAGTTAAACTATACTAGGTCAAAACACAAAAATGACCTCATCAGAGGTCAGGTCAAGGTCAATATCTGATCTAGCATAATCAATGTGCACATCAATTGACTGCAAGAACAATCTAAATGTAATGGTATCAAATGAAACAACTTTATTTTCCTTTTTGCAAAGTTATTGACCCGAGTCTGAATACCTGCTTAAGTAGGCCAGATGACCTTTCGAGGTGACAGGTAAAACATTGCAGCATGAACCTATACAGGGGCCATGGATATTACGTTTCGGAAAAATGAAGGTATTCTTAGCTGTTTCTATATATACAAATACAGCCAAATTCCTGTCTTTCCCATGTATTCTCCATCGAGAGGTCATGATCTTTATCTGACCCTGGGTCATCGGTATGAAAAATCCGGGATGTATTTTGTAGTACACTGGGCCCATTATGGGTATATGTCTGAATAAGATAGATTCACCATTTTCTTCCTTATGCTACCTTAACCCTCGCCCCACCGGGGCCATCGACGGTCCCCCAAGGATTTTTTCGGGACAGCAGCAAAAACAAGACGCAGCACCGCAGTTAGGGCTCTATCTCCACTCCATCATTTTCCCACCATCCCTCAAATTTTCACCCAAGGTCTCCCAAGGTCAGGTCACCAGGCGAGGTCAACTAAGGTCACCTCACTTCAACTTTTGGGCTCTTAAGAGCTACATTTCAGTCGATCGATTTGAAACTTCCTACATAATGAACGGTCTACAAGGTGTATATCCGGAGGTCGATTACCTGAGGTCAGGTCAGGAGGTGACCTCTCCCATTGAAAAACATGGAAAAAATGTCTTGTGATCTAAAAGTCGCAAAAACTATTGCAAATTCTCAGCTTGCTCAGAAAAGTGTTCTTGGACACCCTTTCACGAATCCAAGGGGCTTTATTTTCCCCTCGACCTTTCCGAGGTCATCCAAGGTCACCAGGGTTCAAAAACAGTATGTGATAATAAATTTTGACCTAATTAAAAGCTTGACCACTGAATTAAACATCATCGTGAATGTCTCGTCACTGGCTTTCATTTGATATACGGCAAGGTCACTTTTGACCTTTCGTGACCTCAGGTCATATTAGGTCACGAGGTGACCTCTGGAGGTTAAACCACTGGCGGGAGGTCATTACGTTCCACATAGCGGAAAAACGTACTGGCTATTTCCTATCAAATGTATTTTACCAGACCTCAATAACTCTAATGGCACAAGAGTTATGCTTAGTTTTCTTAAGCGTTGCATACTTTAGTGCAAATAGCCTTTCGTGACCTAACTTGACCTCTACAAATCATTGTTAAAAATGGGAAGCAATTTCTTATGGAATTCACGCGAGCTTTCTAATGCGTTTTGCAGATTTGCGCTAACCCCCATATTTTCGGAGTTAAAGGGGTGCCATCGATGGCCCCGGTGGGGCGAACGTGGCGCCGGACCCCCGGTGGGGCGCGAGTTAAACATTCTTGGAGTTGAGGTCACTTGACCTGCACTGGTAACCTGACCTGAGATGACCCAACATTAAGATTTTGGAAAAGTTACGGAATTGATTAAGGATAAAGTGTGAAACGCCGCAGTTTTTTGTGCCGCCGGAAAAACCTAAGTGGGGTGTTCAAACATCCTCCACCGGGGCGATTGGAAATCCCGGATCCGTCCATGACCCGGGGAGCACAGTTCGGTGGGGCACCAGGTCATTTTAGGGAGAAGGTGGGATGACCTGTTGCATATTCCTTGAACCCACCAATGGCCCTTGGATGGTCATATTCCACTGCCACGCTGATTTTTGCTGTTCATTTAGCTTGATTTCCCGATACAAATATTAGTTTTACATTGATATTTGTCATACAGGCCAAGAACGAGACATGATAAGAAAGAAAACAATAAAAAAGTCGATAAAACCAAATGGCGAACAAAACAACGAAAAAGTAAAAACACGAAAAAACGTAGTTAGAAAACGAAAAAAATGCTATTAAAAGAAAAAGCAAAACACGAAAAACTCTAAAGCGAGAAGTGTAGCTAGACCTTTAGTGTGGCTGACTTATAATAATCATTGGGGCTTATCGACGCACCAACTGCCAGGATCATATGGCGTCGCCAAATCTTTCCCTGTTGGAAGGGTTTCTCGGGAGCCAGCTTGCTCCTTGTTCAGGGAAGCCTCCGGGCCTTGAACCCGGGTAGGCTGCGTGGCAGACAGCTACGCTGACCACTCCACTACCGCGCCCCCAGTGTGGCTGACTGAGCTGGGCCCAGGTGATATCAGGTCAGGTCATCAATCCAGGTCTAGTTAACTACCCTGAAATAGTTCAGAGGGCCAGGAGTAAGGGCAAACTTGATCTATCAACCTAAAGCTGACATCACCAAATAAGGTCACCGAGCACAACTTTTTTCTTCGATATTTTTATGTCGACGAACAGGCTTCAGATGAGGAAATGACTTGTCCATTAGATATGGACGTGGAAATTTGTTTAGTTTAATCAGTTTTCAGAGAGTGGAGATAGAGAGTTTATTTGGACGGAATCGTGCTCAATTAACTTGTCGCTATGCTTCAAATAGCATGCCAAACCTATGGTGACCTTGACCTAATATTAGGTCAAGTCAGGTTAGGTCAGATTTGGAATTTGACCAGACGGTACTAACCAATTGGGCTTAGTGAGGGGATTCCAATGGTGCGTATATCTTTTCTACAGCTCTGTTAGGTCAGCCATTATGACACAAAGCATAAACATACATTGCATTCTTACAAAAAATACTTTGATCTCTAATGACCTCAAAAGTGACCTCATGAAAAAGCTGCATAGGACATTTCCAGTTGAGATCAAGGTGGGCTAGCTGAGAGCTCTATCTGCTTTTCGCTATCTGGCATGGTTGCTGAGGTCGTAAGGGAGGCGGGTGCCCCGTACCGGTGAGGGGGGGCGCAGAGTCCCGTACTGATAATAAATCCCCATTTTGAGGTTGTGGAACTGCCTCTTTAAAAAGAGATATGAAAAGGTAAGTTAGCTATCACCTGACATATTATTTGGAATATTTAAACCTTCTAACTGCTCCCAATATTGTAAAGACGGTTTATGTGGACGAAAAACGTACCATAAACGATACTGGTTGCACTGTGAATATATTCTCCCGAAATACTGAGCTGTAGCTTCGCTCCTGGTAAATATACCATAAAAACTTGCAGAGAGTCTGTTCAATTTAGTTTTAGGAAAATTCAGAAGATTTAAAAGCCTGTAGCGAAAACATGAGGTATGGTCAAAATCCTTCCCCTTGACAGGAATGGAGTTAGTTGAAGGCAAAACACGCGACGTCTGTAATAGTTAGGTATGTATCTCCCGGACAGGGGCAGTGTCACCGGAAGGTCCGGATTTAGGGGGCGCTCCATTAAATTTTCAACCCATTTCCTTCTAGCCAAAGCCAAAAGATTGGTGCCAAATTCAATCATTTAAGAGGGCACAGTGCCCCGGTGCCCCTCTAGTTCCGCCAACTATGGATAGAGGCAGGCAGGTGTAAGAAATGGTGCTCGACATTATTCGTAGGAAAAGCTTTCCTCCCAAAACAAATTTGGTCATCATCATCAACCTCCGTCTGAGAAACAGCCTGTGCAAGAGTACTACATTACAACACACAAACGGTAACTGTGCCGAGCGAGACCAGACTAGTTCTAGGACTTCTCTCTAGGTGGCAGCACCAACCGGACCTGTGTGTGGGTATTGTGCGCCACTCGCACTCTGTCATTCATCCAGAGAACACTCACTCATTTGCTACATTTTATGATTTTTTGCCTCTATGGTGGAGATGGTACTCTAGATAAATCGTCAATGGCATTATAAGAAAAATCGATTCGTATGCATGTGTTAGAAATGTTGGGCGAATATTTGCTTTGTAAAACGCCATAAATTACTAAAAAAACCAAGCTCAAAATCGAAGGTTTAACCTTACCATAGTTTTTTTGGCAGCCTGTTTAGATACTTTGCGAATGAGTGACGGCAAATATTTAGGCGGGACAACCCATAAGAGGATCTGGAAGGAGACGTGGAACATCACTCAGAAAATACCACCTGAAGTATACTTCGAACAAATTATGATCTAACTTCCAATGAAATCGGACCTCGTCGGATGCTTGGCCAAGGCGTGCATGAGAATCATTAATCTTAGAAAAATGTTTTAACCTGATTAATTGATTCCCAATATAAAATGAGCATTAGTTTACGACTGTCTGCTACCCCAGACTTACCTATAAGCCGGGGCTACAGATGGGAAGCGTGGACGATAGTTGACCTGCGAATCATCCACCAGGCATTAACGTGATACTTCTATCCCAAATACCACTACACTTCCGGAAATAATTTTTATTTCAGGAATCAAGAATAATTAATATTTTCAGAACTGAGACTTTTGCCCATCGACTCATATACCTAGGTATACCTGGCATACCTATTCTGCTAATGTTGTGCGTTGAGGATAATCATTTTACCTCGCGTAGGCTCTAAGACACTTTACTTCGGGGCATTTCCTTATCTCGCGTCAAAAATGCTCTCCGTTAGGAAAATACGGTTTGTCTGAGCTGTGATTAAGGCGAATGATTCTACCTAGGAACAGCATCGTTACCACGAATTTCAGATACAGCCCATAAGGAGGGCTACTGTTTTACAAGCCCATTGGAATAGAGGGGAGACAGGAGGGGCAACTCTTCAGAAACTAATTGTGCCAAAGTGTGGAAAACATAACAAATCGTGTAGGCAGGAAGAGCAAGAGGTAGAAAAGTACCAAATGCTAATACTGTTTTGGATACCTCTACATGGATAGGCGAGATTAGGACATCCTGTACTGGCTTATTCCACGATGCACATGCTTTTATTGTAAAATGGGAGATCTCCTTTCCATACTTTGCTGCGGACATTACACGTTATGGGTAGTAGGTATTTGTATTTGTATTTATTCACTTAGATCAGCAACAGGTATCTGGCCCAATTACAGCTGAAGTCATGGACATAAAAGAAAACACTAGATGAGTATTTACAATGACATATCTCCTATTGGTGTTAAAGGGACCAAATGACTAAAAATATAAGGTAAGACACATTTAAAATGGTAAAAGTATGACTTAAAGCAACTTAAGCAGTTCATTCGACGAATAAAATTCTAAAGCACACAGATGATTTTAAAAAAGATGATCTTTAATGTATCTAATAACACTAGACTTAAAACTAGCATGTGGTGAATTAAAAGGATCCACCTCGGGGCAGCGACCGACGTGTGCGTTAAGAGCAAGCACCGCCCGGCGAAACAAGCCTCTTTTCACCGTCTCAACTCGAGGCACCGGCACGTGCAAGAAGTGGTGAGGCGCCCCCCTGGCTCTTCGCTGGGGCACATGCAGTGGGAAACTCCCAAGCAGGGGAGCGGAGTCCACTCTACCGGAGAGAATTTTATGAACAAAGCAAATGTCGTACTGTAGTCTCCTCTGGGACAAGCTGCTAATTTTGAAAAGCTGTAAGAGATCATGATATGTTAGTGATTGAGAGGGCTGATATGTATGGTTTTGAAATGCAAGCCAAATGAGAAATTTATGCTGAACCCTTTCTAATCTATCCAAATGACACTTCGCAGCTCCGCCCCAGAGGACGCACCCATATTCCAGAATTGAACGAATATTTCCAAAGTATGCTGCCAAAATAGGTCCCACTTTGAACCTGCCCGCCACCTGGCCGGTCTCAAGAGAACGCATAAAGAGACCCAACATTTTATTAGCTTTGCTGACGGTAAAGTCTAAATGGTCCGCAAAATTCAATTTAGAGTCTAGCCAAATAACGAGATCGCGAACTTTTTCCATATGTTCCAAAGAGGTGTCCCGAATTTGATATGTGGCCGGTATAAAGTTTTTTAATGTGATTCAAAACGAGTGGCATTTTGAAGGGTTTAAATTCAGTTTCCAAGCCTCCGACCACGTAATCAGCCTATCAAGATCCTCCTGAAGAAGTCTAGAATCTGCCGGAGAGCAAGGTTTGTGGTATAGCTTCACGTCGTCAGCAAAGAGCAAAGACTTTGTTTGAATTTCTTCCGAAAGATCGTTTATGAAGAGGGCGAAAAGCAAAGGAGAGAGCTGACTACCTTCGAGCGTTCCAGAGCGCACTTCCGTTCAACTAGAACACTTTCCAACGTTGATAAGTTTTGAAGTGCCAGGAGCATGATGATGAGTTGTTAAGATTTCGGCCTCCCTCGAACGAATAAAAACACGAAGATTATAATCCAGCCCTTCATCAGAATCGAGAAATATCAATAATTCTCAGTCCTAGTATAGCCAGACCTCGAATGAGCTCACACAAAATGCCTTTAGAATGAATCGTTAACCGATTTAGCTGCAGTCGACGGAAAAATAGTAAATAAGAAGAACAGAAATATTCAAATAACCGATTAAGGTACTTCAGCGAGTTTTTCACTGTTAATCAAAAGCTAGTGTTTGGCTGAAATAATAGAAAAGACTGTCACAAATACTGCTCTAGGTTTGTCGTATTGTCGGCATTACTTTAGGTTAGAGGTACCAATATGGTTGTTGTCACGACATCCAATCTTATTTTTAACGATTCATTCTAAAAGGCATTTTGTGTGAAGCTCAATTCGAGGTCTGGCTATACTAGGACTGAGAATTATTGATATTTACTCCACGATTCTGATGAAGGGCTGTGCCCGAACATATAATCTTCAGCGTTTTTTACATTTCTGGATTCGAGGGGAGAGCCGGAACATCTTAGAACACTTTCCATTTAGAAAGCCGCGTTGTTTTCGACAGCAAAGACATGAAGTGAGCCAAGACAGAGCCTTTCCGGGAACGTTGTAGGACTTTTTAAGCTTAAAGAGCAGGAGTTTATGATTTACGCTCTGGAACGCCGTAGAATAGTCATAGAAATAGTTATAGAAATAGAATATTCGCAGAATAGTATATAGTTATAAGTAAATTATACAAGCCTCCTGCCGCTGCTTCTCACGCGATATGTCTGCATAAGTGACTGGTCTCGTTGCCTAGGCTTGCACGTGAACGTTACAGATCTTCAATTCACAAGTCGCTTTACCAAAGCAATCGTTGGCAGTTTCAGTTTCAGCCCCAAACTTACAGCATGCGTCTAGTTTCTTCCTAGAACACAAAAAATATAAATATGCACTCTAATCAGTAGACATGTGACAAGGACTGAGCCTATTCGGTAAGAACATTTTAATTTCCAGCTGACGTTTAGATATTGAGATGTGCCAGAAGTAGGTAAATCTAATATCGTGCAAAATGGGCACTGTAGGAATGAAATTTATTATCCGGAAGGTGGGCATAACAGAAAGAAAAACAGGCACGAATTCAGGACGAGGGGAGTCAGATCTGATGGCCAGAGCGATGGTAAAATCTGCAGAGCTTCTCCAAAAACGGGCGTAGAAGAACTCACTAGGTCTCTCTTTCCATGGCAGATGCAGACCGACGGCTACAAGCAGATGGGGAACGGCTTACAAGCGTGGAGAACATACAATCCGGAGACAAAGTGGTCAAATATCAATGGAGTTGGATAGAATTGCAAGAATTATGTATATACTGTTCAGACCAATGGGCCCAAAATTTTTCAAGATCCCGGGGGTTTGGGGGTCAAGAAGCCCTGGATTTTTTCTCCCGTAGACTTCGCATAAGACTTGTATCCCAATGCCAGCATTAACCCATCCAGAAACCCCCTGCCTGGATCAAGAAGAGATCACCAGCCTTGTGTCACCATTGAAAACTTGAAACCATAAATGTGGTGCCAGCTCAGGCTGCAAAATGTGGCACGTTTTGCATTAGAAGGGTACAAATGGCCACTCCTAAACCACCCTAATTGTTGGAAAACTTTGTAAGCTCAAATTACAGGTGCTATTTTCAGCGCTTTGTTCCCGTACTTGTTTGGAGGAAACATGTCGGCTAATTTTTATCAACTGGCCTACCTTAGGCTTTCACCGTTTAGCATGGCAAAATGTTAGACTTTTCGACCCCTGAATCAACCCACTAAAAGCAATAGCGAGGCCGAAGACACAGCCCTGTTCATGTATCGACTGCAGGCAAGATACCAGCCTGCTCTAGGAAACTGCGCATGCGCGCTGCCAGCCGCTGACCTGGGGTCAGCTCTGTCCTGGGAGTGGTGAGGCAGTCTGGCCACCGGAACATACCCGTGCGCGTGAGATGTGTCGCAAGTGCAATACAGGACTAAGGTCTGACAGAGCGTCTGCTAAACACAATAGGTCATCTCAAAACTGTCCTACACCATCCCACACCTTCGATAAATCATGCTGTTGATGTCAGTCTCCCATCACCCACCGCTCTGCATTCAGGCGCGGTCTCGTACCGTAGCCGCGGACTATGACGGTCACGTGACCCAGACCACGGTGGGTCTGAGTGAGTACAAGTGTCCAGGTCGGGTAAACTGCGTTACGTGATGATGTGGTGGCTACTTACAGCAAACCTACTTCAACGGACCTGAAGATACACACTTCAAGCCCTCCAGTGGTTAAATATTTCATGGATGCAAAAAGGACTAATTCAAGGTAAGTCCACTCTATTCGTAGGGATCCTTTTAAGCAGTGTTCTCAATTGATTATCCCGGTCACTTGTCAGATATTGCCTCTACTTTTCAACTTCATCGCTGCCTGATATGCCATATAAATCCGCATAAGCGGCGGACAAGTGGGGGATGGACCAGGAGGTGCCCGGCCCCCACCACTTTTTAAACAAAAATTTCCTAATCTCAGTAAAAATGGGAGAAAATTGGACATTTTTATGTCCAACCACTGCGGAAGGCAGCGAGGAGCCCAAATTCAAACTATTTTTTATCCTAATGTAGAAAGTTTGTTGTCAGCATCAGGTTGAAGTTTGGCTGGCCCCTTCACTTTTTCCTGTGGCGACGGTTGTGCAAATCCACGCAGCACGGCTGGATTAGACGTCCTGGATTGTCTTTCACTTTCGAGAAATCTGTTCCCAAGGCAACATACTGCTTTCTAAAGTTAATCTGTGGGAGCACCCTCTGCCATTTAGACACAGCCAGGGTCTCACTTCAGTAGTCAATTACCTTATACATAAAATAGGCGACCTAAACCTGAGTTGGGGTCTCCTCTGTTGCTTGGGGGTCATCTGAGTGCATCTTTATTTGTCTAGTTCAATATTTACCCGACGTTGGCCCTCCGGGACCTGCCAAAGAACATGTTTTCCTACTATCGAAAACTTGCTCATGTCTTTAACTCTCGCACCAGTGGGTGGGGGGTGGGGGCGGTGTTTAAACACCCCCTTGACTTTAACGGCGGCACCGAAAAGCTAGGTGCGAAACGATACTGTGCTTGGCATGCCTTATCCCTGTTCGATTTTTCAACTTTTCCGAAAATCTTAAGTTTGGGTTATTTCAAACCAGGCCACCATCCCGGACCAAGTGAACTCATCTCCCATTTTTTTATTTATCTAAATCGGCACCAGTGAAAGCAGGTTTAATCTATTGATCTGATATTTATATAACATAATAGACCGACCATGTACCAAAGCAGAATTTTGATGGATACAGGGAGTACGGGCACATCCTAAAGAGAAAACAGGACACCAAAAATGGCTCAAGAGATACGGCTAAGGTACCTTCCTACTCTCCAAATCGTAGTATATTATGCCCCTGTACAGGGCCATTCTGCAAGTTTGGAGCTGTGGCCTCTAAGAGGCCATCTGGGACTATTTAAGCACGTTTTCAGACTTGGGTGAAAAACTTCGCAGAAATTATGATAGAACTTTCATTTTCATACCATTGTTTTTGTATTATCTTTGCAACTCAACTATTATGCATCAGCGTGTCTTAGCTCTCCTGCACCTGTCCTAAATCTCCTCTGTTTATGTCTTATCACCAGCATCCCTGTAAATTCAATGCCCGCGGCTTAAAGCTCCAAAATAGTGACATAAAAGAGGAGAATGTGTAAGCTTTTAGTAAGCTTTAGTAAGTAAGCTTTGGCAGTCAGCAGTAATAGTAACTTTAGCAGTAACAGTAAGCATTTTTCAGTTATTAGAGTTAATTTATGATTTTCTAAAAAAATCAAACTCGAGGCTGATCTTGTGTCCCACTTTCTCCCTGGCGGACCCTGGTGGGGCAGACATTTTTCCCTCGGATTCTCGCCGATTTTCATGAGTAAGAATTTCAAGATTTTGGGCCGCATTTAGTAAACCTTTCCCAACCACAGGCCTGCATCCAGTACTGCACTTTCCCCCAGTGACGGATCCAAGGGGGGGGCCAGGGGGCCCGCCCCCCCTTCAGCTCCGAAGCGCCTCAGCATAGCTTAGCTCATATCGGGCGCCTAAGGCGCCCGATATGAGCGGCGCGCCTGTACCCATTTCGTGCACCAAGGTGGTAGATACCAATTATTCCACTTGAATTACAACATAGTCCTTAAAACCATGGCAAAGCGCCCCTGCCCAAACACTAGACGCCTTTACTGGTTTTTTGCGCCTCAGTAAAATGTTGAAGATGAAATTTAGAAAGCTAACAAAGGCGCCCCGGCAAAGAAAAGGCGCCACTAGATAGCAGGATTGCGCCATGGGGAACTAATGCACCCCTGAGTAGCCTAGGCGCCCCCTGGATGAAGCGCCCTACGGATATCATGTGCACCCTTGGCTAGGAAAGGCGCCCCTGGGCAGCAAAGGCAAATCTTGGTAACATAGGTGCCCTGGACAGCATAAGCGCCCCTTAGATAGAAATAGGCGCTTTAGGAAAATAAAATGCTCACCTTGGGTAGAAAAAGGCGCCCTTTGATAGCCTAGGCGCCCACTGGAAAAAAGCGCCCCACGGATGTCATATGCACCCTTGGATAGCAAAGGCACCCCTGGACAGCAAAGACAGCCCTGGATAACAAAAGTGCTGTGGACAGCAAAGGCGCCCTCTGGGTAGCAAAGGCGCCCCTAGGAAGGCAAACCTTCGATAGAAAAGCCGCCTTTGGATAGCCTAGGCACCCCCTGGATGAAGCACCCTACGGATATCCTATGCGCCCTTGGCTAGGAAAGGCGCCCCTGGGCAGCAAAGGTAAATCTTAGTAACATAGGTGCCCTGGACAGCGTAAGCGTCCCTTAGATAGAAGTAGGCACTTTAGGAAAATAAAATGCTCACCTTGGGTAGAAAAAGGCGCCATTTGATAGCCTAGGCGCCCACTGGAAAAAGCGCCCTACGTATGTCATATGCACCCTTGGATAGCAAAGGCGCCCATGGACAGCAGAGAAAACCCTGGATAACAAATTTCTGTGGACAGCAAAGGCGCCCCTGGGTAGCAAAGGCGCCCCTAGGAAGGCAAACCTTCGATAGAAAAGCCTTCTTTGGATAGCCTCGGCGCCCCCTGGATAAACTAGGTGCCCGAGAAGGAAAACGAGCGCCTCACTGGGAAGTACAGGCTCCCTCTGTATAACATAGATGTCCCTTATCCACTTTCAGCTGCCCTGGATTGGAGCAGCGCCCCTCAAGAGCAAAGGCGCCGCTGGACAAAAAGGCGTCTCCGTATATCAAGGGCACTCCTAGATAATAAATGCACCCTTTACTTAGAAATAGGCACTTCAGGGAAAGTGAAAGGTGGCCTATGGTTGGGACGGCGCCCTTGAACAGCCTAGGCGCCCTTTGCATAAAGCGCCCTACAGATATCATATGCGCCCTTGGATAGCAAAGGCGCCCCTGGACAGCAAAGTTAACCCTTCTTGAAATAGATGATCTGGACAGCATAGGCGGCCATAGATAAATTAGGCGCCTGAGAAAGAAAAAAGCGCCTCACCTGAGAGTACAGGCACCTCCAGGATATCATAGGTGTCCCTTTCCATCTTCAGCTGCCCTACTGTCTATGGTTTGGCACACCTGTCCGACAGTCGCGCGCTCTGTTACAGGGCTCGAGCGGTCAATTTGAGCATGGACTGCCTTTAACCACATTTCATTAACCTATAACTGAAGGCTTAGTGCTCCATCGCTGCAACCGGGTGCCTTTTTCAGTATGTGCGCCCCACTTCCGAGAACGCTACCCTCACCAACCAGCAGTCCTCCCCGCTCAGCAGATGAGCGCCTCTTTCTGATAACTAGGCAATTTATTTCAGTGTTCGAGCGCCTTATTTCATAATTTTTATTCTCCATCTATTTTGGGCTCCTCCTGGATTGCAGAGGCACCCCCTCAAGTGCAAAGGCGCCCCTGGATAGAAAAGTGCGCCCCATGTTTGCAAAGGCGCTCCAAGATAGCACATGCGCCGCTTAGATGGAAATAAGCACTCCAGGAAAGTAAAATGCTCCCTTTGGGTAGCAAAGGTGCCCCTTAACAGCGAAGGCAGCCTTAGATAACAAAGGTTCTCTGGCCAGCATAGGTGCCCTTTAATAAACTGGTGCCCAAAGAGAAAAATAGCGCCTCACCGGAGACAAAAAGCACCCCAGGATAACGTAGGGGCATGTATTTCAATCATGTCTGTGATTGAAAAATACACCTAGACAGCATATGCGACCCCTGGATAGAAAGACACCCCTGGGCAGTAACGGGGCCCCTGGAAAGCAATCGTGCGCCTCTGTGGAGAAAAAAGCCGCCTCCTGAATAACCTAGGCACCGCCCCCGAAATATCAGATGCCCGTGGATAGAACACACTGCGTTGAATAAAACAGAGGCCCTGGATAGTAAAGGCGCCCTTTGATAGCATAAGCGTTCCTTAGCAACAATATGGGCGCTACATGAGCTCAAGGTTCACGCGCACCTAAGCCCAATAATAGAGCAATCAATCGATGCCAAAGCACTCCTTAAAGCACGGGCGCCAAACTTCCTAAGAAGTAAAGGCGCCTCTGGGTAGCAAAGGCGACCCTCGACAGTGGTGTAGGTATTCCTGAATAACAGCAGCGTCCCTTGCTAAGAATAGCCCCAAGATGGCACAGGTACCCTGCTGATAGGAAAAGCGCCCCTGAATATCAGAGGCACCCTCTGAATGAGGTGCCCATGGAGAGCATAAGGGCGCCCTATGTATAGCAAATTGCCGCCCCCTGGATAGCCTAAGCGCCCCTTGCGTAGGGTAGGCGCCACTGGGTAGTATAGGTTACCTTGAATAAAATATATGTTTTTATTCTATATATATATATATATATATATATATATATATATATATATATATATATATATATTTATTATAATATTGATTATTTATTATGATATATTTTTATTCTAACATATATTTTTAAATACATTTTTATTGAGGAGTGTATATACGCCCCTTAATACCAAGGTGAACCTGGATAAGAAAAAGCTCCCCTTGAGCACTGGGTATCAAAGGCACCCCCGGAACAGCAAAGATGCCCCTGGATAGCTAGGTTGCGTCCATTAGGGAGCAAAGGCGCCCCTGGATGGCACAGGTGCCTCATCGAAGCAAATGCCCCTCCAGAGAGCATAGGTGTCCCCGATGAGCACAGGTACTCCTGGACAGCCCCTAAATGACGTTGCATAACGTTATGACACCTATTATACCGTATGCTATTACATCAAAGTAAAGGTTATTCAGTGTTTAGATCAAGGTCACAGGTCAATTTTAAAGGTGACTGGCCTTGATGATCAAGGCTTGATCAAAGGTCATTGGTAAGCTTGGGCACAGCACTAGTTATAGCGTAAATTAGGCATAATATGTTGGGTTGTGCCGTAATAGGTCAATGACCTTGAAGGACCTTGACCCCAAAAATTTCAGACATTGTTTAGACCCTTCCCTTTTGGCCTCAGCCCTGTTCTAGAGTATTCAAGCCCCGTTCCGGCCAGTTGGGGGGTGCTTGAACACCCCCTCGAGGTCTCCCAGTGGCACGAAAAAACGTCGGCGCGAAGCGACACAGTACTTGTCACACCTTATCATTGATCAATTCCGCAACTTGCCCTCAAAATTTAAGGTTGCGTCATCTCAGGTCAGGTCACCAGTGCAGGTCAAGTGACCTCACCCCAAAAAATGTTTAAGTTGGCGTAAGTAAGAAAAGGGTGAACTTATCGAATTCAAACTTGTACCATATAATGGGCCCAAAAAGTACTAATAAATTTATTCCGGGATTTTCCCATCGATGACCTAGGGACAGGTACGAATTTGAAAATGCATGGTGTAAAACATTGAATGCTCTCCATTGAAAATGCATGGTGTAAAACGGAAATTTACCGAAAAAGTGTTCTATGTCTGCAGACGCCGCTTGAAATACCTTCGGATTCCCCAAATCATAGTATCCTAGGCCTCTTTATCGGTTCATGTTGCAAGTTTAGACATGTTACCTCTGAGAGTTCATCTGGGGCTTCCTAAGCAGGTTTTAAGACTTGGGTCAATTGCTTTGCAGGAAATATTGATAAAACCCGTATTTTGATACCATTTTTTATTGTTATCGTGAGTTGATTGCTATGCATACTGGCTATGCTAGGCTAGATGGTGACCTTGACCTAGCCTTAGGTCAGGTCATTTTTATGTTTTGACCTAGTATAGTCATATTATACATTATTTGATGATTCGCCGTAACGAGAGGAAGCGAATTGTGCCTAAAAATGATTCTAGCTCAACTCTGGCACACGCTAGAGTATAGAGACAGAGACATATTGTAAGCTTTGTCTCGGGGGAGGGACCCCAGCGCTGATCGCGGGAAAAATCCCCAATGGCAATCATGGGCCCTCAGGGAGTCAGGAAATCTGGCGTGGGTGGAATCCGGTAGGAGGGATTTTGGGTCTCCAAAATCAGCTGAGGGGCCCGTGCCAGTTAAGGGGGCCAAGATAAGGGCCCCCGACGAGCTCATTTGACCTCAGTGCCAACACAGGATTCTCAAGACCAGCGTGGGGTGCCTACCTATTTAAACGGTTTCTAAAATCGGTCCCAGATCAGCTGAGGGGACTCAGCTGGCCCGCAGAGGTTCTGCGGCCTATGAGGCTCAGGTTAGCGTCAATCAGTTATTTCAGTATGGAGCCGTTAGCTAGGACAACTGTGATAAGTGGAGGTGGTGGATACGACACCTCAGTTTTCGCCATGACCGAAGATAACTGTATTATTTGCTCATCGTGCTTCTGTTAGTGTCAGTGGGTGCTTTCAGCATTTTCTACCAAGGTACCAGTCGTTAGCTGGCCCGAAATATGCTTGATGGGAAACGTGAACATGTCCTCACTAAGTGGAAGATTTCATGAAAATAAGCATTTACAAATCCTTTTTAAACGCGTTTTTCATTGACACTGGCCGCCTTTTGAGTGGTAAATTGGCCAGTGGCGGATCCAGGGGGGGCAAAAGGCATTTCCCCCAAACGGAAAAGCTCGGGGCAAAACTATGTTTTTGACCCCCACAGCGATCGACCTCCTTTTTCCCCCTACTCCTTTTTAGTTTATAAGCAAGACTTTGGTGCTTCAACTCTTAACTTCAAACAGAACATAAGTTGATAAGTTTTGAAGTGCTGCGGCGAGGAGCATGATGATGAGTTGCTAAGAATCTTCAGTGTTTATCTAAGTAATCTTCAGTGTTTTTTACATTTCCGGATTCGAGGGGAGAGGCCAGGGAACATCTTAGCAGAACATAAGTTGATAAGATGTTCGCTGGCCTGTCCCCTCGAATCCGGAAATGTAAAAAACACTGAAGATTATATATTCGGGCACAGCCCTTCATCAGAATCATGGAGTAAATTTCAATTATTCTCAGTTATAGTATAGCCAGTCATAGTATAGCCAGCCTTGGATAGGAAGAAGTATCTCGAGCCCATATTTTTCAGCCCGTGACGTTTTTTAGCTTTTCGTTTCAAATACGCAAAATTTTACCTGCAGGTGATATTGGTAGCGCAGCTTTTTACTGCGTGACTTTTTTTTGCTTTTCGACTTCGGTTTGCTCCTCCCAAACCGGCCCGCTAGATCCGCCACTGAAATTGGCGCCCCTCAGGTTCGGCGCCCCCAGGTTCGGCGCCCTCCGAGCCTGGGCCCCCTTAACGAAATCCTAGATCCGTCACTGCTTTCCCCTTAGTCGCTATATTTTCCGCGGTCACTCGATATTTGTTATCCCGACACATAGAGACATCTAGTGGGTGATGTATGAAATTGTATGTTCCGCAGCGCGTAGCTGTGTTGCGGCTCAGTATAACACCGGCAAGATAGCCAGCTGGCGGCGCGGTGCAGCGCAGCGCGCCGGAGCCGCGCGTGAACAAGGAGCCTGTCAGTCACTGCGGGATACACGTCTTCATGCAGTGGCGGATCCAGGGGGTTTGCAAAAGGGTATTCCCCAAACAGAAAAGCTCGGAGCAAAACTATGTATTTGGTCAATCCCCCCAGCTGTCAACCTCATTTTTGCCCACACTCCGTTTTAGTTTATAATCAAGGTTTTGGTACTTCAACTCTCAGCTTCAAACAGGACCAGTCAACTTCAGTGTAAACATTGGGCCTTGGAAAGAAAACAAAGCATCTTGTGGCCACATGTTTCACCCCACGACATCTTTTTTTGGCTCATCGACTCTTGTGCTTTCCCCAAAACATACCGTTTAGTTAATTTGTAGCAAACTGTCACCGCAGGATGTTTTTGTTTTTTGCTCATCGACCTTTGTTTCAGTGGCAGATCTAGCCGGTCAGTTTGGGAGGGGCAAACCAAAGTCGAAAAGCAAAAGCAAAAAACGTCGTGAGGTAAGAACTTGTGCTATAATAATACGACTTGACGGTAGATTTTAGGATTTTTTTAGGCGAAGAGAAAAAAACGTCACGGGATGGAAAATATGGGCTCAAGATGCTTTTCCTCATATCCAAGACCCAATATTTACACTGAACTTAACTGGTTCTGTTTGAAGTTCATAGTTGTAGGGCCAAAATCTTGCTTATAAACCAAAAAGGAGTCGGGGAATAAGGAAGGTCGACCGCTTTGGAGGAGGGGCATAGTTTTGCCCCGAGCTTTCCGTTTGGGGTGGGTAAATGTCTTTCCCCCTGGATCCGCCACTGCTTGGTTTCCCCCAAAGCTACCGGCTAGGTGCGCCGCTGCCTTCGTGTTCTAGTCCAGGAACGGGTATATGGATAATAGAAAACTACATTATACCACAAGCCCTTTGATTTTCTTGTGTTTCCTGTAAAAAGAACTCGTAGTCACGATTTTGAACTACGTTCCCCCCAAACCATCGACCTAGATCGGGTACTATCTAAGCCCTCGCAGTTTTTCACGGTTTGGCTACCTTCGCTCTTACAGTAGTTTTCAAGAATACCTCTCAATCTCTGCGGATTCTCAGTGCAAGTGTATTCCAGTCTCCTCCCAAGAAGGTGAGGTGCGACACTGCAGCTTTATCAGTAGGTACGTTGTTAAACCCCACCAACCATAACACTTCTGGCTGTACGGACAGCCAAACCATGCTTTTATTTTCGATTTTAGCCGCATTGGCTACGACCTGTGGGTGTGAATGATGCTGAAAACTGGTATTTTTTGTGTTAACCTCATATTCAAACACTGCATGGATAGGAACATGTTTGTGGGTGTATGGGAGCCTGCTGCCTTGTACCCACGCGGCACCGCGAGATTCTCCCCTGCAGCAAGTACGGAGCGGGCAGCTCCGACTCTCCGAACGATTAGTCAGCGTCCCCTGGACGGCTCGCTGTCGGCGCCGGTTGTGAGCTGTCGGCTGTACTAGCTCGGCGACACCAGGCTGGCAAGGACGGGGCTCAAAACGGTGTCATTAGAAAGCATGAAAAATCAAAACAGCACGTCTGGTTTGTTTGGTTTATTAGCTTGTGTTACCTTTGCAAAACTGATAGAAGTGTGTTCGCTAGTGCATTTAACTGACATAAAGTTGTCAATAGTGGTAGTGCGGAAGCGTTTATAAAACTGATCCATAGCAAAAATCACTTCAACTGAGACGTAGATGATACTGGATTTCGTCTTCTAAATTATACAGTTGAAACACATGTACCGGTGGGGGCCTTCCGTGTCTCTGCATGGTTTTGATGTGATGGTGTACCATAACTGAACAGTCTAGCCGCAACACTCCAATTCAACCGATGGGAATAATTTTATGGGGTTATGGGATTTTAACCAAACGAACATAGTTACTTAACGGGTCATACAGTTAAAAGACCATGAACAAAGCTTTGTAAAATGGTGTACACCATTTGTCAGTGAGGTCTCACACCATCATGTACCACCTTAACCCTCGCCCACCGGGGGCCATCGATGGCCCCTAAGGTTTTTCTGGGATAGCAGAAAAACGACGAGGCGCAGCACCGCGGTTGAGGGCTCTACCTCTCACTGCATCATTTTACCATCATCCCTGAAATTTTTACCCCGGGTCACCCAAGGTCAGGTCACCAGACGAGGTCAACCAAGGTCACCTCACTTCACCTTTAGAGCTCTGTAAGAGCTACATTTCAAAGTTGATCGATTTGAAACTTCCTACACTTCATGACCCCTCCAGGGTCTACAAGGTGTATATCCGGGATTTTTCGATTTCGTGCCCTGAGGTCAGGTCACGAGGCGACCTCTCCCATTGGAAAAGCATGGGAAAAGCTATTTCATGATATAAAAGCCACAAAAATGATTGCAAATACTCAGACTGCTCAGAACATCGTTTTTGGACACCCTTTCACGGATCCCATGGGTCATATTTGCCCTTTGACCTTTCCAAGGTCATCCAAGGTCACCAGAGGTCAAAAACAGTATTTTGACAATAACTTTTGACCTAATTGAGCTAGAGCGGTGAAACAAACACCATCGTGTTTGTCTTGTCACTGGCTTTCATTTGATATACGGCAAGGTCACTTTTTGACCTTTCGTGACCTCAGGTCATATTAGGTCACGAGGTGACCTCTGGCGGTCAAACCACTGGCGGGAGGTCTTTACGTTCCACATAGCGGAAAAAGTACTGGCAATTTGCTATCAAATGTATTTTACCAGGCCTCAATAGCTCTAATGACATAAGAGTTATGCCCAGTTTGCTTAATCATTGCATATTTGAGTGAAAATAGCCGATCTTGACCTAATTTGACCTCTGGAGGTCAAACCATTGACCTGAGCACTAAAACATGCGAAGTAATTTCTTACTGAATTCACGCGAGCTTTCTATTGCACTTTGCAGATTTGCGCTAACGCCCATATTTTCGGAGTTAGAGGGGGCCATCGATGGCCCCCGGTGGGGCGAAGGTGGCGCCGGACCCCCGGTGGGGCGCGGGTTAAGATAAATTCAAGACACAGTGTGCTCACACTTAAAATAGGACGGAGAACAGGATGTCCAGCTAACTGTGTTAGGCCTAGATTATATTACGAGCGGCTGTGGCGAGGCGCACCTTCCAGCTCGTGAAATGTAGATGAAGGGCGTTTCAATCTCTGGCCAAGCAGCAGATGCACTTCAGGGCATGCAACGGAGCAGTTCCTTCCACTTTCATAACCCGCTGAGAAGCCTAAGTGTGCACGGCTAGAACTGCATGAGCTGAATCAGGTTCAGGTAGTGAACTTACTCCTCCAACCTCAAGTGGTATTCACTATTCCTTGCTTCTTATTATCCAACTTTTTATGTGTCCAATCAAGCCATTTGTGTGCATTAAAAGCTTCAAGCTTTAGGTACAGCTACATTTCTCGCCATTTTCTCTCCCTCTCTCTCTCTCTCTCTCTATCTCTCTCTCTCTCTCTCTCTCTCTTTCACTCTCTCCCCTTCTCTCTCTCTCTCTCCAGATGCAGCAGCCGCCAGTCCGGACGTCGGAGCCGACGCGGCCGCGGATTTGCATAAATGATGAGCGCTGCCGGTTGCCGCCGATGTGGCCAGTTTGCAGTCATGAGCGAGTCTTCATGCTCCCGCTGCCGCCCAGATTGGCAGAGGGGTCAGCGGAAAGGCCAGCCGTGGTTCAGATGATACTGATGACCCCGCCGCCTCTGAGGTCGACGCTGAAATGGAACGCACCGTCAAACTTATGTTGGGGAGAGAGCGAGGGAGAGAGAGTATGTGGGGAGAGGGAGAGAGAGAGAGAGAGAGAGAAGGAGAGCGCGCTGCACTTAAAAAGTAATAATAAAGCATACAAGTGCCTCCAGAAGACTCTGAATATCTAAATTCACGATGTTCAGGGGCGCAGCTAGGAGGAGAGAGGACTGGGGCACAAAGGGAACGTAGCCCCCCATCGGTGCCGATGTGCCTCTCGACCTCTAAGTTGTGTGCCTCCGTTTTGCTTCTGCCCCTCGGCCCAAGGTGCTCTGCGCTGCTGATTCTGAATGCAATGGGAACACATGTGCCCACCAGAGTCCTCCTGTGGTGACCCAGTGCTCTTTATAGTCCAATGGGAAACCCTGTAATGTGTTGAGACCCTTCGCAGGAGTTTGGGCGCATAATATAGAGGCTCCTGCTGTTGGAGGATTTAGGGCTCAAGTGTCAGTCACTGCGATCCTATGCACGGCACTGCCCCTCCTCCCACACTCGCGGTCAACAATGGGTGCACAAGACAAAGAGGAGCCACGTGGACCGCAATTGGCGCCAAAATGTTGCTCGGCTGCATGAGCCTCCGTTGTGAATGTGCCCACAGGTGTAGGAGCGTCCAGAACATTACAGGGCCCAGGTGTATTTTGAAGGTATTTCTTTCCAGTCAACGTAATAGGATCAATGGCTAGTATCCTACAATTGGGGGGTCATGGACCCCCTGGTTGACCTGACCCAGCCGTCCGGGTTGGTTCGCCCCGCCGCCGCTCTGCGCAGCCGAGCTCGCCTGTGTCAGTGCTGCTGGCAGTGAGTGTGCTGGCGCGAGAGTGACATTGTCAACTAAGCAGTGAATTTGCGGTGGGCGGCACAGCGATGGCCCAAGATATTAAAGCGATGGTAATGCAGTGCATAAAAGAGCCAGAGTTTTCTGTAGCAATGCGTGATGTGATGGCTCCAGTGATCAGGGAGCTGGTGACTGAAGCCTTAGCCGCCAAAGATGAGGAAATTGCTGCCCTCAGGAGCGAACTTGACACGACTAAGTGTGCTTTGAATGAACTGGAACAATGTTCTCGTCGGTTGTGTCTCAGCATCAGCGGGATCCCGGAGTCAGGCGGAGAAAACACCGACCAGCTTGTGATGAAGGTGGCGGCGGCTGCAAATGTCGCCATGACAGCTGCTGACATCGAGAGATCCCACAGAATTGGTAAGCCAGGAAACGGGAAAACCAGGACCTTGGTAGTCAGGTTCACAACATGGCGGGTCAGCGATGAACTCTATTCGGCCCGTAAAGACCTCCAGCCAAACAGGTGTGATCTCCCGTCCGAAGTCTTCAAGAGAACGTTCATATCTGAGAACCTGACGAAAAACAACATGACCATTATGTATGTGGCAAGACTGTTCCGCAGAGCCAGCAAACTACACTCTGCCTGGAGTGATAATTGCCGTATGAAGGTTCGTTTGGAACAAGACAGCGCAACAACCGAGATCTGATCGCTTGACGACCTGAGGGACCTGGTGGGAGACCAGCCTGAGCTGGCTCAAGCCTACAACAATCGGCGCGCTGAGACCGCCTCTGGCGCTGACGCAGATGGGTTCCAGATCGTCACCCGAAACAGGGGCAACCGCAGAGGACGCGGCCACAGGAGGTAAGGACAGCCAAACATCGGTCAAGTCAGCGGCAACCCTCCTCCCCTCTTGCCGTGGAGCTGGTGAGCGTGGCTCGGAGCCACTGCCGCGGGGGGGGGTGAGACGGGGGAAGGTCTCATCGGCCGTTCAGTGACGATGAACTGTGGTATTCAGACACGCAGAGTAAGATCTTCTTGTGCCCGTGCACAATTTTCCTTATGTGATGCAGACTCAAGGGTGAGTCCGGCATCAACAAACGAGTCATCCAGATTAGCCAACACGTTTGATGCGCCCGATATCGTTATGTTACGTGTGCCATTTCAATTGGCAATCCGTTTCAAGGAGCCTTTTTTGTTGGTGTTTTCTATGCGACGACTGAAGAACCAGCTTAACAGTTAAGTCACTGCAATATAATGTATCGCACAATATCGTGCATCAATAGCATTTTCTCTCTCTCCAAAAAGAGAAGATAATTCCAGGAACAGGCACAAAAATGTCTTTGCAATAGCTACGGAACAGGGCTTCGTGCTTGTATCTGTTTTTCCTGCTTCATACAAGTGCAGACTAACGCTGTCTCCGAGAGTTATTTCGTTTTCAATGTATTTATGCATTCATTGAATAGGAATATCTTCGAAACGTTTTTTCCCCTTTTGTGCTACCTTGCCTTTAATTCAGTGCGATTCCCGACTTGAAATAGAAACATTCGTAATGCTCGTTTTGTCAACAAGCTCAAGCGTAGGAAAAGGTGCCTCCAATGTTGACAGAACAATGCAGAAAGTGAAGCGATTAGCTATCACTAAGGTGATCAGGCGAGCTCAGTGACTGCTTGATTTTAGTGGCTGTTCATCTGGCCTCCATTTTTGTATCGTTCCTAGTCTTTGTGTCTGTTTTTCATTTTCTGTTCATGGCAGCTTGTCCTCAGGCTACCAAACTAGTAAGTTGCAGGCAAACATCGTTCTGTTTGACTGTGCTCGTTACCTCGTCTTTCGCTCGTTTTTGTGAGGGCAGACCTAAGCGCGTGAGTTCAGCGGAGATACATATTGTACCTAGCACCGGATATCCAAAATCGCATATTGATCACTTTTAAGAGGTGATTCGATGAGCTCCCAGATTATCTGACTTGCACATTGCTTAAAATGTCTACTGAAATGTAAGGTGTGACCGATGCTGTTGTTGTCTCTTCGCTCAGTTTGCCCCTCATAACAGTTTTTCTATTGTTCTCTGTCAAGAAAATTGGAGGTAACCATCACCCTGTCTGACTAATTTGCCCTGTTTTCCATGTTCGTAGCTGTGCCGCCCGCCGCCTACCGGCGCAGTATGGTTCGCCGAACTCTGGACTACGCGGCCGCCTCGTGGTGCCCTCTGCAATCGTTTGCTACCAGGCGACGCTCTCTCCGGCTCTCTCCGTCACTTATCTGCTCATTGGTGTTCCACGTTTCTCATAATGATGGTCTGCGAACAGAACCAACTAACTCATGGTGGCATAAACAAAATGACTATCATAGCTTAGAACTTATTAAAACAATCCTCTTGCTGCAAGGTATTGAACCAAACCCAGGCCCAGTTGATAACATGACGATAGCGCATGTAAACATCAATAGTATCGCTGCCTCCCTTCGACTTGAAGAATTATATCACCGCGAATCATATTGACGTTGTAGCTCTTTCTGAGACTAAACTGGATGCAACTGTGCACCCGAGTAGGTACGATTTACACGAATTCCATCCACCGTTGCTCGGATCACGTAACCGTCACGGAGGGGGAGTCGCACTATATGCACGTAACACGCTTTCGATTAAAAGAATCCCTCAACTTGAACTTGCAGGGGAAGAGTGGATTTGGGCCATCTTGAAAATACGAGAAATAACGCTCATCATTGGTTGTGTATACTTGCCCCCGAATTTGCCGGTGCCTAGACAACAAGATTTCATTGATAAATTAAGCGGGAGTATAACCCTGGCTGCAGCCTACTCTCCCACTGCAATTTTAGTTTTAGGCGATATGAACGTTGGCAACATATATCTAGAAACTGGTGCTCATCAGACTAGCAGTGGTGTAACAAGTTTTGACACCAGACTAAAGGATAGCATGGATACATTAGACTTAACCCTCGCCCCACCGGGGCCATCGATGGCCCCCCTAAGGTTTTTCCGGGATAGCAGAAAAAACGAAGAGGCGCAGCACCGCAGTTGAGGGTTCTACCTCTCACTGCATTATTTTGCCACCATCCCTGAAAATTTTTACCCCGGGTCACCCAAGGTCAGGTCACCAGAAGTCAACCAACACCCACCAACTTGACCCATAATAACCACACTGCCCCCGGGACAAGGGTAATCCGGTCGATTCGTTCAGCAGGCACGGGACCCCCCATAAACGGGGCTGTCTTATGATCTAAAAGCCACAAAAGCGATTGAAAATGCTCAGCTTGATCAAAAAAGCGTGCTTGGACACCCTTTCACGGATTCCAGGGGCCATATTTGCCCTTTGACCTCTCCAAGGTCATCCAAGGTCACCAGGGGTTAAAAAACAGTATTTTGACAATAACTTTTGACCTGTATAAGCTAGAGTGCTGAAACAAACACGATGGTGTTTGTCTCGTCATGGGCTTTCATTTGATATACGACAAGGTCACTTTCTGGCCTATCGTAACCTCACCTTGGACCTCTGGAGGTCAGACCACTGGCGGGAGGTCTTTGCGTTTCAAATAGCGGAAAAGGTACTGACGATTTCCAATCAAATGTACTTTACCAGACCTCAATAGCTCTAATGGCATAAGAGTTATGTCCAGTTTGCTTAAGCATTGCATATTTGAGTGAAAATAGCCGATCTTGACCTAATTTGACCACTGGAGGTCAAACCATTGACCTGAGCACTAAAACATGTGAAGTAATTTCTTACTGAATTCACGCGAGCTCTCTATTGCACTTTGCAGATTTGCGCTAACGCCCATATTTTCGGAGTTAGAGGGGGGCATCGATGGCCCCCGGTGGGGCGAAGGTGGCGCTGGACCCCCGGTGGGGCGCGGGTTAAAACAACTGATCACAGAACCAACCAGGCTAGAAGGTCAAACACACAACCTCAGAGACTTATTTTTCATTTCCGACTCATCGATGATAAGCGAAAGCACTTTGAATTTATCACCTTTTTTCCCAAATCGATAATCTTCCCATTTATGCATCTCTTGATATCGTATCAACTAGCACTTCCACACAAGATAAAGTGGTCTGGGATTATGAAAAATTAAACATAGACGGTTTCATCCGAAGTCTCCAGGCCGTAAACTGGAATTACATTTTGTCTAAAAGTATAGACGAAGCTACCCGCGATTTCACTGACGCTATCTTGGGCGCAGCCAAGAATGCCATCCCGACCAAGGTGATACGATTATCGAAACAAAACAAACCCTGGTTTAGGTCAGAAATCTTGCGAAATATCCGGAAACGCAATCGACTTTTCAAACTAGCAAAAAAGCGAAATTGTGACCATAACTGGCAAAAGTGGAGATCTCAGAGGAATTATGTGACAAAGTTAAACAAACAGGTCCAGGCCAGGTACCTGCAGACGAAAATCAATGCGCTTTTACACTTCAAACTCAATCCATATAAATACCACAAAAATCCTAAAATCAATTACAGGTCGTCATTCAGGATCTAGCGTGCCGCCACTAGTAGACACAACCGGTAATATCACGGTTGAAGATGGGGCCAAGGCGAACCTTTTGAACGAGGTATTTTGCGTCTTTGTCAGCACTGGATATTGATGATGATTTCAACCCTGAAATAATTCGAAATAGAGAGCTGCCATTACTTAGCGCTGTAACTGTTTCAGAACGCGAAGTTCTCAAATTAACCAATGCGCTCGACCTTTCAAAATCTTGTGGCCCAGATCAGCTTCCGCCACGTATTATTAACACGCGCATTGACGGGGCGGGTACCCGCCCCCCTCGGGTTTTACGGAGACAGCAGAAAAACGGCGGCGCGCGCGCCGTACTTTATACCTTTTCCCTCATCATTTTTGCAACTTCTGTGAAAATTTTAAGGATAGGTCATCTCAGGTCAGGTCACCAGTACAGGTCAAGTGACCCGACCTCAAAAAAAGTTTAAGATAGCATAAGTCGGAGCAGGTGAACTTATCTAATTGAAACTCATATCACATAATGGGCTGACCGCGTTCTCTAAAATATGTTCTGGTATTTTTGATATCGATGACCTAAGGTCAGGTACGAAGCATGACCTCTCCATTGGTAATACATAGGAAATATGGTTTTTACTGAATAACTCAGCAACAGATGGTGATAGAGCGTTTATTTTAGCTTCATTAGACTCGCCTCGGCTTGCAGTTCTAATGATATGCATTTTATATAATTTGACCCTGACCTGACCTCAAGTCAGGTCAAATCTTTGATTTGACCTAGCAAGGTCAAATCATATATCATTCGATTCGACTTGCTGCGAGGATTCATAGAGTTCAAGTCGTTTTGCTCTATCTTTACTTGTTCAGATGTAATGGCCGAAAAACTTAATTTACATGGTATCCCCATGATGGCATGTGACGGCATGTTTTTGACCTCTGGTGACCTTAAATGTGACCTGACAAAAAAATAGTACAAATATTTTCGATGGAGAAGCGGATGGGCTACCCAACGCCGTTTACCGTTTTTGCTACCTACCGTGGTTCTCGATATCTTAGGGGGCGGGTACCCGTCCCCCCTCGTCAATCCGAAGGTGGCTCAGACCCCCGTCAATGCGCGTGTTAAGATGGCTGCAATGATTATTTATGAGCCGCTCACAGCCCTTTTCAATAAATATCTGGGTTTAGGTGTTTACCCTTCTATGTGGAAGCTGGCGACCATACAACCAATTTTCAAGAAAAAGGGATCTCCATCTGATCCACAAAACTACAGACCAATTAGCCTTCTTCCCATCTTATCAAAAATATTTGGAAAAATTATTTTCAAAAGAATTTACGACCACGTCACAAGCAACTCCCTACTTTCCCCCATGCAAAGTGGCTACCGACCTGGACACAGCACGGAAATTCAGCTGACTTACTTAACCCACGAACTTTACAAGACTCTCGACGATGGCAACGACTTCACCGCCGATTATTTAGACATTGCGAAATACTTCAATACAATATGGCACAGGGGTCTGCTCTTGAAATGTCAATTCAAATTTGGAATTACTGGAAAATTACTGCTTTGGTTAGAATCTTACCTAAAGGACAGAACACAACGAGTTCGAATAGGTCACTCACATTCCTCTTCATTGTCTATCAACGCAGAATGCCCTCAAGGTTCAGTTTTAGGCCCTTTACTAGCTTTAATGTATTTTAACGACCTAGCAGACAGAACCACGAACAAAATCTTATTTTTTTGCAGACGACACTTCAATCTACGCCAAATACAACCCGCACGACACGTCTTAAGCGCAGGCCTCCTTGCAAAATGGCCTGTATACGATTGAACGCTACGCCAAAAATGGGATAATTACTTTAAATACCTCAAAAACAATCCGACAGACATTTTCAACCAGACTCAAAAACTCTATCTCACTTTTGGGGGTCACGCTATAACTCACTCTGACAGTCACAAGCATCTCGGCGTAACTATATCCACTGATCTCAGATACCATGACCATGCCAAAGAAATCACTCTAAAAGTAAACCGGTCTCTCAGTCCTCTATACCCTGTTGCCCAGTTCTTGCCACGAGACATTCTAACACAACTCTACACTATATATGTACTACCAACTTTCGACTATTGTGACACCGTCTATGGCCCTCAACTGACCTTTTATGATGCGAACCGACTTGAAATTCTACAAAATAGAGCGGCGAGACTTATCACTGGTACACCATTCAGAACATCATCGGAAAAATTGCGCTCAGATCTCGGATGGCACACATTAGCAGCTAGACGCGAAGTCCACAGTCTAAATCTATATCACCGACTTGTCAACAACAACGGTAGACTCCCAGAATTTATTGTAAACACGATTCCGCAAACCCGAGAGCAAGACACAGAACGAAGACTGCGCAATGCCCTGACCTTCTCCCTTCCCCCAAACCGTACCTCTTTGTTTCAAAGATCATTTGTTCCCAGCAGCCACCAGACTTTGGAACAAGCTACCAGAGACAATATGTGCCATTCCCGCAGTCCGGAAATTCAAAAAAGAGCTAGGAAAACATCTAAAAGCTCAACCAGTGCCAGCATTCTTTTCGTACGGCTCCAGGATCGGAAAAAATATTGCATACAAAACTAAGACTAAGCGTCTCCGATTTAAATGCACACACATTTGCCATCCAAAAATCTGATCATCCCGATTGCGCTTGTGGCAACGCTTTGAAAACTGTAAAACATTATATCATCCAGCGCAACTTGCATATGGAGAGCCGAAACAAATTAATCCGCTCCATCTCAGAACTTCTCCAAACGAATTTCTCCCAGCTGCCAATAGAAAAGCAAGTTAGGATACTTCTTTACGGACAAGAAATCAGTGACAGAGTGAGCCGACGTGTTGCCTTGGCGTTCCAGCAATTTATTTATGATTCAAAGCCTTTCCAAAAACAATAGTATACCTGAGCGTCGTCTGGGGACTGCGGGCGGCTTGCGGCAGTGCCGATGACTAGTTCTGTAGCTTGGTGGCCTGTGGGCGGGATGGATTGATGCGGGCGGCTGTCGTCATGAAGCTTTACCTGAGTTGTTGTATTTTGTTGCGAAAGGTGCCTCGTTATATGCCGTCCAGGCATTTGCACCAATCGCTCGTTATGTTATCTGGTTTACGTGTATTCACGAAATACAAATTCTCTCTCTCTTTGGTCCCCTTGCTCCCTGTTTCTACGCCTACGATTGTGCCCCTCTGGTAAAAACGATTTATGTTGCTAAATCTAGGTGCAACAGGGCAGTGGGCCACATACAGTGGTTTAGCCAGAGAGAGAGAGAGAGAGAGAGAGAGAGAGAGAGAGAGAGAGAGAGAGAGAGAGAGCAGGAGTCTCGTGCCCCTATCGTTTCGAAGTGCCCCCTCGACCGCTGAGTGGTGTGCCCCCGTTGATACTGGGCCCTTCGGCCGAAGAGGCATTCTGCCGCTGAGCCTGAAAAAATGGATGACGTGTGGGCGGCAGCGATAGAGATAAGCTCTGCTCTGAAGATCTGTTGACAGGGAAAAGGGTGGTTAGGAGTCGGGAAGGTGGCTGTAATGTAACTTGCTGTGATGCTTTTTAGGCTGTGATTGACTTGAAATATATACCACGTTTGTAAGTTACATACATGCGTTTAAAATGCGCACTGAAAGGGACTTCGAAGGCCCCCACTTATTTTTTCCGAGCTGGCCGAAAATCGATACTCGGCCACGGCTGAGAAAGTTAAACGGCACGTGAGTGGGTGAAATAACTTTGAAAATCAGCCGATGATTTTTTTTTACTAATAGGCTTTCAAAATCAAACCTGTATTTTGAGATCGCCACAATCGGGCGGTCAGACCAGTTCGCTTGCATTGGGGACTGAGAAGTGATGTCATGACGCTATATAAACTGGATGATATGTCAAGTTCGCCTCACATGAAGGTCAAGGTCAAAGGTCGCAGTTTAAGGTCATACCGGCACTTTGAAGGTCATTGAACCCAGTGTTTAGGTCAAATGACGTTACCCTCTCTAAGGTATATTATGCTATGACGTCATATCTAAGGTAACCCAATGTAATGATCAAGATCAAAGGTCAAGGTCAAAGGTCATGGCTAAATGGTCAATCCCCATTTCCCGCCCAAGAGTTGTTATAGTGTTCGTTATAGTTTGCATTAGAGCTAATATATACGATATTATGATGTCATAGGTCATTAACATTGAATGACCGTGACTCCCAAAATATGAGGAAAGATTCTTTATGACCTTCCCTTTATAACCCCTCTTCGCCTTTAGTATATTCTCGACTTTTCCCGCACAATTACGGTATTTCCCGATAGGTCTCCAGCAAGGTCAATATTTGACCTTTATGACCCTGCTTGACCTTTAAGGCATTGACCTAAGTAAATGAAAATTACTTAAGATGTAGACCACTATAGCCCCTCCCCACCCACCTTTTAACTGGCGTTTTTCTAAGCCGCTTAATTTTTTAGATCTTAGGGTGGCTGGTAGGCCCCTCTAAGATCTGAAAAAACTAAGAGGCATAACACAACGCCGGTTGGGGGTGCGTGGGGGCTATGACAATCTACATCACATCCAATTTGTATTGACCTAGGCCAACATCTCCAAAGTCAAACGAGTTCATAAATTTGAACTTGACCTGTGACCTTGAATTTAACATTGACGTCATAGCATAATATACATCCTACTGGCTAACGCCATTTGACCGGAAGCACTGGGCCCAATAACCTTGAGAATACTGGTGTGACCTTGATCTGTGACCTTTGAACTTGACCTTGACCTTCATGTGGGGAGACCTTGACATATAATCTCGTTTGTATGACGTTATAACGTCACCAGTCGGGCTCCGGTGCCCGCGAACTGGAGCGACCGCGTGATTGCGACGATCTCAAAATAAAGCTTTTGCTTTGGAAGTTCATTAGTAAAAAATCTAGATCGACTTTGAAAACAATTCACAAATCGACGTGCCGTTGAATTCTCTCAAACGCAGCTAGGTAGCGCTTTTCGGCTACAAACGGTTCTCCGGTCACATAGGAAAAATAGGTACGGGGGGGCATCGAGGCCTCTCCAGTGCACGTATGAAGAAGTGCCCTTTTTCTATCAGGGTGCCCCTCGGACGTAGTGTTCCCGCCCCTCTTACTGAAGATCTGACTGCGCCACTGGTTATTTACAATCAATAAAATCATCTACTTACGTGCTGACATATAGACAATTCTTCCGATAGATCCAAAATCTAACAGAGTCCAAAAGACCCCATGGTTTTGATCAGGGCTGCGGAGTCGAAGTCAAAGTCGAGTCTGAGTCGGAGTCTGAGTCAGAATCTGAGTCTGAGTCAGAGTCGGAGTCGGAGTGTGGGGTGGATTCGGAGTCGGAGACAGAGTAGGTGTCGGGAGTCGACAGGTTTGACTTAAATCGAAGTGAAAAGTAGAAGTCAATGAACTTTCAGCCGACTCCGACTCCGTGCCTGAGTCTGAGTCCAAATTTGTACCTTGCGATCATGTGTTGCACAGCCATGGCATAGCTTGGCATGAATGGCGCACGAGTGAAGGGAATGCAAGGGCAACGTTACAATCTCCCCCACGAAACTTTCAACAACTCCGACGCGCCCGAACAGAGTCTCAATCTTTCAAAGGTCATGGGAGCCCTGACCTTCACCAGCGTCGACAACGACTTTCTTTTGAATGACTTTGTCATAATTATTGAGGCGTGGATTCTAATCCAAGTTATTCAAGGTATTGATTTTCAAAGAACGTAGATGACGGGATAGTTCCATATCTTGCGTGATATACAAGTTTTTGTTAGCAGTGGTGCGGAAGAATGAGGCCCACAAAAATGCTGAAGACAGGGTCGATTGATACTATGTATTTTATTGGGGATGCATTGGGGTACAATGAAACAATGGACCACTGTTCATACCAAATCAATGGACTACTAAGTGGACTACTACTGCTTACGGTGCTGCGGCTCCAATAAATCATGTGGCCGCACTGGATGTGGCCTTGGTGGGCGTAATTCGTAATGATTGCATCTTTTGTATGTCACGAATAGCGCTTAAGATAATAAGCACACGTGTTTTTATGATAATAGTGTTAAATTTGTCATATTCCTTGATGTTTCAGGAAAATGTATATATTCTAGTGGCTCCAAATCAGTGGGTTAGCACCCAATTTTTGGCCATGGAAAAGTTTCGTGGACAGCTTTGATGCCAACAGCTTTCACTGACTTAACCCACGTCACAGTGGGGGTGTTCAAACACTCCTTCCTCTCAAGCGGACGGCACCAGAAAACAGCGGCACAAAGCGCCACTGTATCACTCGGTTTACTGCAAAGAGAGGAATCGAATGATACCTACAAATTGACTCTAACTCAACCCAGGCAGACGCCGGAGCCAACAAGTCACCAGATTCACTTTATGTCTTGTCCTGATCTGAATGTTGACCTGAGTCAAGCAGGTAGTGATATAGCTTTGTCTTCATTTCTTATGGGTGTTCTACCAGCCTTCAAATTTTTCGCTACACCGCATAGAAGCCGAGATCGAGGGAAGTGTTTGAACCCCAGCCACACCCCATCTTACTGGGGAGAAAGGTGGGTTGGAGGCTCACTGGGGCGGATGTCAAGACCGGCAGATTCATGGCAGCTTCACTCAACATAGTATCCGGGACCTGGATATATTTACCATGCCGAAGACATTGCTGCGGAGGAAGCCAGTTTGATTTGGAGGCGTGATTCTCAGGATAAAGTGTATATGAAATAAAAAGGCTTGCAATGCTGTTTTGCATTATTTCAAACGATATCCAAATATTTCGAGCCAGCCTTAACCCTCCCCCACTGGGGAAGGGCATCGACAGTCCCCTACGGATTTTTTAAGAAAAGCAAGAAAAAACGCTGAGGCGCAGCCCGCGTTTGAGTGATTTGCCTATCACCCCATCATTTTCCCACCATCCCTGAAAATGTTTAGCCCGGGCCACACACGGCCGGGTGACCGAGCGAGGTCAAACAAGGTCACCTCATTTCAACGTTTGAGCTTTACCATAGGTATATTTCTAAGCCGATCGATTTGAACCTTTCTACACTTGATGACCCCTCCAGAATCTACAAAATGTATATCCAGGATTTTTTTGTGACGTGAGGTCAGGTCATGAGGTAAGCTCTCCCATAGAAAAGGCGCGAGGAAAAGCTCTCTTATGATCGAGAAGTCACAAAGAGGATTGCAAGAGCTCAGAGTTCTCAAGAAAACATTCCTGGCCTCCCTTTTATGGATTCTACGAGCAAAATTTTCCCCTTGATTTATCTGAGGGCATCACAGGTCACCAGGGGTCAAAAACAGTAAGTTGACGATGAATTTTGACCTAATCAAGCTAGATTGCTGAATTAAAAGTCATCGTGTATGCATCGTCACTGGCTTTCATTTGATATACAACAAGGTCAATTTATGACCTTTGGTGACCTCAGATCATGTAGGTCAAGAGGTGCACTTTCCATCTTCGCTTTGACTGCGGGCAGCAATGTTCCAAAGAAAGCATAAATCGGTGCAATGATAGCATTGGTAAATAAAAGGACTGGGAAATGAAGATTTAAAATGTTGATAAGTTTTGAAGTGCTGCGGCGAGGAGCATGATGATGATTTGCTAAGATGTACCCTGGTCTCTCCCCTCGAATTCGGAAATATAAAAAAACTGAAGATTATATATTCGGGCACAGCCCTTCATCAGAATCGTGGAGTAAATATCAATAATTCTCAGTCCTAGTATAGCTAGACCTCGAATTGAGCTCAATTCGAGGTCTGGCTATACTAGGACTGCGAATTATTGATATTTACTCCACGATTCTGATGAAGGGCTGTGCCCGAATATATAATCTTCAGTGTTTTTACATTTTCGGATTCGAGGGAGAGGCCAGGGCACATCTTAGCAACTCAAGATTTAAAATGGGTGAATTTCTATCTCGTAAAATTGAATAAGATTAAAAAATTGTAACTTTCTTTATACATTTTAACACGCATGAGGGGGTCCCGCCCTGGGTTTCGCAGACAGCAAAAAACGGCGCCAGCGCCGTACTGATACCTTTTCCTCATCATTTTGCAACTCGGAAAATTTAAGGATAGGTCATCCAGGTCAGGTCACCAGTACAGGTCAAGTGACCCGACCTCAAAAAAGTTTAAGATAGCATAAGTCGGAGCAGGGTGAACTTATCCAATTGAAACTCATATCACGTAATGGGCCACCGAGTTCTCTAAAAAATGTTCCGGTATTTTCGATATCGATGACCTAAGGTCAGGTACGAAGCATGACCTCCCATTGAAATACATGGAAATATGGTTTTTACTAAATAACTCAGTAACAGATGGTGATAGAGCGTTTATTTTAGCTTGATTAGACTCGCCTTGGCGTTGCAGTTCTAATGATATGCATTTTATATAATTTGACCCTGACCTGACCTCAGGTCAGGTCAAATCTTGATTTGACCTAGCAAGGTCAAATCATATACATTCGATTCGGCCTGCTGCGAGGATTCAAAGAATTCAAGTCGTTTTGCTCTATCTTTACTTGTTCAGATGTAATGGCCAAAAACTTAATTTACATGTTATCCCTATGACGGCATGTGACGGCATGTTTTGACCTCTGGTGACCTTAAATGTGACCTGACAAAAAATGGTTCGAATATTTTCGATGGAGAAGCGGATGGGCTACCCAACGCCGTTTACCGTTTTTGCTACCTACCGTGGTTCTCGAGATCTTGGGGGCGGGTACCGCCCCCTCGTCAATTCGAAGGTGGCTCAGGCCCCCGTCAATGCACGTGTTAACCCGTCACTGCCCAGCCTTTTTTCGTACACACCACCACCTGAGGGGTCCAACCGAACCCCTACAATCTCGAGAACCGGAAATGATATAGCAAAATCCAAACGGTTCTGGAAGAAGCACCTTACCGTCTTCTTTCCTGGAACCGAGTTTGAGATTACAGTGAGTAGTGAGTAGTATAGTGAGTGAGAATACAGTGAGTGGTTGCAGTGGTCAACGGATTACCGTTATCACCGTATCCGTTGACCCGTGACGTCACAGTGGGCCAAAATGGGTCAAGTTTAGACCCATTTAGAAAAATAACCTATAGCTCGGGAACCATGAGAGCCAGAACATACTAAAAAGCCATCAATGTGTTCTTCTTGACCCAAGGATTCAAATGATATGCGGAATAACCTTGACCTTGGGTCAAGGTGACATATTGACCTTTGAGACATACATGTGGTACGCTGTGCATGCCTTGACCTGCGACATACGTTGAATCTCGTGTTTCACTCCTGTATTCAGTACAGCAGCCGGGCGGTGCCACGGACGAACACATCACCTGAGCCCGGTCCTCTAAACTTCTCACACTATCCACGGGCAAAAGTAAAGCGCAGCCAACAGTTACGTCACGCTAGAATTTATTCAATTAGAAATTCACGTGATATGAATACCTATTCTGCCTGTGAATACCATAGAACACATATGCATAAGGCAATCCATTAATCAGTCGGAATCAATAAACATGAAAACGAGCCAACCAAGTTCTGACTTTTATATTTCACGCTAGTACCACGTATGTCATCAGAAAAACATGTTCTGAAGTGTTTCCATTTCCTCCCAGTTCCTGAAGCACTGGCCATGAACACACACTAGCGTAGTGTCTTTTCCAGCGCTCTGTCTCTGAGCTTCATCAGCGAAACTGACCGACCTCGGCACCGCGGCGGCACCAGAGGTCTCATTTCTCTGAGCGGACGAGGAATGGTCCCTGCAGTTTCTGACCGCTCTCTCCGCGGCGGCGCCAGAGGAGTCGTTCCTCTGAGCGGCGAGGAATGACCCCGCGGTCCCTGACCGCCGGGCTAGTGGTAAACTCCGTTTATAGCCTTCGCCTGAGACTGAAGAAATGATGAGCCTGTCCAGTACTTGAAGCTGCAGCAGACGTTATTTGAAAAGATGTAGAAGCGATGTAGGGCTGTGTATCTGCTGCAGACGCTGATAGAGATGAGTCTGCCGGTGGAGCAGTGTCATCGCGATGGAAATTTGGAAGTTGTCCTGGAGCGCAGAATTATAATTGGAGCGGCAACCAATCAGCATTGGTAATCTTGGTCATAGGACACTTTTACTGCGACCAGACAAAAATTAACTTCATGGTTTTTCTCTGTGAAATTAAACATTGTTATCAAAATACATGAAAAAGAGAAAACGGGAGAAACGAATAGCTGTTTCGAAGACCAGAGTGTAAAAATTATCACTAATTATACGCATTCAAAACAATTGTAGCTGAGTACTCGGGTTACTCCCCTCAGTTCTCCTAAAGTCACCATTCAGATCACCAGATAAAACTAAAAGTCTGCAATGATTACTTAACACGTAAAGAGCTTGCAGCTCTAGCCTAGGTACATATCTGCCACTGAGCCCCAGCAGGTGCATGTCAAAAACATTTTCACATTTCTGCACTTGCTTGGGCCTTCAAAGGCACACATGCATGCAATAAGTGCAACTCTCTGATAATAAATTTGCATGGATCCCAGCATTCAGCAGTATTTAAAACAATGAAGCAGACAAACAAGTAATAGATACAGCATACAGAATATTTCAGCCCCACCCAGACAGCAGTGCACTAATTTTCTCATGCCGGTCACACGTCAGCGTCAGTCGTCATTCCGCCGTTCGTCTTTATTTCCCGCGTCGTTCGCGACGACCCACCGCCTGCTGATCACCGCTCGTGTGCAACACGGGGGAGATAGCGACGCGTCGCCGGCGACGTTTGAGGCGACAGGACAGACTGCCGCGCTGCCGCAGGCGTCAGCTCGGCTGCTTTATGACCCGCCGGTCGCCGGAGTCCGCCACCGCCGTAGGCTATTCCGCTCTCGTTTCACTCACGAAAGGTCGGGCCCGACACGACACCGGCCGCTGTCGTTATGAGTTGTTGGACGTCGCAGAGTTGCCGCTGCGGAGCGAGGCAGCGGTGTCGGCGCGGCAATAAGACTGCTGGCCGGCCGGGCCAAGTTCGTAACGATGTCCAATCGCCTCCATTTGTATTCGCCGACGCGCTCTCATTTCAGATGCGAAATAACCTGCAAATAAAACCGGTCTGTGAGCATTAGACTTTATTGCCTCTTGGCTTTTACAGCCCTGGGGGCGAGCGGGGGCGCGTGCGTCAGAAATCGCATTTCATCTGCAGCGTTTTGCCAATTTGGCCGCAGGGTACTTGGACCGCCGCCTCAAGAGGCCTCCCCTCGTGTCCGCGGGGCAGAGCCGGCGGAGTGAATGAGGGGGAGGGGAGCAGTCGGTGGTTGTTTTGTCCAGGCACGCCGGCAAGGGAAAAAACGCCGCCGTCATTGGTCAGCGTCGGCTGCAGGCCGCGCCGCGCTCTCCTATTGGCTGTCGCCTGCGGCCCATTTATCAGGTTCCGGCGAGGGGTCCGGCGGCGAAATTAAACGAGGGGTCGGAACAAAGCGCAGCGACGGCGTCGTCGCCGCCTCGGCCGCACTGAAAGCCCTGCAGCCCGCGGCAATTTTCCCCGGATGAAGATTTATGGACACGGTCTCCGGTGGGGACATTTCCAATATTCGTTTTTCGGTCCCCAAAGCCTACGGATTCCGTTCCATCTATTTATATTTTGCCAAGACATCCATTATTGATGTTGGCCGGCGTCAGGGTGGAGCGCCGTTTTCGCGTCGGTGTCGACGATGGGCCGCATTCGCCGACGCGTCGCCGTAGACGCGTTGGCGATTTCTGGACCTGACATCGAGATGAGGTTACAACGGCGAGCGAGCGCGGCAAAAAATCGGCACAAACAGCCACGTTCCAATCATGAGTCGTGATGAAGAAATATCGGCGTCGCTGGCGACGGCAGGAAATGGAAACGCCGTGAGACGACTGTGGAATATCGCATTAGAGCTGGGACTTTGATTTAGTGCCGCTGTTTGGCGATGCGACGGCGGGGAGCGGAGCGGGGAGCGCCCACTCGGCCGAGCCCACCCGGGCGGCTTACGGCGCCGGCTGCGGCCGAAACGATAGCGAGACACCCGGAGCAGTTACGTTGGAAAAAGCGGCTTACCCTAAATGACGACGAGGGGTGTGCTGATCTGTGTGGAAAAACGTGTCTGGTAAAGAGAGAACTGGATCTCTTCTCGGCTGCTGTTGTATTTTTCCATCTGCTCAAGGTTCACATTATACCCACTCCTATTATACCTACCTACCTATCATACCTACCTATACCTACAATGAACTATTTTGATTTTTTTGGAAAATTGCATGTTTTTTATTTTCTACTTCCATAGTTTTGAGACTACACATACCCCGAGGAAGAAAATCTTGTATTTCTGATAATATGGTAGCTAAAAGACCCCAAATGTTGGAGGAAACACTAAACCTAAATAGTATATTTTCGACCATAGGCGTAGGAACGTCCAGAACATTGGGGGCCGTGGACCCCTTGAACCTGACCCTGATTCTCTTACGCCTATTTTCCCCTAAATTCGGTACGTCTATATCTAAAGTCGCTAATGTGGGTAGGTAATACTATAGCACCCAGTGTACCATGTCATCCATATAAACACACCATGCCCTCCATGTAAAACAAAATAGATGAGGGCTAAGTTCTCTTTGCCCTATTTTCCCAATCAGTATAGCGTTTCATGATTGATCAATTGGGTAGGTCATCCATTCAATAAAATCATGGTTAAGCGTTTTCGTCTACTCAGAAGGTTCCTCTTTGAACGTGAAAGCTACCGGGCTATCGCGCTAGCCCAAGGAGGCGAATTGTACTATGAGTATACAAATATTATTACTTATGATAGAAGTATAATTGATTTTTATGATAGATGTAAGCTTGCGTGATATTCAGAAAAAATTTGAGGTGAAAAATTAGGCCTTCAAAAGGATGTAGGAGGCAGACCAAACATTTTTTCTCCTCCACAAATACCAAGAAATTCCCCACGGACAAAAAAGTAGGAAGAAGGGACAGGGAAGCGCAGTCCGTCATTGAAAATCTAGCTACTCGATGAGAGAAAAGCTTTCCCCTCTAGATCCTAAGAATCTCCCGGTTTGAGCTCCTCATTCCCCCCTCCATTCATGTTTTGGACATGAAAATGTTATCGTGTATCAGAACTCGCCCGAGAAATAACATTTTTGTGCGAAAAGTGAGGGGCTGGGCGTCATCTGCGCCGTTTCACGGTTACCGATGCCTACGCACATAATAATGAGAAACATGCTTACTTTTGACATGCTTACGTCATCGATAGGAGAAAGTCCTAAAAGCTTCAGATTGTTCTTAACGTTCAAAAATTTTGACAAGGTGTGCAATGATTTTTTCTGAACGAGCTAGTTCTGAGTGAATATAAATTTACTAGTACTTACCTGCTATTTGCTATTAATTTTCAGAAACACTCCCAGCTGGTGCCCTTGCACCTTTCTCCGATGAAATGTACAGAAATACCATCTGACCGTATAGAAATTACTGCATTGTTGATCTTCCACCTCGATAAATGATAAAATAACAGGGTATCTTAGTCGATTTTGTATTAATCTCCCTTCAATGTTTGATCTCCCTTCAATTTTGTATAAACCTCGATATTTGTACAAAATAGAATAACAGCCATCGCACCAAACTAGAAGATTCTACAAGCGAAGCCATTAAGTAGCTGAAAATCTGAATAAGATAAACATAACAAGATTGATATCGTTTACTTCTCGTATTATCAGGTTGTGCTGCTTAAAAATGGCAATGGAGATTGATGAAACCAGACAATGTTTGGACGTCAGTTGATCTTATTTATAAACATTTCATACAATTCATCGAGAGACAACGGAATTCAATCAACCTACAGATATTGAAAAATTAAGTTAGTAACAGTTTTATGCATTGCAAAGGGTAAAAAATCGAATTAAAACGGATATCATCTTACTAGCGGAATAAGTTATATATTTCTGTATTAAGCTATGCATTAATTATAAATGCGTAACATGTTTGTTGCCAGCCAGGAACACTGAAAGTAATTTGATAGTATCATGATATTTATAGACACGTAGGCATGTGGGGGGGAGAGGGAGGGAGGGTGAAAATACACTATCCCTCTCAGTGGGGACAAGCGGACAAATCCTTACTACTGCTAAGCATGGTATGAAATGTATGCACATGTCTCCTCCTTTGGTTATGTTAACGGAAATCGTAAGAGCTCTCCAATATGGTTTCTCAAACGTGTGGTTTTGAGGGACTCGTTTACTCTGCATGAATAAGCTTAGATCACCTTACATGCGGATTAACTAGACTTTTGGAATGCAGAATATTGATATAGAGTAGAACGCAGTGGTCTGTTCAGTTTTTTTCGAGCCTTGCTGCGTTATTGGTGACGTGTTCCTTCAAATCAGTGTTACAGGATCACATAACCTCTATGCAATGCAAGCTGTTTTAAATGAACTTGGAAGACGAAAACATTTGTTTTGGACACAAGTATACAATTCAAGTTAATTTACAACACGAAATTTTCGTATACCTTGCGTTAGATAATCAGTTAGAAATGAAATGCATACTTGAACACTGGGGCATTCCAGGACAGATCGACCAAGGCTTGACACCACCATGTCTAGAAAAAATCTGAAACTTTGTCTCCGGGGTAGTTTTGGGCCAGAAACACGCCTGTGAGAATCTCAGCCCCCTCCGACCAACGGTGACCGAGTTATAGCCCGAGGCACTTTCGGGAGGTCACGTTGTAGACTCATCTTTGATGCTTCATAACTCAACAACGCATCACCTGATTAACAAGTTTTGTATATCATTGAACTCGTCTTGAATTATAATTTATTTTGAAAAAAGAAAATGTTAACCCTCGCCCCACCGGGAGGGCCATCGATGGCCCCCCTAAGGTTTTTCCGGGATAGCAGAAAAACGACGAGGCGCAGCACCGCGGTTGAGGGCTCTACCTCTCACTGCATCATTTTCCCATCATCCCTGAAATTTTTACCCCGGGTCACCCAAGGTCAGGTCACCAGACGAGGTCAACCAAGGTCACCTCACTTCACCTTTAGAGCTCTGTAAGAGCTACATTTCAAAGTCGATCGATTTGAAACTTCCTACACTTCATGACCCCTCCAGGGTCTACAAGGTGTATATCCGGGATTTTTCGATTTCGTGCCCTGAGGTCAGGTCACGAGGCGACCTCTCCCATTGGAAAAGCATGGTGAAAAGCTATTTCATGATATAAAAGCCACAAAAATGACTGCAAATACTCAGACTGCTCAGAACAGCGTTTTTGGGCACCCTTTCACGGATCCCAGGGGTCATATTTGCCCTTTGACTTTTCCAAGGTCATCCAAGGTCACCAGAGGTCAAAAACAGTATTTAGACAATAACTTTTGACCTAATTGAGTTAGAGCGGTGAAACAAACACCATCGTGTTTGTCTTGTCGCTGGCTTTCATTTGATATACGGCAAGGTCACTTTTTGACCTTTCGTGACCTCAGGTCATATTAGGTCACGAGGTGACCTCTGGCGGTCAAACCACTGGCGGGAGGTCTTTACGTTCCACATGGCGGAAAAAGTACTGGCAATTTGCTATCAAATGTACTTTACCAGGCCTCAATAGCTCTAATGACATAAGAGTTATGCCCAGTTTGCTTAATCATTGCATATTTGAGTGAAAATAGCCGATCTTGACCTAATTTGACCTCTGGAGGTCAAACCATTGATCTGAGCACTAAAACATGCGAAGTAATTTCTTACTGAATTCACGCGATCTTTCTATTGCACTTTGCAGATTTGCGCTAACGCCCATATTTTCGGAGTTAGAGGGGGGCCATCGATGGCCCCCCCGGTGGGGCGAAGGTGGCGCCGGACCCCCGGTGGGGCGCGGGTTAAAATTTGAAAATTTTTGACTTTTAATTTGTTTGACCTTTTCCTTTTTGACCTAGCTTGACCTTTTCCCAGTTGAAATTGCCCTTTTAGACACCTCAAAAATGTTTCTTCATAAAATATCTTTCGATAGCAAAAATAAAAAAATGCGTTCTTGCTATAAGTTCCGAATATTTAGCACCTAAGGTAGGTATGTACACGGTTTTTGACCATTGCGGTAGTACAGCCTTATGTTTAACGCCGCAAATATAGCGATTGCTTTTGTAATCGGTCGCTGGAAATCATACTCCATTGTCTTTACGAAATTTTAATCGTACAAGTATCCGAATTTATGACAATTAACCCGCGCCCCACCGGGGGTCCGGCGCCACCTTCGCCCCACCGGAAGGGGGCCATCGATGGCCCCCCTCTAACTCCGAAAATATGGGCGTTAGCGCAAATCTGCAAAGTGCAATAGAAAGCTCGCGTGAATTCAGTAAGAAATTACTTCGCATGTTTTAGTGCTCAGGTCAATGGTTTGACCTCCAGAGGTCAAATTAGGTCAAGATCGGCTATTTTCACTCAAATATGCAATGATTAAGCAAACCGGGCATAAATCTTATGTCATTAGAGCTATTGAGGCCTGGTAAAGTACATTTGATAGCAAATTGCCAGTACTTTTTCCGCTATGTGGAACGTAAAGACCTCCCGCCAGTGGTTTGACCGCCAGAGGTCACCTCGTGACCTAATATGACCTGAGGTCACGAAAGGTCAAAAAGTGACCCTGCCGTATATCAAATGAAAGCCAGTGACAAGACAAACACGATGGTGTTTGTTTCACTGCTCTAGCTCAATTAGGTCAAAAGTTATTGTCAAAATACTGTTTTTGACCTCTGGTGACCTTGGATGACCTTGGAAAAGTCAAAAGGGAAATATGACCCCTGGGATCCGTGAAAGGGTGTCCAAAAACGTTGTTCTGAGCAGTCTGAGTATTTGCAATCATTTTTGTGGCTTTTATATCATGAAATAGCTTTTCCCCATGCTTTTCCAATGGGAGAGGTCGCCTCGTGACCTGACCTCAGGGCACGAAATCGAAAAATCCCGGATATACACCTTGTAGACCCTGGAGGGTTCATGAAGTGTAGGAAGTTTCAAATCGATCGACTTTGAAATGTAGCTCTTACAGAGCTCTAAAGATGAAGTGAGGTGACCTTGGTTGACCTCGTCTGGTGACCTGACCTTGAGTGACCCGGGGTAAAAAATCTCAGGGATGATGGGAAAATGATGCAGTGAGAGGTAGAGCCCTCAACCGCGGTGCTGCGCCTCGTCGTTTTTCTGCTATCCCGGAAAAACCTTAGGGGGGCCATCGATGGCCCCCCGGTGGGGCGAGGGTTAACACGTGCCCACCCGAGGGGTGGGCAACCGGCCTCCTCAGGTTTCCACAGGTAGTAAAAAATCACCTTCGCGCTGCGCCACCGTACTTCATGTACCTCTAACTTGAAATTTTTGCAGCTTCTGGCAAAATTTTAGGTCTGGGTAATACCAGGTCAGACCGCCAACCCAGGTCAAGAGACCTAACCTCAAACTTTGGAAGGTGCATAAATCATATCAAATGTAGCCTATCGTGGTTAGAATCGCATTACATAGTAATATCGCCTAGCAAGATAATTTTTCGAAGCAGGATTTCTATATCGATAACCGGGAGCAGGGCAAAGGTCATGATCTTTCCATTAGAAATGCATGGGGCGATTGGTAAATTTTGATAACTTGCGAGAATTGAGAATTGTCGAGAATTGCGATGGAGGTTGTATTTTTACATTGTCGTGTCTGACTTGCCACTGCAGTTTGATTAATATTCTTTTTACCATACAGACCTAAGCCTGGCTCTAGGTCAAAGCAGGCTAATTTTGACATTTGACTAGGCAATATTATAAGATACATAATCCGTTTGGGCTCAACAAGAGTGTTCCAATGGTGCTGAACTTTTCTTTCTACGGCTCTTCTCTGTCACCTAGTATGCCACAAAATTTAGGTTTCCACTTAGTCCCCGTAAGAAATACTGTGACCTTGAGCAACCTCAAAGGCGACACGACCAAACGATTGTATGTAACATATTCGGTAATGATTAAAACTGGCTATTTAGCGGCATCACTCCCAGTGCACTGTGTCATTATTTATCTGGGATTCTCGGATCCGTGTCAGCTATGAAATGATCACCTTGTAAAAATATCATGAGGCAACCTGTTCAAGCGACCAAGTCGAATGCGTTACAATTTCAGGACATTTTGTCGAATATATGAGCAGATTCAAATTACTTTTTAGGAATGAAAGCCTTTCAGACACGTTTGTTTACATTGCATGAATCCTCTCGAACATATGCTGTGCTGCACTGGATCAGCTTGCATCGATACTATTTTCCATCTCCGGGAACGATGTAATTGTGTGAGTTAGTGGTGCTCATAGGATAAGTTATACTTGTTTCAATTATTGATAAGGTCGCGACATCTTTGTAAATTTTCGTTTAAGGCTGAAAGGTTCATTATTAATAAGTTCATTTGCCCTCGTCTCCCTCGAAACAAGGAATCCCTTTTTATCACTTTTAATGGCTGCAGTTTTTCTGTTTATAAATATTGCCCAAGTTGTTGCCAGTTCAGTTTTTTTATACATTTTGTACAAGTTGTTCACAGTTCGATTGTTGGAGTCGGGGTCTCACTAAAGTCATCAATGGACTTGTCACGGAGACCCCGACCCCACCATCCGAACGAGCAACTCCCACAATGAAGGGTTGATTTTAGAAGCCAATGTTTAACGTCCCACACAGCACAGGGACGGCCGCCCCGCTCAGGTCACCCTCTCACCAGTCAGTTGCCAGCCGACCTGTACGTCGGGTAAGCTATTGAGCGCCGGAGCGTCTCAGCGGAACCGATCCCAAGCCTGGACATGCACTGCCACTGCATGCTTCTGAGCCGCGGGCCGGAGCCCAACGCTCTACCAACTGAGCTACCGGGGCGGCAAGGAGGCGGTTTTAGGAGTAGGTGTCTCACTAGAGTCATCAAGGGACTTTTTTTACGGAGACCCTGACCCCACCACCCAAACGAGCAACTCCCACGATAAAGTGTTAATCAAGGAAACAAAGTTGAAAGTCCCACAAGGCATAACGACGACCGTCTACGTCAGGTCACCCCCTCACCACTGAGTTGCCTGCTGGCCTTCAGCATTTACGGTACCTACCACCTCCCAGTTGACCTAAATTATTTTTCCAGAAGTTGCAAAATGTTGTGTTAGAGGTAGATGGAGTACGATGGCGCTGCGCGAAGGTATTTTTTACTACCTGTAGAGACCTGAGGAGGCCGGTTGCCCACCCCCTCGGGTGGGCGCGTGTTAATTGTCATAAATTCGGATACTTGTACGATTAAAATTTCGTAAAGACAATGGAGCATGATTTCCAGCGACCGATTACAAAAGCAATCGCTATATTTGCGGCGTTAAACATACGGCTGTACTACCGCAATGGTCAAAAACCGTGTACATACCTACCTTAGGTGCTAAATATTCGGAACTTATAGCAAGAACACATTTTTTTATTTTTGCTATCGAAAGATATTTTATGAAGAAACATTTTTGAGGTGTCTAAAAGGGCAATTTCAACTGGAAAAAGGTCAAGCTAGGTCAAAAAGGAAAAGGTCAAACAAATTAAAAGTCAAAAATTTTCAAATTTTAACATTTTCTTTTTTCAAAATAAACTATAATTCAAGACGAGTTCAATGATATACAAAACTTGTTAATCAGGTGATGCGTTGATGAGTTATGAAGCATCAAAGATGAGTCTACAACGTGACCTCCCGAAAATGCCTCGGGCTATAACTCGGTCACCGTTGGTCGGAGGGGGCTAAGATTCTCACAGGCGTGTTTCTGGCCCAAAACTACCCCCGGAGACAAAGTTTCAGACTTTTTCTAGACATGGTGGTGTCAAATTGAAATATTTTTGGTCGTTTTGTCCTGGAATGCCCCCATATTGCATGCCTTCCTCTTTTCCTACATATGTATATGCCTAATTGGACGAAAATATATTTGTAGCCACTATAAAGTAAGCTTGGTTTTTTTGGTTGGAATAATAAAACAGGGCATTAACTCTGATTTCTTTGTTTATAGTCTAGTTTGTGTCCAGGGCCAGCGTTGGACTTCCCTTGCAAGCGGCTGCTGAATGCCTGGACATCCTCCACTCCGGCAAAAGACGCCGCCGCCGGCCTCTCTCCCGTTCGATATGCAAATGAGGACTGCCGACGAGGGGCTTCGGTCATCAAATCGATGGGAGTCATCTGCATACCCTTCCGTCGCGCTCGGCCATCCGCTGACGAAGTCATTCCCAACAGGCGGACCCGCCAGCCAACGGTGATGGTCCGGCGGCGAAGCAGCCCGCTACACTGACGTCACTGGATCGGCACCCACCAGCAGACAGCGATGGCCCGGCGGTAAAGCAGCCCGCTACACTGACGTCACTGGATCGGAACCCACCAGCAGACAGCGATGGTCCGGCGGTAAAGCAGCCCGCTACACTGACGTCACTGGATCGGAACCCACCAGCAGACAGCGGTGGTCCGGCGGTAAAGCAGCCCGCTACGCTGACGTCACTGGATCGGAACCAGCAGACAGCGATGGGCCGGCGGTAAAGCAGCCCGCTACACTGACGTCACTGGATCGGAACCCACCAGCAGACAGCGATGGTCCGGCGGTAAAGCAGCCCGCTACACTGACGTCACTGGATCGGAACCCGCCAGCAGACAGCGATGGCCCGGCGGTAAAGCAGCCCGCTACACTGACGTCACTGGATCGTGTAATATATATATATATATATATAGTATCCTGGTTTCAACGTTGAGATCATTTTTTGTATGTCACGACCTGCCGTAGATGCTGAAAGCACCGAAGCTCAGGTAATTAATCAGAAGATATATAGACCAAAATTTTAAAGTCAGTGCAGACTTGAGGTTTAAATCTAGCTTTCTGAACAAAAGGTACCAACGAACAAACTCGCAATTACGCGGCCAGTAAGACGCTGCGTCGTAGAATTAGCTAAGAGACACCAAAAGGTGAAAAAACGAGTTTCAGGCTGACAAACAGCCACATTGGCACAAAAATGGATTTCCACACTTCTTTTTGTTTTCTGAGTTTTTTTGTAACTTTCCAGGCTGCCCCTGTCTCGGACTTGTGGTAGCTCATGGAAAATATAAACTCGTTTTCATGTAATGTTTTTGACTGAGGCGGTTCCAGCGACTCAAAATTGGGAGACTCAAATGCAATTGGATTGCACTCTTGTGGAGTAGACAGACTGCTTGCAGGGCAGCCGGGAGGAATGAAATTTGCCATACCATACCCCCAGCGCTGCTATATGATGATAATATGCCATAGGCGCACTCAGGTATTGTAGTGAAGGATATTTCAAACACTTGCAAGCGTATTTTAGTATACTAAGTGCACTGGATGGGGTAAGCATTTTGGCATGCATTTGATTCCAAGACCGAAAAGAGAAAATGCATTCCTGGGTGGATCAATGGGACAAGATAATACAGAGTCCATCCAGGTTTGGCATGGGTGGATAAAGTTTAGGCATATGAAAAGTGGCATTGGCCAAGGAGCATATGGGCACGCCTTTTAAACGTTGACAATATAGATCGTGTTCCACTATTTGGCTTCTTGCACCCGGCTCCGATGATTTTTGCATTTTATGAGCTATTTCCTTATATTATATCAGTTTGTGTTCTGATAATTTCTTGGAAAACCCGAAAGGTTTCTTGGCTAAAGTACATTTGTACTTTTGTGCCGACCGTTATATTTGAGTGTTGTTTTGCATGAGCTTAGGGCAAATATGTTTGTGTATGTATCTCGTGGTCAAAGATGTCATGCTGTATCTGACGTTTGCTAATCTATGCAAAACAAACGGTAAAATCTATGGGCTTCATCATATAGTTACGACCCTGTAACCAACACTCAATTTTGAATTTTCTGATCTCTGAAAATATGCCAATTTTGCGTTAATTAGCTGCCAATATGTGCCAGTTTTGTGAAAATCAAACAACAGAGCCAAGAGTCATGGAGAATCTAAGGAACAGTAAAAATACTGAACATGCCCCTGCTCACAATTTTCCATATTGCAATGTTATTTCAGAATTTACAGAGAAATAAATTAATGTCACGTTAATTTTTTTAATTGAATGAACACATTTTGGTATATCCGAGTGAGAAAATCCACCTGTCCCCTGTGACGGGAGTACGGGCGGGAGCCTCTGACCTCTGACGGGAGTACGGGTGGGAGCCTCTGACCTCTGACGGGAGTACGGGCGGGAGCCTCTGACCTCTGACGGGAGTACGGGCGGGAGCCTCTGACCTCTGACGGGAGTACGGGCGGGAGCCTCTGACCTCTGACGGGAGTACGGGTGGGAGCCTCTGACCTCTGACGGGAGTACGGGCGGGAGCCTCTGACCTCTGACGGGAGTACGGGCGGGAGCCTCTGACCTCTGACGGGAGTACGGGTGGGAGCCTCTGACCTCTGACGGTAGTACGGGTGGGAGCCTCTGAACTCTGACGGGAGTCCGGGTGGGAGCCTCTGACCTCTGACGGGAGCACGGGTGGGAGCCTCTGACCTCTGACGGGAGTACGGGTGGGAGCCTCTGACCTCGACGGGAGTACGGGCGGGGGCCTCGACCTCTGACGGGAGTACGGGCGGGAGCCTCTGACCTCTGACGGGAGTACGGGTGGGAGCCTCGACCTCCGACGGGAGTACGGGCGGGAGCCTCTGACCTCTGACGGGAGTACGGGCGGGAGCCTCTGACCTCTGACGGGAGTACGGGTGGGAGCCTCTGACCTCTGACGGGAGTACGGGCGGGAGCCCCTGACCTCTGACGGGAGTACGGGCGGGAGCCTCTGACCTCTGACGGGAGTACGGGCGGGAGCCTCTGACCTCTGACGGGAGTACGGGCGGGAGCCTCTGACCTCTGACGGGAGTACGGGTGGGAGCCTCTGACCTCTGACGGTAGTACGGGTGGGAGCCTCTGAACTCTGACGGGAGTACGGGTGGGAGCCTCTGACCTCTGACGGGAGCACGGGTGGGAGCCTCTGACCTCTAACGGGAGTACGGGTGGGAGCCTCTGACCTCTGACGGGAGTACGAGCGGCAGCCTCGACCTCGACGGGAGTACGGGCGGGAGCCTCTGACCTCTACGGGAGTACGGGTGGGAGCCTCGACCTCGACGGGAGTACGGGTGGGAGCCTCGACCTCTGACAGGAGTACAGGTGGGAGCCTCTGACCTCTGACGGGAGCGTGACAGGAATAGGATTAATTTGGTACTATATTCCTGTTTATTGTTTCAACGACTGCGCCATGGTATAACGTCAACAGCTGGGGATAAAACAATAAATAATCTCAACAAACAGCAAACAGAACGTGAAGTTTAGATTTATGTGAAAGATTAATCATTAAGTATAAAATAACCAAACATTTCAGTGTCAGAGCCTCTTCCTCAGAAAAACACAAGTTATATCGACATGAGACACCTGAAAATACTATAATCGGGAACTGTTTATTGTCCAACCATGCTGTCCAAATCCTCACACACAAAAAAGCTCAAGTGTTCGGATACTACGCGCCGCCTTTGCCACAGCCGAAGGCATCCGACTGTATTCTGGCTGGGTTTCTCCACATTTTCGTTTCGTTTGTGAGCCTAGGACCCTGTGTGCAAGAGTCTGCCGATGTCGACAGAGTCAGCTGATTATTGCTGACACAGTGCCGAGAGCCGAGTGCCAAAAAGCCAGAAGGCTGACTTTGATGTAGACTGTGCTCGTCCCAACGACGACGGCGCTTCAATGCATACTGATCGAGCGGCGATGGTGATGCCCGACGGACCTGCAAAAGAAGCGCAGGGGCATCTCGTCAGAGCCGAAGACAATGGGAAAGGATATGCACCAGCGCTGGGCTGCCTCGTTCGGGGGTTGAGTAAAGGGACTCTTGTCAGATTCAAATGGGCAACGAGTTGGTGTTACCGTTTTGAAAAAAACATTATGGAGTTGTTAAGGGTTTAGCCAGGTCTGGAAGTAACTACTTAACCTTCCCAATAGTGGGCAAGGACAAAGACAGGTGTCTTTTCTGGAATGTGTTTCCGACTTGATGATGGTCCCCTGCTTCTTTGTTCGCTGGCCTCGGATTGTGCAGTGAGCCAAGGAGATGCTTGAGCCCGTCCCTGGCACAGGTTTAAACTGTACCGTACCAGACACAGGGAGGGGAGGTAGTCCCCCTTCTACTAACTCGAGAACTACTCAATTCATTTTCTCCATTTATAGTGTAATCGATAGCCCCATCCAAGGCAGCCCCATATATGCCATTTTTAATCATTTTTTATAATAAGTGATGCCATGTTCCAAGTAAATATATGGCAATTGTTATCTTTTATTACTCTACCCTGTTCAAATACTTGGGGCTGAATTCCACTTTTGATGACTTGGGATGAGAGTCAAATGTCATACGAATGCTGTCATTTGGGTTTTGGTGAAATTCTAGGGTAAACGATGTCATATAATCATTAATAAATATCTTATTGAAAATTTCGTTAATAATGTTGACACGATTTACCTAACACCTTGACGCAATTCATAACGCTGGAGTTTTGCCTACAGGTATTTGCAGTAAACAGCAATGCCTCTGAACAGGTACGTATCCATCTTAACTTAAAAAAGCCAAGGGATACCAAAACAGTTGTTATGGCGTTATAACATCGGAATTTCTTACACAGTTGTGCCAAATCACCAGAAAAACTAGCGTCACCCACAGGCCTCAAGTATGCAGGAAAGCAGTGAAATGTGCCGCGTCTGAATTTTGGCAGTGCTTATGACGTCATTTATCTATTTTTAGTATTGTTTAATGAACAATACTGCAAACAACACAATATGAGCAATAAGAACAAAACAATAAAACAATACAAAAACAACGAACAAAACAATACAAAACAATATGAAAAATACTGCAAACGAACAATATTGCATACAAATAAAAATATAAATTCTTAAATGAGATATTTTATGCAAAAACTGTATTTGTGGCGTCACTCTGTATGCGTGTAACATAGGGTGTCCAAAATTAAAAAGTTTTAAAAGTTGGTGTTTACCTTCTTTTTCCCGTTGAGTGGAGAAACGAAATTGTGCAAAAATCAGGCATTTAAATTAATATTTGACCAGCGCAAATCGCGAAGTTTACCCATAGCTCCCTATGGAGACGCAACGCTGAACACGAAGTATTTCGGTATTTCCATCGTAATGCGGGACACTGTGTCTTATATTTTCTTTTTGGCTATGTTTTGTAAGAATTATCTTTATCATTGTTTAAGGCATTCCGACTTATTCCACTACAATTAGGAACTTCACGTTCTTCGTTTACATAGAACCATATTGTGTTATAAAGTACACAACCCGATCCGAATAACTGGTTGTTTTCCGATGGTCAGGCAAAACACTGTTTATAAACATTATCATTGATCCTTAGACTAGAAAGACACAGTTTCAAGACATATACACGTTATTCAATAGGAACAAAGTCTATTCTACATATAAACATCTCGAGGGCCGGCCAGAGTGACGCCAGAACTGATTTCCTAGTGTTGAGAAACGGCTGTAATGCCACAACTCAGTAGGTGCTGCGGCAGTGGTGGTTGGGGGGGAATAATTCCCCAAAACAGAAAATCAGGGCAATACTATAGTTGCACCCCCCCAAAGCTTCGGGCCGTTTTTGCCCGGACTCATTTTAGTCTACAACAAGGTTTGGTGCGAACTCTCAACTTAAAAAGCCACCCAACGTGCAAATAGCCCTGATAGCAAAACAAGCATCTTGGCAAATGACCGGCGACGTTTTTTAATTCCTATCGACTCTCAGCACCCCCACAGCTTACCGTTTAGTTAAATTGTGGTATGCTATCACCGCGTGACGTTTTTCCTCATCGGCTTTGGCTTGTCCCCAAACCTGCCGGCTAAATCCGCCACTGCTGTCGGCTCTCCTCATTCTTAGTAAGGCAGCCGATATAGTAATTTATCAGCCTAGCCCCTCTCTGCTGGGTTGTTCGCCAACTGCAGGTTTTGTATGAAGGCCTCCAGCCTATCGTAACCTGGGATACCGTCCCATTGCGGGCACTCAGCCAGAAATGACGTGTCAACCGACAGGCTTTTCAAACATGGGATGGGACTGCGCGCCCACAAACTTATCCAGCGACAGATCCTCCATGCCTTACAGGGAGTGTGGCACCTTCATAACGTGATTTTAACTGAGATAGCTAAGTTGTAAAGCAAGTCGGAAAACCCGGTACTCAATATATCATTTGTCCTGGAACTCAAAATTTCCGTTGAGAAAAGCTAAAAACTACCGGAAATGTACCCCTCAAGGACAATGTCCAGGTGATTTCCTTTGATACAACAGCGTCCAACACCGGGTGGCAGTACCGGGTTTTCCGACTTGCTTTACAACTTGGCTATCTCAGTTAAAATCACGTTATGAAGGTGCCACATTCCCTAAGGCATGGAGGATCTGACGCTGGATAAGTTTTGTGGGCGCGCAGTCCCATCCCATGTTGAAAGCCTGTCGGTTGACACGTCATTTCTGGCTGAGTGCCCGCCATGGGACGGTATCCCAGGTTACGATAGGCGGAGGCCTCATACGAACCGCAGTTGGCGAACAACGCAGCAGAGAGAGGGGCTAGGCTGATAAATTACTATATCGGCTGCCTTACTAAGAATGAGGAGAGCCGACAGCAGTGGCGGATTACCGGCAGGTTGGGACAAGCCAAAGTATGAAAAAACGTCACGCGGTGATAGCATACCACAATTTGACTAAGCGGTAAGCTGTGGGGTAAGCTGAAGAGTCGATAAGCAGAATAAAAACGTCGCCGGGTCAAAGCTGTAGCCACAAGATGCTTGTTTTGCTATCCAGGCTCAATTCTTGCTCTGAAGGTGGCTGGGTTTAAAGTTGAGTTCAACACCAAAACCTTGCTGAACTAAAATGAGTCCGGCCAAAAGCAAGGTCGACAGTTTTGGGAGTGGGTGCAACCATAGTATTGCCCCTAGATTTTCTGTTTTGGGGAATGTATTTCCCCCAAACCACCACTGGCCAACAGCACCTACTGCAAGTTGTAGAGCATTGCCACCAGCCGTTTCCCGACACTAGGAAATCAGTTCTGGCGTACACCTCGGGCAGGTACCCTCCAGAAGGATGTTTATATGTAGCAATGAACTTTGTTCCATATTGAATAGCGTATGTGTCTTGAAACTGTGTCTTTCTAGTCTAGGGATCAATAATAATGTTATAAAACAGTGTTTTGCCTGACCATACAAAAAAACAACCAGATATTCGGATCAGGTTGTGTACCTTATAACACAATATGGTTCTATGTAAAACGAAGAACGTAAGTACCTAATTGTAGTGGAAATAAGTCGGAATGCCATGTAAACAATAGATAAAATAGTTCTTACAAACAACCAAAGAAAAAATATAAGACACACACCAGTCCCGCATTACGATGGAAATACCGAAATAGTTCGTGTTCAGCGTCAGTTCCATAGGAGCTATGGGTAAAACTCAGCGATTGCGCGGGGTCAATATTAATTTAAATGCCTGATTTTGCACATCGTTTCAGGTCACACGCAACGAAAAAAAAGAAACACCAACTTTAAAACTTGTTAATTTGGGACACCCTAGTGTAACACGCATTTCATTCCTGAAGATACCTGCCAGATATATTATTCCGAAAGTGGAGTTCATTGTACTCCATCTGGCCAATAAGTTGGTCAAAATGTGACTTTATACGAAAAAAATCATATTCTTGAAGAACACAATAATTAAGAACACATTTAACACAAAGTATCACCAATGACCAGGGGCCTTACCCAATCCCTCCCTTTCCACTCTACCAAGATAGGAGGCCACCCCCCCCTCTTGGAAATTGAGGGCAGCCCCACTTTTGACCGGAAATGCCTTTGGATGCCGAATTAATGTAGACGTGGGGGTTTCAAAGGTTTTATCACTGCTGCCCCTCCCGCACTTTGGCTCCGGCCCCCCACTAAGAAATCTGTAGTGACGCCCTTGCCAATGATGTCATAAAAAATCAACATTGATGTAGAGGCAACTGATTAGGAAAAATGTTAATATAAACAAATTATAAAAATGTCACTTACTTTTGCCCAAAAATGAACACAAAGATGAAAAATGCATTTCTTGGGAGCCTCAAATTTATAACGTCACTATGACGTTATGATATGACCTCTGTCCAGTTGCCTTTAAAGGGAATGTGGGACCTTGGTCGAGTCCTGGAATTTAGTGTAATTAGGGGTACTTTTAGCGGAAAATCATGGAATTGTCCATGATTTCGTTGAAAAAATGTACAATAAGCTCAATATTTTAATTCTTAAAATGCACCTCGAGGAAAAAATAATTCTTCGCCTGTGGATGATGTCTTAATCTGGAAACCACTACCATATTCCATAGACTTCAAAGGTTTTCGATTGGCTAATACTCACCGTGACGTCAGCATATGTCGTCACACCAACAGCCTGACAACTGTGGCCTGCTGTTTGAGTTACATAAGGGGTTGCATTTCAGGTAGTTTTTAGCTTTTCTCTGCGGAAATTTTGAGTTTCAAGACAAATTATATATGGAGCACCGGGTTTTCCGGCATGCTTTATAACTTGGCTATCTCAGTTAGAATCACGTTATAAAGGTGCCACATTCCGTTTAATGTATTAAAAATGATGTCTTGACCACTACTGAAAGTTTTGTTTTTCTACCTATAAAGAGTAATGGATTATGCTCAAAAGCGTGAAGTGGAGGGGGGCTAAATAAGCACCTATCCTGTGTCAGGCACAGTGTAATGGAAAGGTCACAGTTCTTTCCATGTCACTTTCCACCCACAAACCATTTACTGTGCACTCTGCCAAGACTACCATGTCAAGCGAAAAACGGCGGTATGAAGAATAAACTCATATATACAGCCTTTAAAAAACCTAGCGGAAAAATTGCAAATGCATTCCCTTAAAATTTCCAATGACTGAATAAGAAAAAGAGCACTACCGATGATCATCTTCAAACATTTGTAAAACATGAATCTGGTGATAAGTATGCGAAGTAAATTTGCTCCTTACCTAGTGTCTCTATTTACCTTGCATGCACCTGGGTGTGAAAAAGTACACATCAGGCGGCAGTGGTGAATCTAGGGGTGAAAAAGGCATTCCCCCTCCCACGGAAACTTTTGGCCTAAAACTAAGTTTTTGTCCCCCATCCCAAAGATGTCGACGCCCTTTTTCCCAGACTCTTTTCTAATTTATGAGCAAGGTTTTGGTGCTTCAACTGTCAACTTCAAACAGAACTAGTCAATTTTGTCTAAATTGCTGCAAGTTCGATTTTTAGAGTCAGAGCCTCACTAAAGTCATCAATGGACTTGTCACGGAGACTCCGACCCCACCATCCGAACGAGCAGCTCCCGCGATGAAAGGTCAATTCAGAGGCCAAAGTTGAACGTCCCACAAAGCACAGGGACAGCCGTCCCGCTCAGGTCACCCTCCCACCAGTCAGTTGCAAGCCGACTTACCTCGGGTAAACATAGAGCGCCGGGGCGTCTCAGGGGAACCGATCCCAAGCCTGGACATGCACTGCCACTGCATGCTTCTGAGCAGCGGGCCGCAGCCCAACGCCCCACCAACTGGGCTACCGGGGCGGTATCTGGTGGCCACATTTTTTACCCCATGGCCTTTTTGTGTTTTTCGACATGGGTTTAGCCCCAATACCTTATGTGTAGTTAAATTTTGGTACAATCTTTCGCCACGTAACATTTTTTTTTTTACTTTGGTTTGTCCCCTCCCCCAACCTACCGGATAGAGTCGCCACTGTCAGGTGGAGCATTCAATGTGGTTTGATAATCAGGAAAATTTGTATTGGTATATCTGACATGAAGTCGAACACGGGGAAAACCATCCTCGCTACATCACACAACATTTACATTTTACTATGGAAGCACGGACCATCCTACTGGCCAAGTTGTGGAGATGTTTAAACAATATTGCGCTTAGGAACCGCTGGAGCTTATTGAAGTGATTGGAAAACGAAGTGCAGAGCGCCGCTGTATGGAGCATACGTTATTACTGACCTCTGCGATGCTCCCGAAAATGTAAGGTCCGGCTCCTCTCAGGCCAGGTCACCAGTCAAGGATAACTAGCCTCACCTCCAAAAAGTTTCTTATTAGCAGCAGTGACAGTATGTTTTAAATATTGATCTGAGATTCATAGTACATTAATATTGTCGTTGCGAGTCGATTGATAAATATGATGTCCATATTTGGTCACACGGTAGTCTTTCCCCTTAACTTGGATTAGATCATGTTTGTGTGGTGACCTAGTATGCTTAAGATTCGAATAACCGTAATAATACATTTTCATAATAACTTCTCACAGAATACCTAAGACCGTTCACATTTCTTTGCTATCCGCTAAAGAAACTGAGATCAAAGAAGGTGCTAAAACACCCCCTCAAAGCATGGTGAAGGATGATCTGAGGCACACCGGGACGGGTGTTAAAATATGTTTCATTATATATACGCCCACCCAGTTTTTAGTGTACATCAATGCAGTTTTGGTTTTCGCTCTGTTCATTTGTACAGATATTGACCCCGGAAGTCCCTTCGGAGCCTTCCCTGTAGAAATGCGTCTTATCAACACGCGCATTGGCGGGGGGGCAGGTAGCCGCCCCCCCTCGGGGTTTTCGGATAAAGCATAAAAACGGCGGCGCGTGGCGCCGCTGCACTTGACATATATCTTCTCTTATCATTTTACGACTTTTTTGTTTCAAAATTTAAGGTTAGGTCATCTCAGGTCAGGTCACCAGTAAAGGTCAAGTGACCTGACCTAAAGAAGTTTAAGATATGATAAGTCGGAACAGGGTGAATTTATCCGGTCGAAACTCATGTCACATAATGGGCCGACCGAGTTCTCTAAAAAATGTTCCGGTATTTCTTATATCGATGATCTAAGGTCAGGTACGAGCCATGACCTCTCCATTGGAAATACATGGAAAAAATGGTTTTAGCTGAATAACTCATTAACAGATGGTGATTGAGCGTTTATTTTAACTGCAATATATTTACTTTGTCTTTGCAGTTCTGATGATGTGCATTTTATCTAATTTGATCTTGACATGACCTCTGGTCAGGTCAAATCCTTGATTTGAGCTAGCAAGGTCATATCATATACCATTAGATTTGGCTTGCTGCGAGGATTCCAATGGTTTGAATTGTTCTGCTCCATCTTTGCTCGTTCAGATGTAATGGCCAAAAACTTTCATTTACATATTATCCTTATGACGGCATGTTTTGATCTCTAGTGACCTTAAACGTGACCTGACAAAAATAGTTCAGATATTTTCGATGGAGAAGTGGACGGGCTAGCCAACGCCGTTTACCTTTTTTCACTGCCTAATGTGGTTCTCGAGATCTTAGGCACCCCCCGTCAAAGCGAACGCGCCTCAGGCCCCCGTCAATCCGTGTGTTAAGACGAGACTTGTTGATGAGTCAAATTTTTTTAGTCGACCCAACTCTGACTCACGGCTTAAAGGCTGACTCTGATTCTGACTCGACTCACTGTGTTTAAAATAGTGAGCCGACTCGACTCAACCCAAAACCAGAAGTGAGCCGACTCAACTCCGACTCAGATAAGCATTGAGTCAGAGTCGACACCGATTCAGAATGGTGGACAAGTATGTACGCAAAAATGCACATTTCCTTTAATAGTGCACACATTCCAGTACATTTATTCATGGGATTATCTATTTTACCCTTGCCCTTGTGGCGGGCACGAGACACCTTCGCCCTGGTGGGGGGGGGCTAAAAAGACCCTCACGATCTCAAAAACTAAGAGAGCAAAAAAAATGCAAAACGGCAATCGAAAGCTCTTTAAAAATGATATCGAAAATACTTAGGCCTTTTTTCTTATCAGTTCAATATCAAGGTCACCAGAGGTCAAAATAGGTCAAAATCGCTAATATGAGGTGTACTAAGAAAACCTCATATATCTCAGAAATTATGATAGCTAGAAACATTTTTCTAACACCATTCAAAAGCTCTTGAGATGCTCTTTTATTACAGTGGCATTCATTTTCATTCCAGGTCAAAGCTTAGGGAGCTACAGGTCACTGAATATTGGGCATATTCTAGGGAATGTCCATAGCCTCCCAAGCTTCCCATGCATAAGGGTGTTTCCCTTTTTCGCTAATAACTTCCAAACCAAACAAGATATAGCCATAATTGATGCACCATTGCAATCCTCTCGTCAATACGAATCGAATGACATATAACATTGCTATGCCAGGTCAAATCTAAGAATTTGACCTGACCTAGGTCAACGGTATGACCCAACTTGACCTGGTATAGTCATGATGTATATCATTTGACTTGCAGTGACTATACAAACACTTCAGTGACAAAATAAAAGTTTTATCTTAATTGATTTAAAATTTATAGAGTAAAACACCAAAAATACTTTTTTGACCTAAGGGGACCTTTTAAAGGTCAAAAGTCAAAATGTTGGCATCAACTTCAGAAATGGACTAAGAACTGGTCGTTACCGAAGTTTGAAGTTGATTCCATCCATACTTACTGAGGAAAGCTCATTTTGTATTTTCCCCATGTATTGACAATGGGGAGGTCATGCTCTGCACATGACCTTAGGTCACCAATATCAAAAATCCCGGAACATATGTTGTAGCTCCTGGTGAGCCCAACATGTGGTATGAGTTTGAACTTGATCGATTACCCCTTCTTTTAGTTATGCGATCCTAAACATTTTTGAGGTGAGTTTACTTCACCTGGCCTGGTGACCTGACCTGATATGACCTTGAGCTGAAATTTTCAGGGAAGGTGTAAAAATGACGAAGGAACAGCTAGACCAAGATTGGCGGCGCTGCGCACCGCCGTTTTTCGTCGCTTTGGAAAACCCGAGGGGGTCTAAAAAGACCCCCACCCGGGCGAAGGTTAATAACCACAAATTTCTTCCTATATAATGTCAATTGCAATGCATTACTTCATGATACGAATTATGTCTGCATACGAATGAAAAATGTGCTAAATGCGAACATGTAAGTGAGATGAAGGGCCTGAGGGCTTTTCATTTTGAAGGCATGTCCTTCATGACTAGTCATAATTGAGGCAATAAGCGAGGTTTCAAACACAAAGAACAGGACTCATTGTTTGAAAATTTGAAATTCTGAGTGACAATTCCTGCCCCAGTGCATATTGAACAATCATGTGACAAATTAAGCTTCAAATTATATACTAAGCCGAGTCGAACCGACCCTGTGCACCACCTCCATTAAAAACAAAACTCAAACTCAAACTCAAACAAAAAAGATCGTATTAATGAACGATCGCGTCATCCTCCCGAAAAAGCTGCAGTGAATACTCCAAATGGCGCACTAAAGATACTACGTGAACCTAACCTCCGATGACACAAAAGATGACGATAAATAGCACTTCAAACTAGAGTTATAAATAATTCATGGGGGGAAGGCATTGATGGTGTTCCTCTGAAGGCCTTAAAACGCTGTTTTGCTGTCGTAGGACCCTACCTGTGCGAATCGTCAATACCTCAATATCGACGAGCATTTCCCGGAGAGCTGGAAAATGCTGAGGTCGTGCCATATACAAAAATAAGGGTGACATCAACACCCCAACTTCAGGCCCATATCCTGCTTTCGCACATGTCAAACTACTTGAGAAGGTTGTGTGCAACCAACTATCAGCATATCTGACTCGATGTAACGTCCTCTATCCTCAGCAATATGCCTACAGGCCGAAGCAGGCAGGAAGATGCGCTGTTAGATGTCGCTGACTGGATCACCCAGAACTCGAGCAGGTGAAGTCTCATCTGTCACAGCGGTAGACTGACAAAGCCTTACAGTGTGGACCACAGCGTACTTCTAAATAAGCTGGATGGTATGGCATAGAGGATGCATGGTTTCGGAGTTATCTGACCGGGCGAAAGCAGATCGTAAAGGTGGTTCGCGGACCATTTCCGTCAGCTGTGGCGTACCACAGGGGTCGATCGCTGGGCCAGTCCTTTTCAGCCTTTTACCAACGACACACTGCCATCTCTGAAAAGTAGAATTATTTGTTATGCTGACGATACCCAGCTTTTAGACCACTCGGATCTAGACAGCATAAGTCTGAACTCATTGAAAATACGGATCGAAAAGCGCTCAACACACTGCAGTGCTGGTTCAGATCAAACTCACTAAAGATGAACAAAGAAAAACGGACTTCATTCTAGTTGGAACTCGCAACGCTATTGAAAAGACAAAGAACTCAAACTAAGTTAGCAGGCTGCATCATCAAGCCTCTAAGACCGTTCGCCTTCTTGGTGTTGACATTGACCCGTATCTGTCTGGGAAGCTCATATCACGCAAGTCGTTAAAGATCAACTCTCGCTCATCCCGCTCCGCCGCTTCAACATCACTTCACCAGATGCCTCAAGGTCCTGGTAGAGGCCATGCAACCACACATTCTATATGGTCTATCGGTTTGGGGAGGAACTACGAAAAAAAGCTGACTCGTGTTCAGAAAGTTATTAACTTTAGTGCGCGAGTAGTGACAGGGATGAAAAGAAAGACAGAGTGGACCAGTACTGAGTCACTTTGCTGGAGACGGATTGAGGATCAGTGCGGAAAGAGATCTTCAAAGATCCACAAGTCCATTCACCAGAAGGTGGTCCAAAAGCCATCCGAGGAATGTTTGTATGCGGCATGAAGTTTCGACGAACGACCCGATCGACCGAGACAAACTCCATCGAGCTGCCTGTCTGCCATCTAACGAACTCTCAACGACAATTCCGATACCGAGCTACAAAATCCTGAACGACCTACCCTACCGAACGATGAACGAGCCTTCTCCTGCACGATTTGAAAGATTAATTAGGTCCACGCAGTAAATGACGGAATTATAATATTTGATTGTGTGCTTGATGTGCAAATGTGTGCTCTGCTTTTCGCTACCTTGTAACGCCGCAAACCTGAAAACCCACTCGTGGATGGTCCGGTGAAGCTTGCTGCCACGTTAATATGCTACAAATACATACAACATACATACAAACGTTACGTGACTTACAAAAACTAAGAAATTCTGCAATCCAAGAAGTGATCTTGCCCTCAGGCTACAGTTAGACTACAAAATAAAGAAAAGCTAACATATTATGGCGCACAATGATGGTTTTGTGACTGGCGTGGCGCGCGCGGGGTGCAGGGGGTGCTGCAGTGTTATGTTGTGCGGTGGGCGGGCGGTAAATAGGTAAATAATCAACATAATTTTAAGAGTGGTGGTTTGTGAGAGACTTGATGTGTAGGGAACGCCAGCGATAGGACCAAGTTTTACTTTCCGTATACAGAGGACAGTAGGTACAGTGCTGTGTCGTCAATGTTGATATTGTTGCGGAACCCCCAAGCGCCGCTGTGCGCCACGCACGGGTGATGTCCTCAAACCATGACCAATCAAGAAAGTACTTTGAAAAACCGCTCATTGAGGCTTTCAATTTCCGTTCTGACCCATTTCAAGGCTTGTATGCAAAACAAGATTTTTGGTATCCTCTATCTGGCGCTTATATTACTAAGTTTTTTTTAGTCAACCGATGCAAGAACATAAAAGATAATGATGTGGCTTCCTAAGAGTGAATTATTGCATGATTATCAGCTTAAGACTTTGTCTGGTGTGCACGCTCAAAGTAAAAAAGTCTGAATATATGCCAAATCGCATTTTTCTGTATGATTTTGCATGCTATTGCTAAGATTAAATGAAAAATAACTAGCAATCGTGTGTGGTTTTGAAATTGTGTATTTCACACAACTCATTGTCGTTAATGACTGGTCTCGGGATGAGTGTAGTGGGGATATGAAAATAATAAAGGACCTACTATTAGCAAATTGCAATATCACAATCTTTCAAAATTAGTCATGAACATTTCTAAGATGCCAGCCATGTGACCACATATGTTAAGAAAATAGAGTGTTGAGTCGACTAAACTCCTGACTCACAGCTTAGATGCCGACTCTGATTCTGACTCGACTCAACTGGTCGAGCACTTGAGTCGACTCAGATTCAACCCAAATCTGGAAGTGAGTCGACTCAACTCAAGGAAAACTTAAGCCGACTCAGGGTCGACTCCGACCCTGAGTCGTGACTCAACAAGTCTGGTTAAGACAATACCAGTCAAAACGCAGCGCAATTTTGCTTAAAAGATCATTTGAAACAAGAGAAGCAAAACAAATGAAATCGATTTCCTGCTGAGTACCTCTTGCGAGACTTAGCCTGAATTTGGTAATCGGCGACGAAGCGTCTATGATTAGGTGCTAAATGTGTTCCCATGTTTATAAAAAAATCAGCGGGTTTCAAAAGGAACACTCCACTGAATTTTCCTTTATCTGACACATTTTCCACTGGAGTGGTGGATGCAACTGAGGACGCCCATTTCCTGTAAATGAGAACACTCCGCTGCTCGTGCCCCTGTATATGTCCCTACCAAACGTATTTAACAAAAATATGTTTTCGACACAGGATTGTTCCAGTTTGGTGGAAATGGTCAACTGCCTTACAATCAAGCTTTGTTATATAAATAGCATCTAACTGCGCATGCGCGGTGGTCATGCTGAAGGAATTTTCTTCATGGTTGAGACACTGGGATATTTCTTATATGTGCCCCATGTTACAAGCACCGCTCTCCCTAACATGGTGAGTCTGGTTTTCGTCCTTTCTTTGTGGCAGTGCAGAAGACGCCTTTGGATAAAGACAAAATTTCCAAAAATATTTAGCTTTTCCCAGTTCTTAGCCTGTCGCGTAAATTCAGGGCGTTGAACAATTCTGGTGAGGACCATTCGGGAAGGTGCGCTCCTCATGGAAGAGTCAAGACAAATCTGGACGGGCATGAAGTATCCCAAAAAACCGGAGGGGAGGATTCACTTCCGGTGGGTGCTGTACCTTCTGGAGCCCGCACAGTTGCGGAGAACACAGGCGATATGGCAGTCTCTGGGAACACAATTCTTGGATCCTGTTCTTATTCTTATTCAACACGATTCTTGGGACCTACCCTTATTCTTATTCAATGCACGATTGTTGGAACCTGTCCTTATTCTTATTCAACACGATTCTTGGGACCCGTCCTTCTCCGCCTGAGACCCTGCGGGGTCTCAGGCTGCGTGCACTGCGAGGTAGTGAATGCACTGGCTTGCCGATGGATCTGAACTTGTATTCCATGGAGAATTCAACATCTGAATGAATATAAGAATATATAAAGAAAACACTTGTGGTATTTTAGATCAACGTTAAAGGATCAATTTATTTTCTAGTTTTGTTCAGAGAAAGCTTAACACAGCAGAACATGTATATCATACAGAAGCGGATCCAGGGGGCGGGAGAAAGGCAGTGAGATCCGGCACTGCTCATTTGTCAAGCCTCATCTTTAATACATTATCACAGTAGCAATACAACAAATACACTTGAGCAAGTACACAGACAAATACACAGACAAAAAATACACAGAGCACTCTGTTGGACGATGAGCACGCATACACTGCTGGTGGCAGAGCTGCCGAGCGGACGGCTGAGGAGCTTGTTAATGGTTCCACCAGGCCAGAGGGAACACGTAACTTCAACGAAAGGTTAGAAGTCGCAGCTGGCACATAGTTGGCTCACCTTCACGCGCTTCCTCTTAAGGGTGAGTTTCGCGTTGAATTCAACTGCAGGAATTGAATCCCTGTGGACACTGGAGTCTCGGAAGCATTAGTATTCGGTTAGAAATAAGAGCTCAATTACGCTCCTGGCATTGCTTTGCAGAGCGCCGTTCACCTTGCAAAATGAGCGGCAGCAAAGAGCAAACATTTTCAGAGACGTGTATAGCTTACAATTCGGTACCATTTTCGTTATCAATAGATGTATTGATAGGCGAGGCAGATTGATTGCAACTCGGTGCATAGTACGTAATAGTTGTGGTTTTAGGGTTCACTGACTTCGATGGTCATTTGGTGCCACATCTCTGAATCGGTTTGGTCATATGTAGGTTGATAAAAACCTACTCTATGTACTGGCTATCACATACTCAAGTCTGGACAAGTAAGAAATTTAATGCAAAGGAAGCAATTTAAATACGCAAAGACGGAATGTACAAAAAAGTGAGGTCAGCACCAAATATTTGTCTTACACCACACCACGACTATATTACCTCTGTCTGTGGCCACCAGCCAATGCCCCATTGGCGCAGGAGAGTCAGGTAACAATGTGTGGAAAGCAGACCATTCAGTTCCTTGAAATTCTCGTACATCTAGCAGGCGTGCAGCGGGATTCGAACCAGGCCCTTATGAGCAGCGTTCCAACGTCACAGCGCTGCGTTACTATGCCACGTAGAACGGCCGCCCCCCCTCTCCCCTCTGCAAGGACCTGCCTCAGGCCAAGCTTCAGTCATCGATGCCAGCACCGCGCTGTCCCGGAGGTTTTACCGTAGGCAGCACTTGGAAACCTCAAAGCTTGCTCAATGCTTCATTGTTTGATCTAAGACTATATCTAAATTCAAATAAATTGATAAAGGCTTATTCCTGTTGCTTAGGTTTAACTAGCTATCTTGAGGTCTGGGGTGTTTGGACACCCCCAATGAAACGCCGAAGCAGTGTCAAAATATACTTTCAATATTATTTTCATTACAAAAATCTAATTTATTCAGTGCTCTTCAACAGGCCTGTGAAAAGCTCAAGGGTATTTTATATCATGTGTATCACTTTAAATCATGGTGGTAATAGATACTGTTTTCAATTTTGGGCCCCCTCGACAATGTTCAAAACTCGACCGAGATCAAAACTTGCCCCCTTCTCCTTGGAACGAACACTTGAGGTTTCGCGAGAAACCAACTCTTGTGGCCCCCATGACCAAATCTTGGGAACCCGTAACCGATATTTGAGTGGTGTTTTGACTTCCACAGATCAACTTTCGGAACACCAATCAGATATCACTTAAACTCACCCATTCAGTGCAACTCAGGCCAAGAAGGGGCAGGGTCGCCCCCACCGCTCTCCCCCCAGCCTGCCCTGAGACCCACCTCTGGTTTAAATATTCCGTTTTTGCTCGGACCTCAGTGACCTTAGGAACAGTTTGCGCCCCACATATATTGCTCCAGGTGGAATAGATACTGTTTTCAATTTTGGGCCCCTGACAATGTCAAAACTGACCGAGATCAAAACTTGCCCCCTTCCCTTGGAACGAACACTTGAGGTTTCGCGAGACCAACTCTGTGGCCCCCATGACCAAATCTTGGGAACCCGTAACCGATATTTGAGTGGTGTTTGACTTCCACAGATCAACTTTCGGAACACTAATCAGATATCACTTAAACTCACCCATTCAGTGCAACTCAGGCCAAGAAGGGGCAGGGTCGCCCCCACTGCTCTCCCCTCACCCCCAGCCTGCCCTGAGACCCACCTCTGGTTTAAATATTCCGTTTTTGCTCGGACCTCAGTGACCTTAGGAACAGTTTGCGCCCCACATATATTGTCTCTTATATATACCATGTAGAACGAGCATAGCTGCAGATTTTACCTGTAATTGTGCATCATTTAGTTTTGGAAATAAACACTCCGGTTTAGCCGCAACCTTTTCTGTTAGTGTTTGTATATTTTTGTAATACAAAAATTCTGGAGCCGAAACGTTCTTTAAAATGGTGCAGTAGAGAAGGGATCACTTGACGCTACACCCCATAGTTAAGGTTTTGAGTAGATACTGCCCATTGTCATAGGTGGATCCAGGAACAATTTTTGGAGGGGGCCAAACTAACATTTTGGGAGGGCCAAATTGAGAACAAATATCGAAAACATAGTACTTTGAAAACAGCTAAAATCTTGCCCTTTGGGGGGCAGAAGATAATATTTGAGGCTTTGAAGGCGTTCACGGTCCCTTAAGCCCCCTGGATCCGCCAGTGCCCACAGTAGTTAATGATATGAGAAAACTAAAATTTGGGATCGCATTCCCTACCCCAGAGCTTAAAGATGAAGACGTTTACTCATTCCATTTGGTATCCAGCTTAAAGCCGAAATACTGAAGACATTAAACGCGCGCAGTGGAGAGTGGTCTGGCGTCAACACGTAGCGGAGATGGTCCTAAAGTGCCCCTATGAGATCTGAAAACCCAGTGGGCTAAAGAAAAAATTTGATTGTGTTTGGCAGCAATGGTGATCTATTGATAAGCAAATTTTCATTGACCTAGGCCAATATCTTCAAGGTCAAACGAGGTTATAAATATCAAATCTGGGCCATGCTGGAGACCTATTGGGAAATTCCGGGATTATGCGGATACAAACAGACAATACTTTAAAAACGAACTAAGGCCATAGAAGAAAGGTCCAACACAATGTCCAATGGAAGTTTCAGTTCAAGATCATTCGAGCTCACTAACCTATTACGTAACAATATGAAATTCCTAATAATTTACATTATAACTAGCACTATAGTAGCCCTTGGGCGATAATGAGGGTTTGACCTCGGAAGACTATATCTGACCTTGACCTGTGACCTTGTCCTTGACATTGAGTAACCTTAACTATCAAGTGATGCATAACATAGTCATACATACTGAGTAATACCATCTGACCTAAGAACTGAAGTTAATGACCTTGAAGTTGATTGTATTACCTTGATCTGTGACCTTTTAACTTGACCTTAACCTTCATTTGAGGTGAACTTGGCATATAATCCTGATTATATGACGTTTTTAAGTCACCACTCGGTCTACTATATGGGCGAATAGCTGCGAACACTCAATTGCAACGGTTTCAAGATATAGGTCTGACTTTGAAAGCCTATAAGTAATAAAATATTGGAACAGACCTCAACATTAATTCACCGATGAACGCCCTCATAAATTGTCTCGAATGTAGCCGAGTAACTTTTTCTGGGTGCGAGTGGTTCTCCACCTCCCTCTAAAAAAAAATGGCTGGGGACAATTTAGGACCCCTTCCTCTCCGCGTGTTAAGTGTATAGTTCACGTCACAGCATTTGATTGGGATGCCATGACACATCCATGAATTTTCACCTAAATTTCACATGTTCATAATTGAAGTGGCACACATGTGTGCGCTTGAGTCATGGCCCTTGTGCTGAAAAGTGTAGCCAATTAATTTCGTTAACGCAAATATACATACTAAATGTCGGCTTAATTAAACAAGTCAGTAGTTTCTAACGTATCAAAGTTGGCGTAAAGGCGCGTTTGGACTGTGTTCAAGTGATCTCGGTGTATGCGGATTATATGCCTTTCTTCTTAATGTTACCGATTGGCTTGAGGCCAAACATGACATCCCATCGGAAAGGTTAGGTCGCAAGCAAAATGCTGCAACGTGCTGTGTGTTTCTGCATCCTTTAGCTGTGTAACAGTTTCGAAGGAGGGAATTCATCAGCTCCCATGAGAAGGCTGATGCTGTAAACTCGCCTCACATTGTCTTACTAAAATTCATCTAGCGTTACATTTTTGGAACAAACTAGTGTAAGGAAACGCACAAACGAGACCGCTCCAGATTGATTTGGATCAGTGTGTGTGTTTCTCTGCGCTGCAGCGAGTTTGCAAGCTGCAATAGCTGCCAAAGCTACGTCAATATTTCTGCTAGTTCTTCCGGCACTATTTACTCATCTGCCTCACAATTTCCTCTCCTTGACATCTGATTTAGTGTTCGCTCTGCCCTCTCTCCCTCTCCCTCCGCTCTTTCTCTTCCTCCCTTGGTAGCCAGGCTGTCTGGGGGCCGGCCGCGTCCGTAATTCGATTAAGGGGCGGCGCGCCGGGCCGAGCCCCGTCGGAGCCGACGCGGGCAGTCGATATGGCCGCCGCGCGCGACACTCTGTCTGATTGCACCCGCCGCCACCGACGACGGCACCGCTGGGGTAGGTCAGGGCCCGCCCCGCGCCAGAGAGATGGCACACGCGCCGGAGGGAGGTCCTCCAACTCGGCCTCTTGCAATTTAACGTGCTGATGGAAGAACGGAAGAGTATGGTACCTAGAGCTGAATGCGTTGGCGTGTCGCTTGCGCTACTCTTAAATCCCGCTAGGGACATCCATTCCTATCAATTTAAACAGAGTGCCGTGTAATGCCACAGTAACCTTTGGTCTGGCCTTTCAATTCGGGCCGATGTTAATAGGCCAGACCATGTTTACATTTACTATTTATATTTAGGCGTGGAGCTTCCCCATTGTGAACTGTGTATCCTTTAAGATTTAAAGGAAGTCAAGTGAAAATCGATGCAGTTACGGTTCATCGTTGGGCTTAACCGACGCACCAGCTTCCAAGGTTAGATGGCTGTCATAGTTCATCAATTCATTCACTGATTTTTTTTTTTATAACCCACTACCCATTGATTAGGTAGGCAGGAGTGCCCTTCCTACCCGTGCGACCCAATAACTAAGGCTCCATAGGATTAGACAGTTAGGTATTATTACATTGTTAACGGGTCGCACCACTCCCCGCTCCAACTTTTTATATTTTCCATGCCTAGGTTACATACATTGTTTAGAATATTTCCCCGTGCGCCCCCGAAAAGAATAGTAACACTAGTAACATTCAGGGAGTGCACGGGTACTACAGAGAGGGTATTAGTGGGTTAGTTATTAATAGGTAAAAACCTCTAGTGTGTTTTAGAAGAGAAGAAGGTAAAAGTGAACATTATTTGGAAAAAAGTAGTGATACCAACGGCCCATGCGTGCAATCTCAAAATTAATATCAGATTTCCTGCAATGTTTTATAGGCATCAATGAAGTAATTTCGTAAACATTTTTTAACTGAATCTTTCTAAAGGTACATCATTAATATCTGGAAAGATAGAGCAAATTACTTGGTTCCAAGCCTTGGCGCCGAACATAAAGTGAAAGGATCTATAATTTGTGGTAGATAGTGGCACAGAAAAATGTTGAATGAGACGAGTATTATTGGAATCATGAAGCTGGAAAAGTGACAATATAGATATTGCAAAGAATGCTTCAAAAATTTGGACAAAACTATGATTTTTGCTCAATGACCAAGTCTTGTAGCTTCAGTAAGTTTAATTCAACAAAAGTTCATTAGAAGGATGAAAGAAAGGTTTTTTCAAGATGATTCTTAAAGCTCTCTCGTAGCCGACCAGTTTCGTAATTTAGATGGATAATTACTTCCCCAGATAACAGCACAATAGTTGAGATACGGGAGCACAAGACATTGTAAAGACAAAGAAGTTCTCGAGAATTTAAATAGTATTTACTCTACTCATAATCCCAGTATTTCTTTTAGTTGTGTTGCTACTTTGTCTATATGTGCTTCCCATTTCAAATTTTCATCCACGAGAATACCCAAATATTTCACTACTGGTTCCCTAGCAATTTCTACCCCGTTAAGTTTTACCGAATATCATTTATCACATTTCTTGAGTAAATTTGGAAGTGGGATTTGTCAGGATTGAGTGAAAGACGATTTGAAATGAACCATTGGGTTACTTTTGACAAAACAGCATCAATTTTATTTGAAGAACCTAGAATTTTCTCCTGATATGATTATAGCCGTATCATCAGCAAAGTGATAAAATTTAGCAAATTCAGAGACTCGATACAAATCATTTACATAAATATTGAACAGGAGCGGGCCAAGAATTGAGCCTTGTGGGACCCCATCAAAACCTTTGGAAATCTGAGCATTTCCCATTAATTTTGTTACCTGATGTCTGTTTTTCAAATAAGAAGACAGAATGTCATAAAGCTACCACGGATTCCAATATGGTTCATTTTGTCAAAAGAATTTCGGAGCTAACGGTATCAAATGCCTTTTAAGGTCCAAAAATCCACATGAAATTTCTCCCTTTCAAGTCTTTGGTAACCGTGTCATACAGATGAAAATTGGCATATAAGAACTATGCTGTTTTCTGAATCCAAATTGTAGGTTGTATAGAATGTTATTTGATTCCAAATAGTCTACAATTTGTTGATGTATTAATTTTCAAGTATTTTGAAAGTATTGGAAGTACAGACATTGGACGGTAGTTTGTAAACCTATCCCTCTCTCCGGACTTATAAATTGGTACAATACATGCAATTTTCAGTAACTCTGAAAAGTTCCTGTAGATAAACAAATATTAAAAAAATAAGTTAACTGAAATAAGATTTGGGCTCAGACACCTCATTCAAGTGGATTGGCATCAGAAGAAGAAGGAAATACACTGCTGTTGCCAACAGCTGACTGCCGTTAACAATGTTTCTGTGCTGCAGAGACTGTGCTACTATCATTGAACCACGCTCTATAGCTACTGTGCTCTATCAATGAACGGCACCATACTCCAGAGATTGTACTCTATCACTGAACCACGCTCTTAGAGACCGTGCTCTATCACTGAGCTACACTCACAGAGACTCTGCTCTATCAATGAACCACACCACATCCATAGGACTGGGCTCTATCACTAAACCACACCACACCCAAAGATACTGTGCACTTTCACTGAACCACAACACACTCACAGAGACTCTGCTCTATCAATGAACCACACCACACCCACAGAGACTGGGCTCTATCGCTAAACCACACCACACCCAAAGATACTGTGCACTTTCACTGAAACACAACACACTCACAGAGACTCTGCTCTATCAATGAACCACACCACACCATAGGACTGGGCTCTATCACTAAACCACACCACACCCAAAGATACTGTGCACTTTCACTGAAACACAAACACTCACGAGACTCGCTCTATCAATGAACCACACCACACCGTAGGACTGGGCCTATCACTAAACCACACCACGCCCAAAGATACTGTGCACTTTCACTGAACCGCACCACACTCACAGAGACTGTGCTCTATCACTGAACCACACCAAACCCACAGAGACTGGGCTCTATCACTGAACCGCACCACACCCAGAGACTGTGTACTATTACTGAACCACAATCACAGAGACTGGGATGTATCACTGAACCATACCACACCCACAGAGACTGGGTTTAATCACTGACCTACACTACACCCACAGAGACTATGTACTCTCAATTAACCACACCATACCCGTCAGGGGCGGACGCAAGCCCGAGTTTTGGGGAGACAAACCCGTGTCTGCCTCTCCTCCTGGGGAGGGGGGTGGGGCGTGCAATTTGGGTGCTCGACAGACCTAAGCTTCCAAGTACATGATCGCTCTCCTGGGGGGTGGGGGGTGGGAGCGGCGAAGAGTTTTTTGCTCTACAGACCTAATGTGAACACTTTTTTAAAAAAATTTCTCCGGCGTTGGGGGGGTAAAGATGGTTTGGCCCCCTCCAGCGCTTTAGGGGGCCATGGCCGGAATGCCCCCTGCGTCCGCCAATGATACCCGTATTGTTATAAACGCCGTTACATTCGCCATCATCATCTCGAATGTACTCGTAACGCCTTAGCGAGATGCCTTCGAGTGCCTGTATGCATGCACAGGCCACTGCCGGCAGAACTGGTGCAAGGATAAGCGTTGCCACCGACCAAAAAGTGAGGATACCAACCAGCATTCATCCTGCTGCTGACAAGAAACTTTATTCGCTGGAACTAAAAACTCATCGCATTTTGACCCACTGTTGCCTTCCGCATTGTCTGGCTATGCAACTTGTTGACTCCTCCTAAATTTGGCTGAAGTGGAGGAGAAAAGAAAGTTTTGGGTAAAAGTGGGGTGCCAGAAGCCTTTTTTACCCCTTTTCCAACGCGTATGGATGAGGGGGCAGTCAGCAACTAGCTCGGATCAAAACCCACCATTGACCCGTGATTGCACGCCCCAGGCGACGCCGGCGGTGGTGACCTTAACGGCGCGGCAATCATAGCCGCCGGTTGGAGCCATTTGTCGGTGTCTCGCGCCAGATATGCGCCTCATTAGTCGCACGTCAAAAATGTCATCGTGCTGCCATTTGGGGGCGCTGTCGGACGGCCTGCTCAGGCGGATATGGATGGCGGTATCGATGGCGTGTGGAGAGGGCAGGCAGCGCTGGCTGGCTGGCTCCGATTGGTGCTGAAAGAACTGGCGTGCCGATCAAATCTTGGGAGGAAAAGTTGCTGGTCGTTACTCTTCAGATTGTCGGAGCGAAGGTATTTTGTTAGCTCTCATCTGAGGTGATAGAATTTCTTCTACACGTGTACAGTACTGTTGTTTATGGCGAATCTGTTTTCAGTTTGTATCAAGCTGGCATGCACGTTATCGCTTAGCAAAATGGCATGCTATCATCGCATCCGGTCATCACATTAATACTTAATTATAACTGAAAGAGAGGGCTAATGACCTCATCTGACTGTCGTGAAGGGGTAAATGTGTTCTGAGGGCTGAAAGCTGCTGTTTTAGGAGCACTTGATGATCGCTTGGGTTTTGCACCAGCACGTAATTTTTCATGCATCTACATGGTGTAATATTGTGTCTCAAATTCTTTGATGTGAAGAAAATTGATTTGTGAATTGTTTCACCTTGAAATGACAGTTGATTGCAGCCAAAATAGCTCCAAAAAAGCTGCACTTGGTGTCAGGCGAATTTTGAAAATTTATGGAGATAATTTTTCTGAAATACTATTTTACAACCAGGCCGCAAGCCAAATCATATTGTGCCATAGAACAAAAAAAAGCCAAAACGCTTGTGGACAAATCCTAATAAAATTGCAATTATTGGACGCTAACTGGGGTCTTGGATATTGTAGAACACACTTTACAGCGTTACTTATTGAGCAATAGAAATTTGTGAACCTCGATGCTTTTTTAGACAAATAACAGGAATACAATTTAACATAACTGGCCAGAGTAAACAAAATTGTCTCTAAATGATTTCACTATTGGGGTTACATTCCCTCGCAAAATTCTGAAGATTCTTGTCCTTATCTTATTCAAAGCAGGAATTGAATACTTAATTTAGGCATGGGCATGATTCATCAGTGCACATTGAGGAATAATTATCTCAATGTGCACTCAATCAAATAACAGGAATACAATTTAACATAACTGGCCAGAGTAAACAAAATTGTCTCTAAATGATTTCACTATTGGGGTTACATTTCCTCGCAAAATTCTGAACATTCTTGTCCTTATCTTATTCAGAGCAGGAATTGAATACTTAATTTAGGCATGGGCATGATTCATCAGTGCACATTGAGGAATAATTATCTCGCTTACACAACACCCTAATTAATATTTAGAGCCAAATCTGTGATTGATCAGCATGATTTCCTCCGTGCTATTTCCCTCGGATCAGGATAATAAGTACCATGTGCACAACAATGAGATCATTCACAACATAATACTATTTTTAAGAGTAAGATGAAGCACAAATTTGGACTTCTTTTATTTTTTGTTTTGATATTGTATCCGCACGAATTATGGAAACATTTCATTGTTTGGATGCAGTTTTTATTGGGCATAAGATCTATGATACCCTTATGTTGCCCACAATTCATTAAATAAAGTATTCCTGCCTGGATTTCAAAATACCAGATTAGTTCGAAACAGTTCTTCCATAGACCCCACTGGCCAACGAGTTCATGACTTCAGAAATACAATGCTCTGAGTTAGTATGAAATTCGGATTAATTATCCTGATTCACTTCGTTCCTCAGACTCTCATTTTCAAATTTCGCATAAAACTGCTTAACTCTTGCTTAACTTTTACACACCTCAGCTTCGCTTATTATTTATAAGCTTTTCGTAGCACAGCCTCAGTAAATCGTTACAATACAAATGATGATGCTAGTTTCAACCAGAGCTTGACAGTATTCCAATTGATTTTTACCTATGCGTTCAGAAAGGTAAAGCTGATTGGTTTTTTAACTGGTGATCATGGATTGATCATACTCATCTATCATGCAAAAGCAGCAGACAAGCAGACAAGCGGGAACAAACCATCGCCCTGTAAAATTTGGATCATATTGAATGTTTTTGAAAACACTAAGGACGATGCACTTCTCCAGCCCATTTACACAGGTTCACGCAGGTTATGGTGAGAAAATTCAAAAACGTAGTTTGAGTCTCTTTTTGGGGGCATTCCTTCATTATTCGCAAACTTGTGGAACGCCTCTCTCGTCTCTCCCATTTTCAACGCCCCTGCTGATAATTATCATGCGGTGTTCCTCAGACTGAAATGCTGCAGAAATCTAGCCCGCAGCTTGTTATTCCCAATACCTGAAGCCATCAGCAGTAGATACCAGCTTCGTGTTCGTGTGCGCCCGTCGATTCTCTCGTGTGTCGACTTCTGTGCCGTTGTCCACCATTTTGTTGACGGCTACCGGTCGCGGCCTATCCTGTTGACCGTCCGGGCGCGACGTTTTTTGCCGGCCGTCGTCGCTGCCGATGACCGATCGATGGTGCCCAGCACGGCCGCCATATTGGATCGTCGGCGGCGACGGCGGTGCGCCGCCAATCGTCGCGTCTGTAACGACGCGGCGACGCCGCAGGGAACAGCGCGACAGAGAGGAAGGGGAGAGCAGCCGAGCCGATCTGCCATGACGAGCTCCCGTCCGCGCTGTGGCCAGAGGGTCTAATGTGCTGACGCGGCGCGATCCAATCGTGGGGAAAACTACGCAATGCACAGAATCGCAGATGCAAGCAAGGTTGTTAGGAACAGGGCGGTAATAAGTCAACCATTGTTTTTTATGTAGATTTTTAAGCAGATTTTTAAGTTTTGTTTTATCTTTCTAACTAGGAACACTGTTGAAAACACGGATTGAAGTTTTATGAATAATATTTTTGAAGAATTGAGTATGTATCGCACAATGCACTGAACTTTTGAACAATAAATGTCAATGAAAAGAATAAAACGGTCATTCTAAGACAATAGAAACACTCAAACTTCGGTTTCACGGGCTTGGCTTCATCGGTTTGAGTCTTGAGAAAGGAGCGAAGAAAGGTGAAAGGTGAAAGGCTTGAGTGAGAGAAAGGAGCTCGATATACCACTTCCCATGTTCTGCTTATATTATATTCCTACGTGCCTAGCATCAAACGAAGCGAAATAAATTAAGGCAGAGAACATGCATTGACCGAAACATTGCAATTTGACTATGTTCAAAATTTTCGTTGCTAAACTTCTGCCCAGATGTGATCGCTCTTATTCTTTTCCCTTCTCCAAAGGTTTTCCAAGTCGGCCTAAAAATGACAAAACGCAGCGCAGCCCTACCTGGTCTAGTTATCTCCTGGTTCTTTTTGCATTTGTTTCAGTAGATTTTAATTTAACGTCATCAGGCCAGGTTAAGCGACCACACATCCGTTTACGTCACGACTGGAAACAGTGAAAGTCAGGGGTGGAAATAGCCACCAGCTCACAAACTAGAGTTCTTGACAGACCTTCAACATTGAAGCTATGAAGTACAACAGAAAATATCTATATAAGATATGAACTGATCCGACCGGTTGAATAACAAGAAACTCCTAGGGAAACTCGAAAAAGAAGAGTTTTACTAAAAGAGTAATTTCTATCATAAGCTAGAAGAGAAAAGGGTGACCTCGTTCTTTCATTTTCATTCAGGGGTAGGGTACAAAATTTGATTAATACAACTATTCAGCAATTTTAAGTGCTTCCCCTGTGCTTTAAATGCTTTTATTATTCACTGCTGAAGAAATACTATTTCTGGAATAGCCTAAGCGGTCCAGATCTCAGACTGTCTCGCACCATTAGGAAAACGCTCTGGTGCTGACCTTAAAATGGTCAGGAGCCTGATATCATCATCATGATAGCTTTTAGATACTGTCACTGCTCCGGCCATTTGCGCCTATACCGCTATAGATAAGTCTTTTCACTGGACAGGAAGCTTTAACTGGCTGCTGGGTATATTCTTCATCGTCACTGCCACTCACATGATTTTACAAAATATCTTAACCTTCGCCGGGTGGGGGTCTTTTAGACCCCCTCGGGTTTTTCCAAAGTGACCAAAAAACGGCGGCGCGCGCCGCCAAACTTGGTCTAACTGTTCCTCCATCATTTTTACATCTTTTCTGAAAATTTTGGCTCAAGGTCATATCAGGTCAGGTCACCAGGCCAGGTGAAGTGACCTCACCTAAAAGATACTTAGGACCGCATAACTAAAAGAAGGGTTAATCGATCAAGTTGAAACTCATACCACATATTGGGCCCACCAGGAGCTACAACATTTGTTCCGGGATTTTTGATATTGGTGACCTAAGGTCATGTGCAGAGCATGACCTCCCCATTGTCAATACATGGGAAAATCACGAAATGAGCTTTTCTCAGTAAGTATGGATTGAAGCAACTTCAAACATCGGCTGCCACTTGCTCTTAGCCCATTTCTGAAGCTGATGGCAAAATTTTTGACTTGTGGCCTTTAAAAGGTCACCTTAGGTCAAATAAGCATTTTTGGTGTTTTTCTCTATAAATTTTGAATAAAATAAGATAGAGCTTTTATTTTGTCACCAAAGTGTTTGTATAGTCACTAGAAGTCAAATGATATACATCATGACTATACCACGTCAAGTTGGGTCAGACCGTTGACCTGGGTCAGGTCAAATTCTTAAATGTTACCTGACATAGCAATATCATATATCATTCGATTCGTATTGACGAGAGGATTGCAATGGTGCATAAACTATGGCTATATCTTGTTTGGTTTGGAAGCTATTAGCGAAAAAGTAAACGCCCTTATGCATGGGTGGCTATGGAGATTCCCAAGAATATGCCCAATATTTAGTGACCTGTAGCTCCCTAGGCTTTGACCTGACACGAAAATGAATGACATTGTAATGAAAGCGCATCTCAAGAGCTTTCGAATGGTGTTAGAAAAATGTTTCTAGCTATTATAGTTTCTGAGATATATGAGGTTTTCTTAGTACACCTCATATTAGCGATTTTGACCTATTTTGACCTCTGGTGACCTTGATATTGACCTGACAAGAAAAATGACCGAAGTATTTTCGATATCATTTTGAAGAGCTTTCGATTGCCGTTTTGCGCTTTTTCTAGCTCTCTTAGTTTTTGAGATCGAGGGGGTCTTTTATAGCCCCCCCACCAGGGCGAAGGTGGCTCGTACCCGCCACCGGGGCAAGGGTTAATATTTTATGAGTATATTTCACAAGTATATGTTCAGTGCCCAGCTAAATATTACACCACTAATGAAATTTTTCAATCACCTACGCGATAATATTTGGGGCATATTCACACCAAACACCAGAATTATGTGGTGTTACAAGCATTTTTCCTGTTGAAAGGGTTTCTCGGGATTCAGCTTGCTCCTTGTTCGGGGACGCTGCTGTGCCTTGGACCCGGGTCGGCTGGGTTAAATCACCTATAATAATGGGGAGTAGACCAAGTCGTCAGAAAACAATTTTCGAGTTCGGATTACGAGTAGTGATTTTATTATGTCATGATATGTTGCAAACATAATGCAAGCAAAACAAATCCGATGGATCTTCGTTTAATGGGCGCAGAACGGCCTTTTCTGAAGGCATGTTTTCATTAGGACGGCGTTGAAGTCTCCATTGACTTCACAATGGATTGATGTCAGTATCCTTGCAGCACGGTAACATGGTTACCAACATCAAAACGTCGGATCAATTTGCACACGATCCGTAGCCAGGCGGATGCACTGGATACCAGGGCAGCTGCTGAGACGCCAAGACACCCTTTGGTCCTTTGCTGGTCATCTTCTTGTATTGATGTTAGGTGGATTTCTTGCGTTTTGAACCTTAACAACTTTGGAAATTATTGACGTTTAAAGGGAATGTGTCACCTTGGTCGAATCCTGGAATTTAGGGTAATTAGGGGTACTTTAGCCGAAAATTATGGAACCGTCCATGATTTCTCTGAAAAATGTACTATAAGATCAATATTTTTTATTTTCAAAATACGCCTCTAAGGGGAAAATATTTTGAGGACCTTGAGTCCCAGATTCAGTTTATGGCAGCTGCACACCCAGGCGCGGTTTTAATTATCGCAGGAGACCTCAACGCATGCCTGTTGAAGCCATCAGATGGAACCAACACCCCACATCATATGCTGCGGCAGATCATTACGACCTACGGTTTGCAGGTGTGCAATATGACATCTCCGACTTACAGACCGGCTCAATCACTGATAGATGTCGTCATCACCAACAGGCCAGAGATGGTGGTTAAGTGTGATGTGGCCCCATGTCATTACGGTGGTCCGCATGACATCACCAGAGTGCTCATCCAATACGGCCGCAAGACAAAATACCGGCCACCAGCAATTGAAACCCGCCGGCTCAACCGCATCGACCTCAGCGAATTTAACATGACTCTGGCACACACCAACTGGGACGCTGTTTTCACAGCGGAAGGACCTGCTGCAAAATGGGAGGCATTCTCACAGATTTTCACCTCTAAGCTGGACAGCGTGGCACCACTGATCAAGACGCGACCTCTCCCACCAACCGCCATCCGTGTGACCAGCCCCACACGAGAGCTGCTGGCCAGGCGCCGGGCAGCGCTGAGCTCCGGCCGGCAGGGGCGGGGTCAGTACAAGCTGCTCAACCGCCAGTGCCGCGCAGCCATACGTCGGGACACCCGCGAACACCTGCAGCAGCGCCTGACAGAGGCGGGTCCAGGGCGCGTCTACCAGGTGCTGCGACCAATCATCGGAAGCAGGAAGGGGAACAGTGGTGCCCCAAACATTACGCCGGACGCGATTAACGATTTCTTCGTTAATGTCGGACCCCTGACTGCTGCGTCAGTCGTCCCACCCACTAGTCAGCTGCCAATCCGCCTGCCGCGAGTGCCTGCCTGTGGTTTTAGAGTGACCCCGATTTCAGTGAATGACCTTTGTATTATTGTCGGTACTATGAAATCATCCTCATCTGTTGATGTTCACGGTTTTAGCGTTACGATGTTCCAGAGATTCTTTTACGGCATCATTCATGTTTTATGTGATATCATTAACTCTAGTCTTATTTCGGGTGTCATTCCACGACCATGGAAGCACGGTATTGTTGTGCCGCTTCCAAAGGAGGTGACTCGACGGACCCATCGAACTGGCGCCCTGTTACTACGCTGCCTGCCATCTCCAAGATCACGGAGAGGATAGTGCATATGCAGCTGAGTGACTATTTCAACAGCAGCTCCTTGTACTCTCCGGCTCAGCATGGTTATAAACGGAACCATTCAACTGAAACCGCACTGTCAATTGTAACGGACTCCATCTACCGTGCGATGGATTGTGGTTTGATATCGATGCTTGTGCTGCTTGATTGCTCGAAATGCTTCGACGTGATCCCCCATGACAAACTGTTAGATAAGCTAAGGATGTACGGCGTTGATAGTCATTGGTTTGAGGATTACCTCAAGGGCCACCATCAACAAGTAAAAATCACCAAAAATGGAACCAAACTCATGTCCAAAACATTACCCAACACCACTGGTGTATATCAAGGAGGGTCCCTCTCTTGTTTGTTATTTTCAATCTTCGCAAATGAACTGAATCTTTACACGGAAAAGACCAACATCGTGCAATTCGCGGACGATACCCAAATATTGATATCTGGACCAAAACATAGCATATCCGACATAATTACCGATCTGGAAAACGAGCTTTCAAATTTGTTTGACTGGTTTTCACAAAACTCACTGAAATTGAATGCATCCAAAACCCAACTTATCGTTTTCGGAACTTCGGCAATGTTAAGAGACCTCCCACCTGTCAGCATCCAAGTAGCCAACACCGTCATCACCGAAAATAGAGAAGTAAAAAATTTAGGTATTTACATGGATAGACATCTAACGTTTCGACCTCACGTTGATCATTTAGTCGCGAAATGTACTGGCATGTTGATGGGGCTCATACACGTGAGACATGTCATCCCTCATTCAGTTCTAAAACAAGTCATTAATTCATTAGTCATTTCATCGATCCGCTACTGTGTGTCCATATACGGTACTTGCGGGGTAACTCAACTTCATAGAATTCAAAAAGTGATAAACTTTTCAGCACGAGTTATCACTGGCAAAAGGAAGTTCCACCATATCAGTGACGAGGTACGCCGCTTGGGTCTTCCCATGATATCGGAACTGGTCGCATACCATCAACTAAGTCTCATCCGTAACGTGCTAACCACCAACGAACCGTGCGACTTGAGAGACATGTTTGTAAGTGCAGACCATTCGTACGCCACGAGATATGCCCACCAATTAAGACCTGTACGAGCTAGAACCTGTGCAGGCAGGCGTCGACTGGCCAGTGTGGGGGCCGATAGGTATAACGCGCTGCCACCTGAAGTGTGCGATACTGTTAGCCGAGCTGCGTTTAAGAGTGCCCTGAGACGCCACTTGCATGCTGGACAGTGATGATCGGCTTTAGGATGACTCTATGATTGTGTCTTAGCCCCTTTTATTTACTTCTTGACCTTCTATTGACGTGCATGCATGAAAAACCTCGCCTTGTTGAGGATGATGCGAATATACAGAACTCAGAACTCAAAATAAATATCTGCCTGTGGATGATGGCATGACCTGGTAACCACTACCATATTCAATAGGCTTCAAGGGCTTCGATTGGCTGATACTCACCGTGACGTCAGCATATGTCGTCACACCAACAACTGACAAATGTGGCCTGTTGCTCAGGGTACATGAGGGGTACATTTCAGGTAGGTTTTAGCTTTTATCTACGGAAGCTTCGAGTTTCAAGACAAATGAGATATTTTTCCAGCATGCTTTACAAATTGGCTATCTTAGTCAAAATCACGTTATAAAGGTACCACATTCCCTTTAACGACGCACCAACCTCTTGGATTATACGGTGTCCCCAACTCTCATCCTGTTGGGAGGGATAGTCAGGTTGTTCTCATTTACTGTCCCTGTCGGGGATTTGAGCCCGGAACCTATGGTGCAGGATACAGGTGTGCTGCCTACTGCAACACAGCACCCCCTCTCCCTCCACCCTTAATAGCCTTGGCTGGTCAGCTGGTTGAGCTTTTTCTCTAGTTGAGCACCTACTCATATTTGGGTCTGACTACGAGCGTGGTTTGTAAGTGAGACTTTGGAGTAAGACAGTGTAGTAATGTAATAATCAAATGATTAGACTGAAGGCTGTAGTTATGCTATCCTGCGCTCACTTTGAGCCTTCCTGCCGAGGAGATGAAGATGTTCCAGACTGCTTCCATGGAAATTGTCGACTTACTCGTTCATGGTCAGGGCGTGGAACTGTGTGTGAAGGAGGTAACGGCCCACCCCTAGGCTGTGTTCGGATACGACAGGAGGGATGGCTTTATCAGGGCTAGGCTTACTCACAGGCAGATGACCGGCCAAGTGAGGCCCAAGAAAGACATTGCAGTGGTCTGTTTATAGAAAGGATAGATAACAAGTAAAACTCATGTCTAATGTACTACAGAATTGATGTGTATTGCGAGATGTGTGTAGGATATTCGGGTTGCCAGGTCATCTGCAAATATATGATAGTGATAAAGACATACTCACAGCATTTAGTATGGGTCAGACAAATAAATACGGCAAACAAATAAAATTATTCGTCAATCCGGTTTCTTTCAGAACTATGTGTCTCAAAATGTCCCTGACGCAGGATAGCATACCTACAGCATCCAGTCTGATCCTTTGATTATTACATTATTACACTGTCTTACTCCAAGGTCTCACATACAAACCACGCTCGTAGCCAGACCCAAATCTGAGTAGGTGCTCAACTAGAGAAAAAGCTCAACCAGCTGACCAGCCAAGGCTATTAAGGGTGGAGGGAGAGGGGGTGCTGTGTTGCAGTAGGCAGCACACCTGTATCCTGCACCATAGGTTCCGGGCTCAAATCCCCGGCAGGGACAGTGAATGAGGACAACCTGACTATCCCTCCCAACAGGATGAGAGTTGGGGACACCGTATAATCCAAGAGGTTGGTGCGTCGTTAAAGGTAATGCAATACCTTTATAACGTGATTTTGACTAAGATAGCCAATTTGTAAAGCATGCCGGAAAAAATATCTCATTTGTCTTGAAACTCGAAGCTTCCGTAGATAAAAGCTAAAACCTACCTGAAATGTACCTCCTCATGTACCCTGAGCAACAGGCCACATTTTTCAGTTGTTGGTGTGACGGCATATGCTGACGTCACGGTGAGTATCAGCCAATCGAAGCCTTTGAAGCCTATTGAAAATGGTAGTGGTTACCAGATCATGCCATCATCCACAGGCAGATATTTATTTTTCCCCTTAGAGGCGTATTTTGAAAAAAAATATATTGAGCTTGTTGTACATTTTTTTAGAAATCGTGGACGGCTCCATGATTGTCGGCCCTTAAGTACCCCTAATTACACTAAATTCCAGGATTCGATCAAGGTGACACATTCTCATTAAACGTCAACAATTTCCAAAGTTGTTACGGTTCAAGACTCGAGAAATCCATCTATCTTCAATACAAGAGGGTGACCAGGAGAGGACCAGAGGGTGCCTTGGCGTCTCAGCAGCTGCCTGGGTATCCAGTGCATCCGCCTGGCTACGGATCAGGTGCAAATGGATCCGACATTTTGATAATCAAAGTTACCGTGCTGCAAGGATACTGACAACAATGCATTGTGAAGTCGATGGAGACTTCAACGCCGTCCTACCGAAAACATGCCTTCAGAAAAGGCCGTTCCGTGCCCATTAAACATAGATCCATCGGATTTGTTTCGCCTGCATCATGTTTGCAACATATCATGACATGATAAAATCACTATTCTTAATCCGAAATCGGAAATTATTTTCTGATGACTTGCTCTAATAGGGAGTGAATTTCTGTCTCGGGATGTGGGGTGCCCAGTCACCCAGTATTAGTTGTTCATATTGGGTAGGACAGCTTGGTTTCAGGTATTTAACACGCGCACTGGAGGGGGTCCCGGAGGCCCCTCACCTGTTTTTCCAAGGTGGCCGGAGAACCGCTCGTAGCCGAAACACGATACTTTGCCACGTTTAACAGAATTTTATAGCGCGTCGATTGGTGAAGATTTTTTGAAAATCGGTTGAACGTTTATTGACTTATAGGCTTTTAAAGTCAGACCTGCATTTTGAGATCGCCGTAATCGCGTGGTCGGACCAGTTAGCGTGCATTGGAGATCGAGTGGTGAAGTCATAACACCATATAACCGGGATTATATGTCAAGGTCACCTCACATGAAGGTCAAGGTCAAGGTCAAGGTCAAAGGTCACAGGTCAAGGTCATATCGGCACTTTCAAGGTCACTGACCACAGTGCTTCCGGTCAAATGACGTTACCCGGTCTGACGTACGTTATGCTATGACGTCATCGATAAGGTACCACAATACCAAGGTCAAGGTCAAAGGGCAAGATCAAAAGTCATTTGCAAAGGTCAATCCTCATTTCCCGCCAAACAGTGGCTATAGTGTTAGTCAAAGTGTACATTATAAGTAGTATACTATATTGTGACCTTACAGGTCAATGAACTTGAATGACCTTGACCCCAAAATTGAAGGGAAGGCTCTTTGAGACCTTCTCTATATGACCCATGTCCACCTTTAGCTTATTCCCGCCAATTTTCCGCATAATCATGGCATTTACTGGTCGGTCCCCAGCATGGCCAAGTTTTGACCTTTATGACCCCGTTTGACCTTGAAGATATTGACCTAGGTCAATAAAAATTGGTCATGATGTAGATCACCATAACCCCCACCCACTTTTTAAATTTCGTTTTTCTATGTCTCTTAGTTTCCGAGATCTTAGGGGGGGCCTACCAGGCCTCCCTCCAGTGCGCGTTAGTGGCAGACCCCCTCCAGTGCGGGTTTTAACACAATTTTCAGGCGGAAACTCTTGCGGGAAAAAGAAAGGCCACATTAACAAATTAATACTGATTTAAGACTTAAAACAAATTTGACTTATACTCAAAGTCAACATAAAAACCACAACATAAATATAAACTAAAAGACAATAACTAAAAAAAATAAAATAAACTATAAATAAAACACATAAACAATCAAAAAAAAAAATCATAAAATAAACATAATAGTAAATTACATAAATAAAAATATATAGGTACCTTAAAGGTCAATGACCTTGAATGACCTTGACCCAAATTATGGGAAGCCTTTTAACCTCTTCTTCTATAACCTTGTCCGCCTTTACTTATTCCCGCCATTTTTGCATAATCACAGCATTTATCAATCGATACCAGCACCAATATTTATTACACCTCTTTACCTTAAGATATTGACCTAGGTCAATGAAAATTGGTCATCATTAATCACCATACCCCCACCCACCTACCAAGTGGCGTTTTCTAACCCTCTTGTTTTCCGAGATCTTAGGGGCCTACCAGGCCCCCAAGATCTCGGAAACTAAGAGGGTTAAAACGCCACTTTGGTTCTGTGTGATCTACATGATGACCAATTTTCATTGATCTAGTCAATATCTTCAAGGTCAAACAAGATCTAAAGTCAAATATTGCTCTGGATCGATTGGTAAATGCTGTGATTATCAGGAAAATGGCGAATAACTAAAGGCGGACAAGGTTCATAAGAAGAGGTCTCAAAGAGGCTTCCCACAACTTTGGGTCAAGGTCATTCAAGGTCATTGACCTTTAAGGTCACCATATGTATACTACTTATTATTTACACTTTGACTAACACTGTAGCCATTGTTGGGCGGGAAATGAGGATTGACCTTTCCCAATGACCTTTGGCCTTGACCTTGACCTTGACCTTTGTATTGGGGTACCCTACCGATGACGTCATAGCATAGTATATGTCAGACGGGTAATGTCATTTGGCCGGACGCACAGTGTCAGTGACCTTAAAGTGCAGATATGACCTTGACCTGTGACCTTGACCTTGACCTTGACTTTCATGTGAAGTGACCTGACATATAGTCCCGCTTATATGACGTTATGACGTCACCACTCGGTCTTCAATGCAAGCTAACGGGTCCGAACGCGCGTTTACGGCGATCTCAAAATGTAGGTCTGACTTTGAAAGCCTATAACTCAAAAAATTATCGGCCGATTTTCAAAAAGTCTTCACCAATCGACGCGCTACTGAATTCTGTTAAATGTAGCCAGGTTTCGTGTTTCGGCTACAAGCGGTTCTCCGGCCACCTCGAAAAACAGGGGCTCCGAGGCCCCCTCCAGTGCGCGTGTTAAGGGCGCGGTAGTGTTTGGAAAGAACTATTTATAATACAATGGTTCTATTAGCAGCGCTGTCGGATTTGGGCATCCCAATGGTTTTCAAAAATCCACGTTAGTATGATAAACTACTTGAGAGTGTCCTTAGACAAAAAAGACATTTCATCGCCTGTGACTTGTGGGCCTTGTCAGAGAGTTTTAGTTTTCTCGGTATGAAAAGTGATGTGCGCTGAATGATCGACAATGCTCTGAGTCCCGACTGAAGTTTCGGGCCATCTCACCATCCTAGACGAAGAAAAGCAGACTATGCCTCTCTCTTCTGGTATGGTATCTGGTTGTACTTCGGGAGCGCTCCCTTTCTATTACTCATCCAATGGACAAGTTTCCGTTTTATGTATGTACGCCTCCATCCTTCCCTCAGTACCTTCGGACTGGACCCCATTCCGCTCCACTCAGCAGAGCGTCACCGCGACACTCCTGACTTCAGCGAACCCAGCCGCTGGCTAGCCTGTGCTGACTGCCGCCGTCTCGCCCGTACCGAAGACCAGCCTCAGGTGGTGGGGCAAATACCCAAGCCAATAGAGAACAAAATATGACGAGAAATGATGATGTCAAAAAGATGATGTCAAAACACCTCCTGGCTTATGGTTTAAAGCTCTAACATTTTTATGCAGCAATTTTCGCTGAGTTTCACGCAATAGAAGTGTACGCGTCTCAAACAATCAGCGCCCGCCATCCGCTGGCTGCCACTTGCCTGCGGGGCACAGAGGTTAGAGAGGTCACGCGGGGCATTGCTGCCGCCGAGTTAAAGCCTCGGTGGGGAGGGGCCGCGTGGCGGATTATAAAACCTAGCTGCGTAATGTTGAGAAATGGTGGTGGTTGTGTCTGCTGTTGGACTGAGGGAGGAGAACAGGTGCAGGAGATAGTATGCGCGTTGGTGGATTAATGGGTCAGCTGTTTATACGAAGTGCGGTTTGGATAACATTGAAAAAACACGAGTTCATTAAATGATGTCGGTACTTGAATTTGCTTGGTGGGCGCAATTGCAGGCGCTGATTTCAAGCCCAAAACAGTTTTCGGACATCAGGGTACATGGTGGGGTCGGGGTCTTTCGAAGTGTTTTTTTCTCGATTGATACATTTATTGGAATACGACAAAACGGTAATGTAAGAGACACGCCTAGCTAATATTTCATACATATGCAACACAGAGGATTGAGATGCTTAAGTGATTATTTGAGGCGTAGAGATAAGTAGTTCTGAACGTTTTAGCAAGGGGTTCAAAGCAGATCACATGGAACACCAGGTAATTAACTTGTAGGTATGTATATTCTAACAGCGTGAACATCACGATGATCATGACCAATCATGGGATCACGGTGTACCGCAGGCCTTTAGCATTGGTCATTCTCCTACTACCTACTTTCGATGTCGCCACCATGACTTGCAGGTAGCCAGAGGCCTCAGTGCATGACAGTCTAACAGTGACTGTCTTACTTTATATTGTTCTATTCGTATGTTCAACATGTCTGAAATTTCATTGTGAAATCTTTAGCAGGGGCCACGGCGGTGGAAACGGTAACTGAAACGGAAAGGGTCTCGAATATTGACGGGTTGTTGCTCAGATCTTAATGAGCGCTATTATGCAGGGTTGTGGCCTTGTCTCTCTTTGCAGGGGCCCAGTGCACCCCCAATGGAATATCGAACTATTTACCATTCTCGAAATTGAAAAGGACTTAAGCGATGGTATTAAAATAAAGGAAATATTAAGTCATCTACTTTTGGATGATGGTTTCATAGTGCTTACCTGTAGTACTTGTTTTATTTCGGCACCGCAATGATTTTTGGGAGTTCACACTTCTGATTAAAATACCCTTAGATTTTCGTTTTCATTTTGCACACTTTGAAATAGTGTTAAGACAGTTGCAACTAGCCCGTGGAAAGGCGAAAACGCGCTTCATATTATACTATCACCATTTTCTATGGTGGTTATTGGTATGGTTCCAAATATGGGCACACCAATCATTTTCTAAAAATCCACGCCCCTGAATAATATATTAACAAACCTCAATAACTGAACAGCTTTCATCTGAATTACGGAAAATAACTTTCACCTGAAGGTTATGAATCAAAACTTTGTTTGTTAATATTGTGTTTGTAGTAATATTGTGTTTGTTTATAATATGACTATGTTTGCTCGTTTGCAGTATTTCCAGGTTCTAATGTCACTTTTACTTGTGTTAACCTTTCAGCCACTGAATAAGAGGCTCTGGCTTTGAAACGGTTGACTGTTTTATCTATAATGAATAATATATAACAGATTTAAACTTTGCATTCTGTTTGGCTGTTTGTGGTGCAACTTATTAAGAAAATGATAATATGACGTAATAACGTATGGTTTCCTATCCTTCAGCTTAGGACAGGTGGCTGCTTTTTTAGCTAAAGGCAGGGGTAGAAAAACCCGCCAACTCGCCAACCAGGGATTGCGACAGACCTCGGCTACTAAAAATACTCTGTGGGACAGAAAACCTCTGCGAAATCGAACTCTAGTAGCCGCGGAGAAAAGAACAAAGCTCTCAGGGAGCCGGGCCCTTGCTCTGCTAAAAGCCTCGATACATAGGCAGATCCAGGAGGCAACGGGATGCTTGACCACAACCCCATCAACCCTCGCCTCCCCCTGAAATGGTCACGGGGGCCCCCTTGAAAAGTCGCTGGCACCACCTGAAATGTCGCCTCCCCTTTCAGGATGCAAGTACCAGCGCCCCCACAATAAGGTTTTCCGCCCAAAAAAGGCTTCCCCATGGGTCAGATGGCGCTCTAGCTTGTGCACCCCTTTCCCACGCGACCGGAAATCGTGGATCCGCCTGTGTCGCGATAAACGATGCAAAAGACAAGGCTTTTTGGAAAAAATATGGTGACTCACTCTTGTCTAATTAGTAGTCACAATCCTTTGCTGCTTTTCCATGATTTATGATTCCCTTTGCAGACACATCTATAATCGTAAACACCCAGCCAGTTAGTCAGTCACGTTTTGATGCGGCGAGCTAGTCGACGCACAGCAACCAGGATTTGGGATATTGTTGGGAAACCAGGACAAACAGGCACTGAAAGGGGGACACCAGAAAAAAACAGGCGCTGAGGGGGTGAGGGGACACCAGAACAAACAGGCGATGAGGGCGCAGGGCACCGGGACAAGGCGGCACTTTACCTTTGGAGTGGGACACCAGGACAAAATCCTTGCGTGAGCGAAGCCCACACCACTGCCAGCTGGCACTAGATATCTGCAATATGCTTGGGTGGGCGGAGCCTACATAACCACCGACAGACCTATAATCTAGGACCAGAGAAGGTCAGAAGGTCAAGCTTTAATTATTGTTCCGGTCCTTAATGTGAGCAGTCTTCCTCCAGCCTGAGAGAAGACCAGTGAAAACATTGGAGTGCATTAAATCCACTTGGTAGATGTGTTATTTCTTTATGCTCTGAATCTATATAAAATATGACAATCTATGGGTAGGTATAACAATATTTTCGCTTACGTTTCTAAGTTTTCGGTCTCAGTGTCTAAGTATAAACTAAAAAAGGGCTCCCAGCGGCTGGAATGATTCCATTGTTTATTCTATCTTCTTATCACCCTTCATTTACGATTTATATCCGAAAAGTGCATAATCCACAAACTGTCAGTCTCTGGCTTGAACTCTCCTCAGGGCTGGCACTTGCCTCACAGGGCGTTGCATTTGTATCGTGGAGACGGTACATGGGTGCTGTCGGGGGAGAGGGGTAGGGTTTCAGATCAAACCCCCCAGGAGGTAATGTGTACGAAAAGAACCTAACCGGCGCCTTCGAGTGGCCTGATGCAGTTAAAGAGACCCAGAGAGCAGGAGTGTAAGAATGCATATTTACAGGTGTTTGAAACTGTCCCTAAAAGTTAGAAAAGCACTCATAAGCATCGGAAAGCATCTGTAAATATTTGACGCCACATCCGAGTGCTGCTCACTGCAGTGAGCTCTACCAGTTCACAGGCAGGAATTGCAGCAAAGAACGCCAGTACCTACGTCTTAGACAAAACCACTGCCTACGAGCATATCCAGTGAAATGGGCATTCTTGCACTATTTCACCCTCCCCTTCACCCTCTGCTTCGCAAAATGTTCACCGATGAGTTCAGAAACCCACCTTTAACCTTGTTTTCTCCAAATTTCTACATGCCTGCAAGGGAGAGATCAAACTAGGTTTTTACATTGCTATCTCTTTGTATGGAATTGCTATGGACATTGCTTCAAGTTCGGGCAGCCCCAATGCTTTTCGAAAATATACATCCCTTGCTGTTATTAGCTATACAACTATTGTCTTTCCTTTTTTATGAAATTTGCGCAAGTGTTTGCAAGTTCAGCTTTTGGAGCCGGAGTCGCATTAGGTCATCAAGGAACTTGCCACGATGAACCCGACCCCACCAGCCGAACGAGTAACTCCCGCGATGAAGGGCTAATTTAGGAGGCAAAGTTTAACATCTCTCAAAAGAAAGAGACAGGCGCACCACTCAGGTCACCCTCTCACCAGTCAGTTGCCAGCCGACCCATACGTCGGGTAAATATTGAGCGCGGGAACGTCTCTGGGGTCCCAAGCCTGCACTTTACCACTGCATGTTCCTGAGCAGCGGACAGGAGCCCAACGTTCTACCAACTGAGCTACCGGAGCGGCTACTAACTACTTACTTAACGGCAATGTTTTGAAACATCCTATATGATAATCCCAGTGAATATTTATATTATTCCAATCAGCGAACGGTGAATGCCACTCTATAAACAAGCCGGCATGTCCTGGCAGCAGGCGGTGTATCGCTCTGCCAGTCGCTCCATCTTTAACCAAAACCGGCCCAACCCTGTGCATCTAGCCTCAGCAGCGGTCGGCCAGTCAATTCTCCCCGTGTTCTCCGTCTCTTGTGTGACGGCTCGGTTGAGGGGACGGGCTGATGTCAGCCTATTTCCGCCGCGGTGGTCGCGTCGGCGGCGACGCGCCCGCTTCGTCGACAGCGATGTGGCGATCTGGCGCGTCGTGTCCTGCGTCTCTGCTGATCCGCTCAGACCCGATCGGCTCCGCTCGAGTGGCCCGCCGTCTCACTGCCGCAATCACTGACTCCCCCTAACTTCCCCGCCCCGCCCCTCTGCCGCTGCTGATGCGGGGCCTCCGACGCCGGGGATACAGATCCAGCTGCTTCACAACTCCCCAGAAGCCTATGCAACTGCATGGTTTTCTTCTTTTCCGTCGATAATATAAAACAAAACTGTCATCCAGTGTCCAAAAAAAAGCGTATGTCGTCTGCGCCATCCCATGGTTGGCAGACTGTCTGAATTCTGGTCACGGCTGAGGTGGTGCGCGGGACCCCTGTGCGACTTGGTCGCCGGCGGTTCGTGCTGACAGGGCGACTGCGGGCGCGGACGGCGGCGCGGCTGGCGGGCGCGGGTAATGATCGACCAGCGACAGCGCACGACGGCTGCGACTAAAGGCCGACACAAAAACGCCGCTCTGAAATACTGCTGGTGAATAACGAAAAACCGGACTGGGTGTGGTGCATTGAACATCAAAACCTTTCGAACACCATAGAAAAAACAAGGATTGTTGTGTCCGATTGTCATCTTCAGGTATCGTTCGGCATTATGACGCGCCTTGTAGGAAATGTTCCAATTAACGATTTAGTTTAGTGTCGTTCAAGAACATGATTGCCCAGCCCCTAAGATGTAACAATCTCCTGCAAAATGGAATGGATTTCTTAGGCTGAATTGCATTTTTAAAGAACAATTCAATTCTAGTTGTGGACAGTGTCGTGAAAAATTACTTTCTTAAGTGCGTTTTTAGATTCTCCATGACTTCTGGTCCTGTTGTTTAATTTTCACAAATGTGGTACGTATTGCCAGAGGACTTACCCAAAGTTTTCATATCTTTCCGTTGTGTGGAAATTCAAGTTTCAATGGCAGATCCAGGGCTAGAACTATATGGTGAGGTATATAAATTCTACCAGTTTTTTTGTTGTTGCATAGAATAGTAAACGTCAGTTACTGCATGACATATTTGAGATCGAGACCAAATATATATGGGAGACCAGGGTTAGTTGCATCACGGGTTGAATGCATCAATGGCAATAGACAAACAACCATGCATCAGTCAACATCGCAAAAAGGCTCAGAAGAAGCGCATCTGTGAATAAGAAATCATCCAGAATTGAACTCTTGGCCCGAAGCAGGAGTTAGTTATGGTGTTTCATAATGCAAAAGTAAAGGCTCATTTGTACACTCAAATTCTTTCACACAGGCAGTGCGAGCAGTTACTTTTCACTAGGTTTGATCATGATGGACAGCTTTTTGGTGACGTTCTATTATGTAAAGGATTTCACTACTGCCACATAATTTTTAACCTTTCTAGCTACTTCATGTCTGGGTCAACAGAGGCTCAATGATTTACTGTTCTTGGAGCAGGCTGCAGGAATTTTTTGTAATTAAAAGTTTTTGACACATTTAAGGAATAGATTAAAACGCTTTTAAATATATCCCGCTTGTACAGTTATCATGTTTAGTAAATCTTTGTGGGCGGAAAAGTAGCCAATAAAAAACAGCTAACATTACTATCACCTGCTTTTTACGCTCATTTTGCACGTTGCATCCAGCCCCGGGGGCAGATGAAGCCTGCAGTATGTATCAGCAGTTTGCATCAGCTGCAGAGCTATTTTTGGTTGAAAGATCAGCGTAATCATATACATCAGTGTGCAAGAAACCAAAATATATCACACTGAGCTAAAAACCGTTAATCCAAGCGACAACCTCGAAAATTATGTATCAGTAACAAGTAAACAACCATCAAAAATCATGTCAAACTGATTCAACCAGTCCGGGTCTCTCCTTATGTTTAAATATAATAATCATAGGTGGATGCAGGAAAGTAAAATAGTGGGGCAGGATTCATATGACCACCAATTCCTCAATGTCTAAACGGGATGGACACGTGTTCCTCGGTTACTGATAAATTTAATATTGTCCAACTTTTATCAGCCCAGGCCAAACCTGGAAGGGAGGACTCTGATCTTGTCTGCTTGATTCGTCTATGGATGATTTTTTTCTCTATTCGCTCTTGGAGCCAAATGTATGCCCAATATACTTGTTTAACTCATTACTCTTAGGATACTAAGATGCGCTTGCACACCTGTGAAACCCCCTTAATTACAATGCCTGTCAGCTGACTGAGCAAACTGATTGTATCTTATTATGTAATATAGGGTTGGGAGCATGTTATGGCTATTTTTGCTCCTCCCAGCCGTCCTGTAAGCAGTCTTTTTACTCTAAAAGACTACAATTCAATTACATTAGAAAGCCCCTATTTTGAGATGCTGGTAGAGCGTCTGTAAAAATATGTTTTAAATTATAAACAAACAATCACCCGGCACCTTATTTATAATAATCAAGCATTCTGATTCCTTTCAATATTGTTACGGATGGCATCATTGAACGAAGAGCGCACCGTACACGGTAATACACGGCTATTGCGAGCTGTTTTGGGAATATCCCAGAAACCATGAAAAATGGGCCGATTCCATCCCCAGTGCCAACAGGAGTAGGGTTAAAACTAGAACTGATATCAATTAAGGAGTTAACAATACCATACACATATTTTGGTATCAGAATCCGGCCCCTAGCCTACTCATTCTAAAAGTGGGGGATAATCAGTTTCTCTTTTGTAAGACTCTAAAGGCCTTTAAGGATAGGTTTCCTATTCAAGGCCTCTCGATAGGTTTTCTACCTCTGGCTGTTACGAGTGCTAAAAACTCGAGGCCTTGGATTACTATCAAATGCCCCTCCGACCGAATGGGGGATGACAATTTAATGAGCATGTTCCTTGAAGCTCTTCGTGCACACAATTTTTTGGCGAAATCAAGCCAAATTTTGCGCAGTTGAATTCCGAACAAAGCGCAAGACAGCAACTACCTATATAGCGTCCTTTAGACAAAATTTGGGTTAATCTATATCATTTATTCCCATATCATTCCAATGCAGCTCTTGAATCGCAGGAATCATCAGGGGAGCAAACCCGTTTGCACTCGGCTATTATGCGTAAAGAAAATTAACTCAAAATTATTGCAAATGAATAGGAAAAGTCCAGTCCTTCTCTAAAGAATTCTACTTGCAGCCATGCTTTTAAACATACGAAGAGTGAGAAAAATTCAGTGTAAGCTAATGCAGCTCCAGCGAAATTTTTTCCAGGACTTGAATAAGTCAGAAATCCTAGATCACTTGTACAAAATTTTTTGTTCACCATTCACCATCTGGAGCTTCCATCAGACGTCCTCTCAGTTTTTTAACCAAATCATTCCAAACCGATTTAGATGAGAGACACTACACCTTGCATGATGCTCAGATCAGATGGTCAATTTGGAAACTTATCACGCGCATTGACGGGGGTCTGAGCCACCTTCGGATTGACGAGGGGGCGGGTACCCCCCTAAGATCTCGAGAACCACGGTAGGTAGCAAAAAACGGTAAACGGCGTTGGGTAGCATATCCGCTTCTCCATCGAAAATATTTAAACCATTTTTCGTCAGGTCACATTTAAGGTCACCAGAGGTAAAAACATGCCGTCACATGCCATCATAGGGATAACATGTAAATTAAGTTTTCGGCCATTACATCTGAACAAGTAAAGATAGAGCAAAACGACTTGAACCCTATGAATCCTCGCAGCAAGCCAAATCGAATGATATATGATTTGACCTTGCTAGGTCAAATCAAAGATTTGACCTGACTTGAGGTCAGGTCAGGGTCAAATTATATAAAATGCATATCATTAGAACCGCAAAGCCAAGGCGAGTCTAATGAAGCTAAAATAAACGCTCTATCACCATCTGTTACTGAGTTATTCAGTAAAAACAATATTTCCCATGTATTACCAAAGGAGAGGTCATGCTTCGTACCTGACCTTAGGTCATCAATATCAAAAATACTGGAACATGTTTAGAGAACTCGGTGAGCCCATTATGTGATATAAGTTTCAATTGGATAAGTTCACCCTGCTCCGACTTATGCTATCTTAAACTTTTTGAGGTCGGTTCACTTGACCTGTACTGGTGACCTGACCTGAGATGATCTATCCTTAAAATTTTCACAGAAGCTGCAAAAATGATGAGGGAAAAGGTATACCAAGTATGGCGGCGCTGCGCGCCGCCGTTTTTCTGCTGTCTCCGAAAAACCCGAGGGGGCGGGTACCCGCCCCCGTCAATGCGCGTGTTATGATCGAAAATTAATATAAGGTCAGGTCAACGAGTTATGACCTTTCCAACTCCATGTAAAGGAAATTGGTCAACAAAATACGGCGCCGATAAAACCAGGCTGTAACTTGGTTCCTGGAAGAGCTAGATTAAGTTTCTAAACGTCATTGGAAAGCTCTTAAAAGATACATCTGCACCTTGACATCTCTGTCGATGCCAGGTCAGTAACACGAAAACCAGAGGTCACCGCAGGTCACGCTTTTTTGATTTGTGTGCGTCTATACCGTTTGAACAAAACAAGATACGGCGATGAGCTTGATCCAAGGCCAAGGTCTCTATGTGACCTTACAAGATTATGCGCATATCACTCGAATCCTTTGGTCAGCACCAGGACATTTTGCCTTTGGTTTTGTTCTACGGCGAATAATTTTGAACTTTTAGTGGTTTCCTGCATCAGTCTAAGTGTAACCCATGTTGGCTCCATGTGACATTACGGGTCAACGGATATGGCTTGACACGCACCCTGCTGAGGTCCCTTGCACGACGAGCCCCGCTGGGGTGCGTTTTTCGCCTCCCCCTCCGTATCTCGTTCCCCACGAAAGCTAAAGGAAAATTACGGGCGGTGTTCAAAAGCTCTTGACAAGACGAAGAGATTTTATAAGGAAATTTTTTTATGTCAGGTCAATATTGATGTCAGCGTAGGTCAAAGAAGGCTCCATAGGCTTACAACAGAGCAGTATACGTTTCCCTCTCTAGATCTGCCCTTAGAGGAGATAAAGCAAATTTGAATGCATCATTAGATTCCTCTTATCGTGGCGAATCGAATGATGTATAATATGACCTTGCTAGATCAAATAGTCAAAATGACCTGACCTCGACCTAGTTCAGGGTCACAGAGTGACCTGGTATGGTTATGTTGCATATCAATCGACTCCCCCGTGACAATATAAGCACAATGCAAGCAAAATGGGAGCTTTATCTCAATTCAGTGAGAAGTTATTGGCAATACAATCACTCTCTGCTCCGTGACCTGTTATGACCTTTGAGAGGTCAGATGCTCAAAAACTCAACTTTATGTTCAAGATCGTGGTAAGAATAGACTTTTTGAGGATTTTCAGCTTTATCTATCTAGTATTTACTGAAAACGAGCCCATTCTATTTTTCACCATAGACTTAAAATGGTGTGACCAAAAAATTGACCCCACCTTAGGTCAACAATATCAAAATTCCGAGATAGCAGATTTGTAGCCCCTAATGACCTTATTCTATTGTGGAAGTTTCAAACTGATCGTTTCGCTAATGTTCTCTGGGCGCTGCTTCAAACTCGTAATTTTAGGTTTTGAGGTCGGGTCACCTGACCCTTAATAGCTCCTTGACCTGAAATGACCTTAGCTTAACAATTTGTTCAGATGTGTAAATTGATCAGGGATAAAGTACTGTAAGCTTTGTTGTTCTGCGTCTCTTCGTTTTTGAGCTATCTGGGGAAAACCAGGAGGGGGGCGAATTTCGCCCCCAGCGGGGCGCGTGTTAAACTGGGCTCAACAACAGAAGATGTTGAGGCGCTTTCACCACCGTTCCGATTTTTCCGTACCATCACCGGGTTCCCAGATTGTAGCGGGTCCGATCGGACCCACTAGGCGGTGGTTGGCATAAAAAGAGCCCAGGAATTACCGAGTTAAGCTTTAACTCAGCAGTTGAAAGGGGTCGGATGTCAACTTGCAATGGAGGGGTTCAAAAGTGTCCACTCCCCCTACTGAAATCTGGGAGTCCAAGAGGGCTAGAAAAACGCTCGTTTAGAGGTTTGTGGCCTATAGTGATCTACACTATAGCTAAATTCAGTTGACTTACGCCAATAGCTTTAAGATCAAACGCGGTCATAAAAAGCAAACTTTGACCGTGCTGGAGACCTATGGGAAAATATTGTGTTTATGCAGTAAAAGGTCGGAAATACATCATAAACGGATTAAGGCATTGAGGAAGGATATCAAACAACGTTCCTTCCAATTTTGGAGTCAGCCATCTAAGGTCAGAGACATATGACGTCACAATATGGAATGGTCTCCACAGATTACACTACTAGAGCCTTTGTGTGTAAATAATGGCCAATCTTTGACTTTGACCCGCGACCTCAAACTTAGCTTTGAGTTGCCTTAACTATGATTTCTTAGCATAATATACGTCATGCTGGTTAGCGGAATCTGAGCGGGAGCACTGCAGTCAATATCCTTGAAAATTATGGTATGACCTTGAACTGTGGCGTTTGAACTTGAAATTCATGTGAGATGACCAAAACATAACATCTCGATTACCTGGCGTTATGAATTCAGACTACAATGCAGACGAGCTGGTGATGCCACAGGGTTGTAGCGATCTAACTAGGTCTGACTTTGAAAGCCTAAAACCCAAAAAAATATCTACAATATTTAAGATCCATTGACTGATCAATATGCTCGTGAATTTTCTCAAATGTAGCCAGTTAGTGTTTTTCAGCAACGAATTATTTTCAGGACTCTCTCAACTGCGTTACTAACACGCACCGTACGGGGCCGAGGATCTGACCACTCCCCTTCCGCCTCCCTCCTGCATTACCTGTTACCGGGCATTTTATTTAAATGCATACAACAGTTTAGGTCAAGGTCATGCCAGGCGTGGTCACTAGTCCAGGTCAAGTAACCCGACCTTAAAAATATTAAGAGGGAAATCAGTAAGAGCACTCAATCTATCAGTATGAGATCCATATACCATGATAAAACCACAAAATACAACCACTTTTGTGACATAACTTTTTATATCAACGAGCCAGGGTCACACCAGAGCCATGACTTCTCTACTGGAAACGCATTAGGAAATTTTTTAACACGCGCATTGACGGGGGCGGGCACCCGCCCCCTCTCGGGTTTTTCGTGGGCATCATAAAAACGCGTAACGCTGCCGTACTTGGCATAACTTTTCTCTCATTATTTTTACAACTTTTCTCAAAATTTTAAAGTTAGGTCATTTCAGGTCAGGTCACCAGCACAGGTCAAGTAACCTGACCTCAAAAATTTTTAACATAGCATAAGTCAGAACAGGGTGAACTTATCCGAGTGAAACTCATATCACATAATGGGCCCACCGAGTTCTCTAAGACATGTTCCGGTATTTTTTATATCGATAACCTAAGGTAAGATATGAGCCATGATATCTCTATTGGAAAGACATGGGAAAATGATTTTAAACGAATAACTTAGTAACAGATAGGGATGGAGCGTTTATTTTAACTGCATTAGATTTAACTTGTCTTTGCAGTTCTAAGGATATGAATTCTACCTAATTTGACTTTGACCTGAACTCAGGTCAGGTCAAATCCTTGATTTGACCTACCAAGGTCATATTATACATCATTCGATTCAACTCGCTGCGAGAATTCCCATGGCTTAAATTGTTTTTTATATCTTTACTTGTTCAGATTTAATCACCGAAAACCTTCATTTACATGTTGTCCCTAAGACGGCATGTTTTGACCTCTAGTGACCTTAAATGTGATCTGACAAAAACATTGTACAATTATTTTCGATGGAGAAGTGGATGGGCTGCCCAAAGCCGTTTACTGTTTTTCGCTACGTAGCGTGATTCTCGAAATCTTGGGGGGGGGCGATTCCCCTCTCCCCGTTAAAGTGAAGGTGGCTCAGACCGCTGTCAATGCGCGTGTGAACTTCAATAAATTCCTTGAGAATGGTGATAAAACGTTTATTTTGACATAATCGTGTTTGGTTGTTCACTGCTGTTCCAGATATCGAAACGGGCTACCCAACACCGCCTTCCGTTTTGCGCTGTCCAGCATGGTTGTTTAGATGGTTTGGGAGGGGGGGGGCAGGCATCTGCCCGTCTGTACCGGTGAAGATCTCGTGACTTCCGTGCCGGTGCGTATTAAAGGGTGTTTTGAAAATAAAACAAGCAAATTATCATGATCAAAAATAATTCCCGAAGCATTGTAATGTTCTGTACTCTCCCCGCCGATGGTTTCTTACACCCGCGCCTAAAAAGTGGTCCGGGTCAAGGAAAGTGGGCTATGATTTAGATCACCATAGCTAGAAAAAAATCAAAATGATAATTTACCTAACTCCCTTGATTCCCTAGATCTCACAGGAAGGGGTGGCGGTTTTGCAGGGTCCCCCCGTCTACTGCGCGTTGGCACCAGACCCCTCTCCACAAATGAGATCATACTCGGCCCTAAAATTAAGTTTTAAACGCGTCCTCGTCTGGCCACGTGAATCTTCAAGCTCCGGAGTGAAAGAAACTAGTACAGTGGCCCCCAAAAGCTCTTCATGATTCGAGTTTGAGCCACCGAGCCATTCTGCTGAGGTTACGAATGACTGGGATTTTGAACCCTGGATATTAACCCCATTTACGTTGGGGGCGAAGTCTGCCCACCCCTCAGGCTTTTCAGAATAGCAGGGGGAAAAGCCTTTAACCTTTTGCCAACTAAATGCCAATATTGAAGGCTGACCCTCGTAACTTTTAAATGTAGGTAATGACCGAATCCAGATAAAATGGGACAATTGGTATCTGTGCTGATGCAACAACAACCAGGCAATAATATTTCTGTGTTCGCAATAAGACATACTGAATATCACATAGGAATATGCGTAATACTGCCACCTTTGTAAGCGCTGCCCACAAACTCTGCAAAACGGCACTAAAGATGGCCCGGGCCTCTCCGGGAATGGAACCTGCAAGCCTCCAATTCCAAGTCTACAGTTCTACCTACTGGGCCACTAGGCGGATGTCCCAAAAAGTTGCGTTTCTCATATCATGTTTCATAAGCAGTCCGCTCTAAAACTGTCGATCGAAGGACAACCTAACAAAATGAATCACAGCAGAGAGCTTCTAAAACAAAACATTAAATCTACTCACGGTGTCAGCTAGACTTCGACGTTTGCGCACGTCAAAGGACACACATCAGCTGACTGAAGCCCCCGGGAGCGATTCGCATCCTTCTAACCCACCACCACCACGGCCTGTATCTGACTGACGACGCACCCTTCGCTACCCAGCTGCTGTCGTGTCTCCCGTTTTCACCTAGCACTGCTCTATCCAGCTTCATTTCTATTCACACAAAAAAACGGTGCAAAAACGGCGTACGATCGGCGCGTGAGAGTCCATGTGTGGCTCACAGAGCCAGTCAAAGGGTGCATCCAGCCGCAGATCCCACTGGTGTGGCGTGCCTCCGACTCATAGCTTTCCATTTCAACGACACCGCGCCGACGGCTGAATTTATTTATTTGATTTCCCTTTTTATGTATTGATAGGCATGCGCAGCTGGCTCGCCAGCGCTGGGAACTGGATGAAGCGCTGAGCGACCCGGCTCGAAACCACGCGCATCCTCTTTTGTTGGCAGCGGGCGCCCACCGCTCTCGAACGCGGCGCACTTTTGTAGCAGCTCAACCCTTCCGGCACGGCGCGCGCTATTTTTTATCAATTATTTTTTGCCGCGTCAGTGACGTCTGAATGGGTAGCTGGTGGGAATCGGCACGAGCCGTTGACGATACAACAGAGGATCGACTGAAACTGAAAGCCCGCTGCGCGGTGGGGAACGATCCAACGCTGACAAGACACAGTTACGTGCCCGCTGGGGGAAGTTCACTGGGCTCAGGCGAGCGCCGGACTTGCCACGGTCTCAGACAATACGCTGGCGGGATGAAGACCAAATGAAAACAAAAATCTTCTCGGAACAACGATGTGGTTTTTATCTGATGTTTTGCTTGCAAAGTCGGGAAAACGAGACAAGAAACGAGTGGCAAATTGCATGGAGAAACAGTTGTTTGGAACCGTTGGAACTGAACTTTGAATCCTACCTTCAATAATAATATGTGGGGCTTGACGGAGCAGAAGTTCCCATGGTCAGAGAACAATGCCAGTTGGTAATCTGCTGCAGGATTTTCGGGACTGTTGTGGCTCAAGTGGGCTGGGAGATCGAATATATTGTTTGTATTTCTGGATAAAGCTATGCACAGCAAGCCTAACAACAATACAGAACTACCGAATAATGTAGGAGGAATTTGTGAGGAATCTAGTGATAGTGATACCCTTCCAATTATAATATTTAATCCATTAAGCAATAGATAAGACTTATCAGAGTCTGAGAGCGTTTCAGTGCGCTCTCGTTATTGACGGGCAGCAGCCCACCCAGCTGACCATCTGTCCAATCTCACGCCACCAGTTCCACCGTTCCGACACTGCGGGTCCAGCCGCACCGAGCCCCGACCACCATAATAGCCGCTAAAAGACACCGTTTACTCGCACCGAGCCGGCACCCTCGGAGCTTGATTCTGTGTAAAATCCCGATAACAGGGATCACCAGAATGAGGTAAAAATTGGGCGATTGTGTGGCTGAAAGAGGTGTTTCCATTCATGGCAGTGATAAATCGGCTGTGGATTTGGGGGACCCGAGCCGGCTCATAATTCAGCGGATGTAGTGGCACTGGGCGCTAATGGTGGGATCCCCGGCTCTCGAACCTCTTCAGGGGCTTAACCCTACCATGCCACCCCTGTAAAATGTCAGAATCGGTGAGGGGAGGGACTATTCGAACCCCTTAAAGAAATATGAAACCAAGAGAGTTAGGGAAAAGCCCGCTTGGGATATAGTGAGCACAATATTGGTCTAAGTTTCAGCAAATGTGCATTGCGTTAGGTTCAAAGTGAAACACGGCCATAATGTTCGAATATGGGCATACTATTGTATTATCCCGTGATCAGCCGAAAAGGACCCATAGATACACTCTAAATGGGCTAAGAACGCAGAGGAAGTGTATCTCCAGTATTCTCTGAAATGTTCCAGTTCCAGTTCCGTATATTCACATCATCCTTCACAAGGCGAGTTTTTTCATGAATGCACGTCGATAGAAGGTAAAAAAGTAAATAAAAGGGCTAAGACACAATCATAGAGTCATCCTAAAACCGATCATCACTTTCCAGCCTGCAAGTGGCGTCTCAGGGCCACTGGAGGCTGTTTGGCTCAATGTCGTTAAATTTGATTGACCTATTGTCGTCACATATTGAAATTTTCCATAGTAATACCGATAATAGCATTACAGTTGAGCTTAAAATGAGGACCTGACCTTAACCCATGACCTTGGACCTTGAACTGTGGCACAGACGTGAACAACAGACTTGTTGATGACTCAATCTTTTTTAGTCGACTCAACTCTGACTCACAGCTAAATGGCTGACTCCGATTCTGACTCGACTCACTAAGTTGAAAATGGTGAGCGGACTCGACTCAAGCCAAATTCAGAAGTGAGTCGACTCGATTCCGTTTCAAATCAGCATTGAGTCGGAGTCGATTCCGACTCAGAACAGTGGCAAAATATGCACAGAAAAAATGTTTATTTCCTTCAAAAGTATGCAAAATCCAGAATATTTATTTATGGCGTTAATCTAACTGCACATTTCCTTTAATAATATACCAATTTCAATGCATTAATTCATGACAGAAATTATTCAATCAATCAATCAATCAATCCTGCATAGGAATGAAGAAAGATGCGAAACGCGAACAGGTGAGTATGAGGAAGGGCCTGATGGCTTTGCATTTTAAAGGCATGTCCTTCATGAGCAGGCATAATTGAAGCAATAAGTGACGTTTCAAATGCAATAAACAGGAATCAGTATTTGAACGTATGATATTTTGAAAGGCAATCCCTGCCCCAGAACATTCTGAACAATCCCGTGACGAGCTTAAATTAGAAATGAATGCTACACTGTGCACTTCCCCTATCCGGCACCTCACCAAAACCAAAAGCAATGATGAATACTCACTCGCCTTGTCCTTCCGAAAATGCTGTAGTAAACACGTAAACGTTACAGATGGCGCATTAAAGACATTACGAACCTAGCCTCGGATAGCGCAAACCTGACGATGGATAGCACTTTAAAAATCACGTGATCAAAAAGGCGTAAGAAAAATCTGCAGGTTCATGTTGAGGTAATCATGCCTTCGGGGTACTAAAGCCTAAATGACCAGCCGTGTCATTGTTTTATTCTGCCGGCAGAACGCAACATATTATGCCACACGCATGCGCAGTACGGTATCATGGACCGCAAGATACCTCTTTGCACATGCGTGCGGCACACTAGTATGCGTTCTGCTCGGCAGAATAACACGGCTACTAGCATTTTGTTGCGCACCATGATCATTTTGTTACTAATGTGGTGCGCGCGGGCAGCAGTGTGTGAGCGGGCAAGAGTGGTAAATTAAAATAATCGGCATCATCATAATTTGAAGAGGGGCTGTGGTTGTTTGTGAGTGAGGGGATTGATGTATATTTTTCAGTTTATCAGTTTCAAAGTTTGAAAGTACTCAGGCTACGCCAGAGGTAGGGCTGATATCCATTTTCCGTAAATAGGCAGTTTTTATTATCTACTAGTGGGTGTTCTCAAACCACGACAAATCAAGATAGTACTTTGAAATAAGCAGATAATTGAATATTTTAGTTTCCATTTCGACCTATTTCAAGGCTTATGTGCAGAATAAGCTTTTTTGGTACCCTCTTTCTGATACTGATGCTTGTTTCTTAGTGTTTTAGCCAAAGGAAGGAAGAAAATAGAAAATAAAGATATGGTTTCCTAAGAGTGAATTACCTTTTGCATGAGAATGAGCTTAGGATTTTGGATGGAGTGCATTTTCAAAGTTGAAAAAGTCTGATTTTGTGCCTAATCACACATTTTCGGTATGATTCTGCATGCCATTGCTAGGATTAAGTGGAAAAAAACTATCAAATGTGTTTGCTTTTTAAACTATATTTTACATAACTTGTGTTGCTAACAGCTGATCCAGGCATGGGTCTAGTGTGGATATGAGAATAATGAATTACCTGTTATTACCAAATAGCAATATGAAATCCTTCAAAATTAGATGTAAAAATTTCTAAAATGTCCGTCATGTGATCACTTATGTTAAGAAAATAGTGTTGAGTCGACTCAACTCTTGACTCACAGCATGGAGGCTGACTCCGACTCTGACTCGACTCAATTGGTTGTCCAGTTGAGTCGATTCCGATTCAACCCAAACATGAAGGTGAGTTGACTCAACTCTGACTCGAGCAAAATTTGAGTCGATTCTGAGTCGACTCCGACTCTGAGTCGCGACTCAACAAGTCTGGTGAACAATGATTGACCTTCACTTCTACAGTTTTTTATTTAAATCTAGAGAGTCTGGTCTGCGCTGAGTTTTTTTTTGCTAGTAAGGGTTAGTTGATTCCCTGCGCCCTCCCCAAAAAGAATAGTGAAAACTAGTAGCATTCGGAGAAGGCACAGTTACTACACAATATTGTGTAGCCTACATACAGACACACAGATGCATTCACCACAATTCAAATGTTAGTGCACGCATACGCACACATGCACACGCACACACACACACACACACACACACACACACACACACACACACACACACACACACACACACACACACACACACACACACGCACCACCACACACACACACACACACACACACACACACACACACACACACACACACACACACACACACACACACACACACACACACACACACACACACACACACACACACACACACACACACACACACACACACACACATTGGTACCCCGCTCCCATTATCAGCATTGGTCATTGAGGCTCATTATCAATACTTCTATATTTGCAAAAGAAGAATTCCCTGATATGTTGTTTAACACGCGCACTGGAGGGGGCCTCGGAGGCCCCCCTACCTGTTTTTCCGAGGTGGCCAGAGAACCGCTCGTAGCCGAAACACGATACTTTGCCACATTAAACAGAATTTAATAGCGCATCCATTGGTAAAAATTTTGTGAAAATAGGTCGAAAATTTTTTGACTAATAGGTTTTTAAAGTCAGACCTGCATTTTGAGATCGCCATAATCGCGCGGTCGGACCAGTTAGCTTGCATTGGAGACCGAGTGGTGAAGTCATAACACCATATAACCGGGATTATATGTCAAGGTCACCTCAAATGAAGGTCAAGGTCAAGGTCAAAGGTCAAAGGTTAAGGTCATATCTGCACTTTCAAGGTCACTGACCACAGTGCTTCCGGTCAAATAACGTTACCCGGTCTGACGTACGTTATGCTATGACGTCATCGATAAGGTACCACAATACCAAGGTCAAGGTCAAAGGGCAAGGTCAAAGGTCATTTGCAAACGTCAATCCTCATTTCCCGCCAAAAAGTGGCTATAGTGTTAGTCAAAGTGTACATTATAAGTAGTATATTATATTGTGACCTTACAGGTCAATGACCTTGAATGACCTTGAGGACCGCAAAATTAAAGGAAAGACTCTTTGAGACCTTCTCTATATGACCCTGGTCCGCCTTTAGCTTATTCCCGCCATTTTCCAGCATAATCACTGCATTTACCGGTAGGTTCCCAGCATGGCCAAGTTTTGACCTTTCTGACCTTGTTTGACCTTGAATATATTGACCTAGGTCAATAAATATTGATCATGATGTAGATCGCCATAATTTCCACCCACCTCTTAAATTTCGCTTTTCTATGTCTCTTAGTTTCTGAGATCTTAGGGGGGCCTACTAGGCCCCCTCCAGTGCGCGTTAGTGCCAAACCCCCTCCAGTGCAGGTGTTAAGCACGTGTTTGTTGAATGGAAATTCCGTTATATTTTTGAAGTTTGGACATCTAGTTTTATTCCAAATTTCAGGTGCAGAGCATGCCAGAGCAAACTTCCTATAATTTGTTGTAGCCAGAGGTATTTCAAAATGTCGAATCAGTCTCGTATTATTTGTTCTGTATATCTGAAAAAGAGATGATATCACATATGGCATTGTACCGTCCAATACTTAAGACAATGTAATAAGGAAATGCTGTAATCAGTTGACGTCATGGTGACGTCATCACACCACATGGTGACGTCATCTGACCGGAAGCACTAGCGCCAATGACCTTGGAAATGCTGTAATCACATTGACACATTACCTTTTACCTTAACCTCGACCTTCGTGTGAGTTGACTTCAACATATCGTCCAAATTTTAGAGCGCTCTGTCATCAATACCTGGCTTAAGATATAATTGGGCTACTACAGACTGGAAGCCTGTCAATATGCCCTTCAAAAATGTTCCTGGAGCTTCTCATGGGCCCGCTAGAATTGTTTTGTATTGGCATCATTTTATGTGGAATTGATTGCTAGGAAAGGCCACGAGGCAAAAAAGTGTCATCTTTCTGGTTTAACCACAACACCAGAATACCCATGAGCCAACATGGCCTCATACACTAGTGAAGTTTTTATACGTTAATTTAAAAGGCACTGCACAGTGAATCCCAGCCATTCAGATGTGCCAGCGATGCCAGGGATGAACTTTTTAGGGCAAGTGGTAAGATAAGGCTACAGCGCGAAACACTATTACTTATTTCTGACAGCTTAGGTTTCTTAAACCTATGTTGTCTCAATACCCCACTGGATTCCTCGCTAAACATGCGCTTGGTCTGGTTTGGTTTAGCTTGACTTGTCCAGGCCAAGCGCGCTTGCAGCGAGGAATCCAGTGGGGTATTGAGACAACATTAGATTGTGTGTAAAAGAAAATGTACCGAACGGAAGTGAAAAAGCTATGGGTATACCCATTTCACCACTTTACCATATACACTAAAGTCGAAATCGTACATGGGAACGTGAAATGATCGGCTGTAAAGATGATGCTTGGGAAAGCGGGTAGGAGTCTGCTTTAGCAAAAAAGAGCCATTTATGCAAACGAATGGGGCTCCCTGCTTCACAAGCTCAAAACACGGATCCAGGGAGTGGAAGCGATTGGTTCTCTCGTCTCTTCCATGTCTTTTAAGGTCGATCTTTGTTGTGATACGATAATTATCTTAACAAAGTCATTCAATTTTCAGCGGTTGTAATACTTATTGCCATCATAAAGAGATTCAGGGTCTCGGCAGTGGAATTTCTAAGCTCGCTCATCAATGTTTTTACTTCTTCACTCTCATTTCTCAAAGTTTCCCTGTCTAACTCTCCCATTGTCTGAGTCAGTTTTCCTCTCACAACACATGCACGTACTCTATGGAACCTTGCTACTTGTATTCCCGAAAAACACCCCGCCAAACTTGGCAGGGGCTCAGGTAAACAACTGGCCAGTCGTGTGGGCAGACCAGTGGCGGCCGATCAATACGCCACCCACCTCGCCTCCGGCCGGGCACTGAGTGGTCGACTACGCCCGGCTACGTCGGCTACGGTCAACGGCAGTGTCCGGAGCCGGGCCGTATCGAGCGCGGCGGCAACACGGCGGAGGCGCTCTCCTGGGAGAAGAGAGAGAGAGAGAGAGAGAGAGAGCGATAGAGAGAGAGAAAGAGAGATAGAGAGAGAGAGAGGGGGAGAGAGGGGAAGAGTCAGAGGGAGGGAGACATGCTACTAAGTATGTAATCTTACAAAACTACTGCGTGTTTCGTTTTCTTCACTCTGTTTTTTTTTACATTTGCCATTGATCGATGGCCATGGGCATTCTTGTATCGATGCTATGTCGCTTAAGTGTGAAAAATAGCAGCATCACAGCCAGTCCAACAGAGGAGTTAAGGACCACCTGGGCAAAGCCAGGAAATGCTGCAAGACGTGTCACAGGCACTCGTTTCCGCGGCTGGAGCTGCTTCAGGTGTAGGCATATCACGTTCCATTTGCTTTGGCGCAAAACATGCAGTCTGTGCGAGGTCATCAGAAAAGTAGTTGTATAATAGATATATATATATATATATATATATATATATATATATATATATAGTATAAAACACTACTTTAGGCTACTGAGCAAAAACTAGGGAAAGCCCGTGAAAGTTGGGAGAGCGAGAAATTTCTCCATTCCATATTGATTATTTTATTGTAGATTCAACAGTTGCAATTAAGTATATATAAAAGGATCATATAAACAACATATAGGTAAGTCATTCAACGATTACATTAAACGTTTACTGTACATGGTCATGACCCCCCCCTTTCAATTGTGAACGTGTCCCTGGACGAAAAAATAAACCTGAGGCTGGAATGACTTTATGAGACATGGCTGATTTGATTGTTATCTTTAATTACTTGAAAGCAAATCATCCGATCAATCGCTTAATATATATTTTGCTTTACGCTTTCTGCCAAATGTCACTTCAATTACTTTTTATTGCTGCTTCTGAGCTTTTTACCATGCCTTTCTGATCATATTTCAGCGATCACAAAAATTGCACCGTTAAGCCCGCCAGCCGACCGTATTGCGATGTCGCCACCTCGTCTGACTTGTGAGTGGTGGCGGAGCGCGCTCAGCCTTGAAACCGCAGCCAATGTGGAGTGTATTTTCGGCTTTGAATGTGCCTCTAGCCCACCCGTCCTACCTCACTAGTGGTGATGTTCTCACGTCTCGTTAGTTAAGTCTCACTGCTGCCACCGAGGCGGTTCCGCCGTCGATGGATACAAGAGGCGTGCCCAGCAACGCTGAACAAGGGTGTCGTTGCCATATTTTAGCGTCGTTTCAGTCTCTCTTAGTTAATCATTAATCACCCGAGAGTTTTAATCTCCGCCAATACTGTTGATCTTCAGACTAACCCAACTGAAGCAATGCCATCGCATCATTTGCTACGGCCGGCCGTATTCGTTGCTACAGACTGCGCCGTCTGCCGCGTCTCTGACGAAGCCACCATCTCTGAATCCAGGCTCATTACAGCCACCCGCCCCGCTGGTCTAATTGGTTTCGCTCAGAGGCCGCGGGTGCCGTTGGTTGTGTGGGTGACAAAAGAGAGCGGGGGTGGAGGGGGGAGGGCAAAGTGACACTGACCTATTCTGACATCGGCATGCAACAGCTGATTGCCGAGCGGTGACGTCACACAAACTGTTGACGCGATCCAGGGGCGAGTGCGTGCAAGTTGTGCAATTCCACGGTACAAGTTGACGAGTTAGGATCATGTTTGGCATAGTTCGTAAAGGCGATGCTGGCGAGATTGGTGCATCGGAATTTGTTGCGTGTTTGTTGTTTGTGAGAAAGTTGGGAAGTATGCTGTTGATTCAAGCTGCTTGCTTGGAGTACTTCAAAATGTATAAAGTCATGTTATAAGCCCGGTGATAACAATACATGTGGGGGATCTTGTTCACCTTTGCGTGAAAAATTTGCTTATTATTTCCTGACTTTATTTTGTCTTGCCACTCCTGACCATTAGGGAGTCTGGGGTCAAATTTAACACGGGGCAATTGTAACACTGGCCATATTGTCTAAACTAGTCAATCGATGGCACTTGTGGCACAACCGGAAATGTGCAATCAGCTGCTGCCTTTGTGAACGAAGTTTCAACTCGGTGCGGCGGGTAAGTCAGACGCTGTTCACAATTATGTGTTTCGAGGGTGTTTTGTAACTTTTGAAATATTTAGATATGATTATTTAATTGATGGGTACGATACAGCGCAAACAGTTTCAGTGCATAAAGAGTGTTTAATTAGCTGTGAAATGAGCACAGAATCTGTCGCCTAGGCCAGCTTGTTGAGCGGCAATTTTGTTTAAAAATTGCGCGTTGGGATGTGGAAAATTATAACATTTCTCTTGGGATCAAATGTAACAATGTAACAATTGACCCCTATGGCCTTATGACGTATTAACCCTCGCCCCACCGGAGGGGCCATCGATGGCCCCCCCTAAGGTTTTTCCGGGATAGCAGAAAAATGACGAGGCGCAGCACCGCGGTTGAGGGCTCTACCTCTCACTGCATTATTTTCCCATCATCCCTGAAATTTTTTACCCCGGGTCACCCAAGGTCAGGTCACCAGACGAGGTCAACCAAGGTCACCTCACTTCACCTTTAGAGCTCTGTAAGAGCTACATTTCAAAGTCGATCAATTTGAAACTTCCTACACTTCATGACCCCTCCAGGGTCTACGAGGTGTATATCCGGGATTTTTCGATTTCGTGCTCTGAGGTCAGGTCACGAGGCGACCTCTCCCATTGGAAAAGCATGGGGAAAAGCTATTTCATGATATAAAAGCCACAAAAATGATTGCAAATACTCAGACTACTCAGAACAACGTTTTTGGACACCCTTTCACGGATCCCAGGGGTCATATTTGCCCTTTGACTTTTCCAAGGTCATCCAAGGTCACCAGAGGTCAAAAACAGTATTTTGACAATAACTTTTGACCTAATTGAGCTAGAGCGGTGAAACAAACACCATCGTGTTTGTCTTGTCACTGGCTTTCATTTGATATACGGCAAGGTCACTTTTTGACCTTTCGTGACCTCAGGTCATATTAGGTCACGAGGTGACCTCTGGCGGTCAAACCACTGGCGGGAGGTCTTTACGTTCCACATAGCGGAAAAGTACTGGCAATTTGCTATCAAATGTACTTTACCAGGCCTCAATAGCTCTAATGACATAAGAGTTATGCCCAGTTTGCTTAATCATTGCATATTTGAGTGAAAATAGCCGATCTTGACCTAATTTAACCTCTGGAGGTCAAACCATTGACCTGAGCACTAAAACATGCGAAGTAATTTCTTACTGAATTCACGCGAGCTTTCTATTGCACTTTGCAGATTTGCGCTAACGCCCATATTTTCGGAGTTAGAGGGGGGCCATCAATGGCCCCCCGGTGGGGCGAAGGTGGCGCCGGACCCCCGGTGGGGCGCGGGTTAAACCTGCTTCTACTGCACAAATGCAGTAGCTATGTTAGTGATTTTATGATCAGGTGCGCACCCAGGATGTTCGTTTGACTGACGAGGGGACGCCAGCCCGTTGAACATATCCTGGGGGCGGGGGCGGGGGAGCGATGAACTTTTTGCTTCACAGACCTAAACTGTTTTTGGGAGGAGGCACTTAACACGTCGGGGGAGGGGGCAGGCCTGGATCCAGGCCGATCGTTGGGGGGGGCGAAGCGGCCTAAAATCGGGAAAACATTGATTTGGAAGAAAATCGAAAAAATATCGGGCGAATTGGGGGAATTGCCCTGTTCCCCCCTGGATCCTACAGTGGGGAGGGGGAGGGTGGAGTGCGGGCCCGCTGCCCCCTGGATGCGCTACTGCTTATGATAATCACATTGCTTTCCAATTATATGTTTGTTCGTAGGTTGGTATATGTTTCGGAAAAGTGGCAATGTGGGCTGCCCTATAAAATATTTCCTATATTGAAAAATTAAAGATGATAATTGGGGTTTAAGGGCACGTCAGCTGCTAAGGCTATGTGTACCCAGTTTAAAAATTAACGAGATTTCAGTCAAATTATGAATATATTTTTGTCGGTAGTCAGTCTAATAGGCAAATGTTCCCAAGATAATGCATTTTTGGTTCTAGAAAGTGTCATTCCTTTTCGGAAACAAGTTCAAGATTTACTGACCGAACTGATAAGTAAATTTTTGCAAACACTTTGAACGCGGTATATTCAGGTCATTTATAGGGATTATTGAATCACCGACATTCGTTTTTGTCTTCATCTTTCTACAAAAAATGTATCGGCTGCTTTCAAACAAATGCATCGCACTTTCAGATAATGACTCGTTTTCCACAGGCGGATCCAGGGGGGCAAAGGGGCACGTGCCCCCCCCTGGTCGAACCTCGGCGCCCCCTGAAATGGTCACGGCGTCCCCTGAAAGGTCAATGGCGCCCCCTGAAAGGTCACTTCCCACCCTCTCCCCAGGATGCGAAAATCGGCGCCCACCGATAGGATTTTGCGCCCATCTGATAGGTTTTGCTGGTCAAAAGTGGCGCCCCCCGGACCGGATGGCGCCCCCGGGAGGGTGCCCCCATATCGGCAATCCTGTATCCACCTATGTCGTTTTCGACCACGCACCACCGAACGCGGGACCTACTGGAGACGGTCCATGAAGCTTAAGTGAAGGCCAAAGATGCAGAAGTTTTCGCATTGGGATGTTTTTAATCGTACAAATAGATTGTCGAAATTCATACTGCTTTAACATTGTACAATTGACCCCTGGTGCTGTTAAAATTGCCCCTCACTTGGGGTCAATTGTAACAGCTGAAGTAAATTTTTAGAAATGAAATTTTGGCCCCTATTTTTATCTTGAAATCTTTCTACGTCTGTCAGATTGCAAAATCTTCAAATTTCATGAAAATATAATTATAAGTGCTTTAACTCAAAGTACTATTTCTCCAGAACCAGAAATGTGAAATTTGTTACAATTGATCCCAGTCTCCCCTATTTCTCTTGTCTGATGTTGCATTCTAAGCTTCGGAACTATATGGTCGAACAGCCTCAGGTTCTTATATCTGTATTCCAATGCATGTGACTTTCAGCATGGGTATCCTTGGCCTCGGTGATAATGTGTATTCGTCATTTATCTGAGATAAATGTGTCATGCAGCTTGAGCCTAGTTGGTGAAATGGAATAAAAAACACGTTTTTGTTTTACGTAGGGATTTATTATATACAATCTTTTAATTACAGAAATAAAGATGAACAGCCGGGTTACATTTTAAGTCCTGCATATCATATCATTCTGATTTATTTGCGTAACATATAAGGGTAAGCTGGTTTTTCGTTCAGACTTAAAGCACCTAATCAAGGTACTATTCATATCCTACTCCACACTCCATCTGAGCATGTCATGTCTGTCTGTTTGCTTTAGTTACTAATTGAAACAAATTTTCTCTATCCGTCTGTCCGTAGAAATAAATTATGAAAGTCTACAACTCGGTCTGGTTTCGTCACCCGTTCTGCAGGCTTCATCCAAAGCTGAATATTCTCCAACGGCATGGAAAAATAGCTGATGACGGTCAGATCCCACAGTCAGTCAGATGACAAGAATTTCCCTCAAATGTCAACACATCTCCCGTCGTCCATTCAGGCATCGATTTCTTTTCAACTGCCGTTATAACACTGCCAGCTCCTTGAGAGCACCACAAGCTCTGCTTCCGGACTCGATAGCCGTTAAACGGTAGCTTTTATTTGCCAGCATCTACAGCTGCATCAGCGCTGGGAGCGGCAGGTGCGCTGTCCCATCAGCGTCGGATCAGGCGTCGACCGTCGACAGCGACGCGGGGATCAGCGCGCGCCGTCGTCGCCGACGGGTCGCCTTTGTCTGCGCCGCCGCCGCGCGAGTCGCTCGTAATCCTCAGGCCGGCCGTAAACGGGAAAACGGTCCCGCCAGCGACCGTCGAGAAAATGGGCGGCCATCGCGGTCCGATGCCCGGCGGCGATTTGGCTGGCCGTTCGGAGGGGCGTTCGATGAGGGTCGAGCAGCAGGCGGAGTGGCGACCCGGCGCTGCCAGAGCTGCTCTCCGGACCGTCGCAGCTATCGCGGTGCAGGCCATTTAGAACGGCCGGACAAAGCTGGTCCAACCTCGTCAACAGGTCACGCGGAAACTTCGGCCAGGATTTTCAGATTCTTGTTTACTGGTCTATAGCTTTCAGGGTTTTAAAACTTAGGAATTAAGAAATCCTCAGTCCAAGGTTTAATTATGTATTGTAGTGAACTTAGTCATTATCATAACGTAAACATATATAGGTATAGATAATTATACCATAAAAACTCATATAATGTAGAGTTAGAAGCTTTAAAGTAGCACAGGACAATCCGGGTGGGTTACCAACTGAAGGACAACAATCTAAGGACACTTAAGGACTTAACAATTAATGGCAGTTGCACTTGTTTTAGCAATTGTACATGCTTTAGCACCGTGTCTGTGTCACTTTAGCACCGTCTCTGGTTCACAGGAGAAGGCACCTCTCACTGGACAGGCCGGACGGACGCCCAGAACAACTGTGCCGGTGCATATTCTACCCCGGGCATGGGATCATTGACTTCTTCGCAGCCTCAGGTGTTCGACACTGCGCTCTGCAACCAGCTCACCTGACTTTTCCAGCCCGATATTATGAGGACTTGTTGTAGGATCGGGCTGAGGACACACCAACAACACCTGCGCAATTGTAAATAAGCATGGTTGGGTGCTCAAAATAGTTGCGACTGCACTGCAACGGGGTTGTGTAGACTCTGCACCCTCTGGGAGAGCCAAAAAATATGGGGAATCCTCACAGGCAGCATTGAGAACTCTCCAGACACCCAAGCACTAGTTCAGCATCTACTGGCCTTGTGCAACAACTTGCACTCTTCACCGGAGAACTCCTCACGGCTCGGCCGCTGAGACCGCTTCAACCAGTGGCGAGTCGATGGATAATGTGTGAACTGCTGTATGGACCTGCAGTGAGATCTGTTTCGGCTGACAGGTGCCGCTTAACAGTGAAAACCCTTCTACTGAGTAATATGTGTATTAACCGAGGGAAAAGCCAACACATAACCCATGACTAAAGAGCGGCTGGATTGTTAATAAGAATTCATGTGTTTGAGTTGATTGTAACACAAATGTTTTTCGTATAACTCGTTCAATACTCATTACTACATCATATCATATGCACAATAGCCTTCAAAGGTCATTATTCAACCTTGACCTAAGGTCAAGGTCATAATTTTAACTTCCAATGCCATGTTTCATATCGTGTGGAGCCTTGGGTCAAGATGAACACATTGATGTCTTTTGTGTTATTTTAGGTTGCGTGGCCTGCATTTTCTAAATGGGTCTAAATTTGACCCATTTTAGCCCACTGTAAGCGCCATCTATTTTTCTGCATCATTTCCGGTTCTCGAGATCGTAGGGGGTTCAATCGGACCCCCCAAGCGATGGTGTTTACGAAAGAGCCCAGGCGGTGCCGGCTTAACGAGGTCGCAATCAGGTACACGTATAGAAAATATATTTCGGAACATAAACCTGGGTATCGCTGCCGATAATCGCAGACACCACAGCAAGCTGGAGGTGATCAAAAGCCGACAGCGAGTGCAAATCCTGTCGAGCTATTCCAAACCTAAAGTGCGAGAAAGAGCACACCACAATAAGAGCAACAAACGCGGCTGACAACAAAGGTCAGATCTGGGCAGACGAGTCGGCTGGAGTCTAGAATCCCGGCGCTCACTCCCGGATCCAGGTCGTCACAGTGTGGGTCTGGTCTCGGCGGCTCTCGGCAGCGGCCAGTGAGCATAAATCAGGGCTGCGCTGCTGCCACGTATCGAACGCCGTCCGTCCGCGCGGAAATGGGACCGCGTGATTAACGAGCCAAAACTGAGGCGCGCCGCGGTGTGGCGCCGGCCCCTCCACGCCCCCACGCTGCTTCAGACTGCAGGCAGACTGAGGGGCGGGGACCACGGGTCTCAACGTTTATTTTTACAGGGCTGTGGCGCAGTATGGTAAAATATTCCGTAAGATTATGACTTAGAATACACCCCTTAAAGTTTTCGACGCTGCTATGCTTATGCGACGATTAAGAATATCTTATTAACAGTACTGGTTATAGACGCTTGGACTGAATGGTATTGCCGAGTAGACACATCGTTTCACTTCTATACATCATTGAACCCATCACCGCCTGGGGGTCCGAGCATTCCCCCTCGGGCTTTTGCAAATCATTCTGAGCCGATTCAGATTAGACACACGTCGCTTTTCAGACATCCAAGGTTATAAATTTTACAACTTATGACCAAAAAATTTGCATCAGGTCAGGTTATATAAACGAGTTATGATGTAATTACTAAACCCATGCAATGCGATTCTGTCCTTCTAAAATGAGGCTGACAAAACCAGGGTGTAGCTCGGCTTATGGAAGAGCTAGATCAAGTTTCTAAACAGGATTTGAAAGCTGTTGAAACGAAAAATATGCTCTCTTTTATCCATTTTGAGGATGTTTTGATGCCAAGGTCACCAAAGGTCATTAAAAGTTGTGTTTTTAATTGTTTGTGTCAATAACTTTTGAAACGAACAAGACACAATCTTAAATTCTGTATCATAGCAATGGTCATAACCCAGGAAATCAAACGACATGCACTATGACCTTAAAGGGGTAATGTTTGACCTTGACCGGTCATAATGTAACCTTTCAAGGTCATGCTGAACATTATTTCAGTCCTTGGGTCGAGACAAAGACATTGACGTCATTTTTTTGTTTGTTCTAGGTCTAATGGTTCTTGATGTATGAGGGATATTCCAAATGGGTCTAAATTTGACCCATTTTGGCTAACTGAGACGTCAGAGGTGAACGGATATGGCTTAGACTCGGCTCCAGAGATGTGCATTTTCCTTTGATATTTCCTGATCTTTGATAATTTCCTGATCTCAGTCAAAGTGGGAGAAAACCTGACATTTTTAAAACCAGCCGCTGCGGAAGGCAACGAGGAGCCCAAATTTGAACAGCTTTTGGTCCTATCGTGGAAAGTTTTTTGTCAGCATCAGGTTGAAGTTTGGCTGGCCCCCTCACTTTTTTCCGGTGGCGATGCTTGTGGAGGAAAGGGCCAGGGAAATGAAGATAAGTTCAAGAGAGTTATCAGGGGTGGAAAAACCCACCAACTCACCAACTAGGGATAGCGACAGACCCTGAACATTGAAACCATCAAGTGCGAAAGGAAATCTATACAATACCAGAACAGTTCTGACTGGCTAAATTAAATAGTTTCCAGGGAAGTTTCAAAGAAAAGAGCTCACCCTGACAGGGTAATCACCGCGATGAACTAGAATATCTAGATAACGAAAATTAGCTGCTTCGATTGAATTCAGGGGTGTGGTAGAAACGATTTGATAAAAATATGTCTTAGTAAGTTTTTCCCAACAATAATTATGCCGCATTGGCCGGTCATTACCTTCCCCGTTCGTGCTTATATAAATTCAATGCAGTTAGAACTTAGTTAATACGATAGTAACCCCTTGGACTTGCGCTCTTAATATAAATTTCTGTACACGCCCGATAATAGGACTTAGAGTCGGTCGTGGTTGAGGGTGCCACTGACACAAACATGGCGCGCGGAACGGGCGCAGGACGGACTTCTGAGAGAGAAGCCAGGCATAGTTTTAAACGCCGTCTAAAACAAGATTGTTTAGCCGAGTGGTATAATGACCCACCTATGCGCTGTGAAACTCAGAGGGTCCGAGATCGAGCCTCACAAATGGCAACGCCTCTCTTTACTATGGCGTATTTGCTGTTGCTGCTGTTTCTGGCTCTTGGAAATCCGTCGCACGCAACAGGGATGCAGCCCCCCACTACTCCGGCTCCGACTACCCACAGCGCAACGCCGGTTTGTTCCGGGAATGTGAATGTGTCTCCAGCGCAGTCTATACGTGCGCCATCCACCCCGACTGAACTTTTGCTAAGTGGTATGTACTTTTTCCCAGCCAGTGAAATGTGACTTGCTGTATGCCTTCATAAACCATTCGACTCAAGCAGTGTCACACTAAGTGTGGAGTGGGCAGCTCCCCTCAGGCTACTTATTTCAACTCCCAACTTGGTTCTCCGAGTTCGAGCCAGCCGGGGTCGAGCCCCCAGATATTTCCGTTCAAAAATTTTCCACGATACTAAGGCAGTCTCAACCTTCAATGTAACAAGACTGGCGGTCTCAGGAGACGTGGAAAACAACCCAGGGCCTACTGATGCTGTTGCTGGACCGCCACTACTGCACGCTGCAGACTGTGGACATCAGAGAGCGGGCCAGTGTCACACAGGCGGTTCCAAGGGAATTCATCTTCTGCTTCAAAGTGTTCGCAGTCTGAGGAACAAACTAGGTGACCTGCGAAACTGTGCTCCGGAGCTGAAAAAGTATGATATAATTGCGCTGACTGAAACCTGGCTGGACGACAGTGTGGGGACTGCAGAGCTGCAGTCCTCCCTCCCAGAGCACACGTGGCACCGCCGTGACCGCCCAACTCATGCAGGCGGTGTCGCCTGCGCCGTGAGAACTCTCTTGCATCCCACGAGAAGAGACGACCTGGAGGCAGCGGACACCGAGATTCTGGTTCTGGAGCTCCAGACTCTCCCAGCGTCATTTTTATGCGTTGTGTATTGTCCTCCTGGGAACAACGATGTGTTGAAGCGAACTGTGAAAACGATCCAGCTCATAGGAATGCGGTTTCCAGATAGGGCTTTATGTATTGTTGGTGACTTTAAGGTACCAGATGTTACATGGAGCATAGACAATGCTGCCCATGAAATACGGCCAATATTTGTAAGAATGTCACAGCGGGCAACTTGTATTGTGAATGGTTTTGATCTAGCGGGACTTAAGCAACATGGGATTGAGCCATCAAGGGGTAACAATTTTTTATATCTTGTTTTTACTAAGAGAGTCGGTGCAGAGTCATTTGTAAGATCTGGAATTTTCGAATCAGATCATAAGGAGATAACTTGTAAACTCCTGTTCACCATTCGTAAGCGTCATGTTGTCAACCGTACCACTGCTCTGAATTATAAAAGAGCAGATTTTGACGGGTTAAGAACGGCATTTCATATATTCCCTTGGAATCTTTTGCACGAAATGCAGCTGGACGATGCCGTAGACATGTTCTATGACGCACTAGAAGCCGCAATTCGTGACTTTGTCCCCATCGTTGTCCTGCGTCGTGGCTTTCTCCTGTGGTACGATGCTGCAGTCAAACAGGCGCTTCGTGAGAAAGAGGCATCGTTTAAACGGAAGAAAAGACGCAGAACTCCAGAACCTGAAGTGGATTTTATCAACAAGCGTAGGCACTTCAAAGAAATGTCCCGAGAAAAATATCACAAGTATATTAAAGGCATGATTGGTGAGTTTAAATCTAACCCTAAACGGTTTTGGTCCTTCTTAAAATGTGTTCGTAGTTCTAAAGGTCAACTCTCGGTGCTCTCCGATAACGGTGCGGAGATAACTGGGGACTCCGAGTGCGCCAACCTTTTGAATCGCGCATTTGCGGACAAATTTACTGATCCTGATGTCGACGAATACCCTGAGGTTTCCAGCCTGGACCTTCCGTTGTTGGACCGTTTTGAGGTGACGGAGGCGAGTGCGCGCTGTGCGTTGGACGACTTGGAGGTACATAAGGCTTGCGGACCGGACAATGTGAGTGCACGGATAATAAAGGAGTGTAGGCAGCAATTGCTAGTCCCGCTTTACATACTGTTCAATAAGTCTGTGACGCAGGGGGTATTCCCGGGCAGGTGGGCGGAGGCTAATATTGTTCCACTGCACAAAAAGGGATCTCGTAAATTAGCTTCTAACTATCGATCGATCTCGCTCACCCCACTGTTTGGAAAATTATTGGAACGCTGTATATGTAACGCACTTCTAACCCATGTTCATCCTATTCTGGCTCCAAATCAACACGGCTTTGTTCCACGTAAGTCCTGCGACACGAATTTAGCATCTCTTTTGAAAACAGCGTGGGACTCCATTAATTCAAAAATACAAACTGACGTCATACACACAGATTACACTGCGGCATTCCAGAGTGCCGATCATAAATCGCTCATTCATAAGCTGAAACATTTGTTCCAAATTTCCAGCACTGCTCTCGATTAGCTTTCTTCTTATTTAGGCAATAGAAAACAGCGTGTAATTGTAAATGGAAAATTTTCAGATTGGGCTCCAGTACGCTCTGGGACGCCTGAAGGCGGAATTTTGTCACCTTTGCTGTTTGCCCTGTTTGTTAACGATCTACCGTCCAAAATCAAGACAAATTGTCTCCTCTTTGCCGATGATGTTAAGCTCTTCCACCAAATTTTCTCTTTCGCGGACGCTGAACTTCTCCAGGCTGATCTCAACACTCTAACTGAATAGTCACATCTTTGGAAACCTCAACTTAACCCAGTTAAGCGCAAATCATTAACTGTAACACTGAAACGCAATCCAGTTCTAGCCACCAATAAAATTCAAAACAATGCCCTTGAAAAAGTAAACTCAATACGAGACCTTGGAGTGTGGTTAGATTCAAAATTAATGTTTCAGGACCACATTGATCAAACCGTCAGTAAGGCAAACAGGGCACTTGGCCTGCTGATAAGGTCCCTCCAGACAGGCCATCCAGTGGGAGGAACGAGATCGAGATCAAAATTTAAACCGGACCCAATCTTGGCAGCTTATTTTGGCAATGTTCGCTCAATTTTAGAATATGGTTGCATTATTTGGGGAGGGGCTGCCAAGACACATCTAGACAGGCTCGAAGAATACAACACAAATCTATTATTTGGCTTTCAAACACTTCTCTCAATCACTCGCAGTCCCTTGACTACTCTGATCTTTTGGAACATTTCAAAATTTGCAGTCTCGCTTCTCGCCGTCTGCAATACGATATCATGTTTATCCAGAAGATCATAACAGCCAGGACTGACTCTGCCCTCCTGATCGGGAGTTTCCCGCTGCGTGTACCACCTCGACACACCCGAGCTATGATCGGCACCTTATTTCATGTTCCGCATGCTCGGATAAATACGGTGCAGCGTGGACTGTTTTGTCGAGCGCCCAGCAATTTCAATGCACTCATGACTGCGCGCCCCCACGCTGATCCGTTCAGGTGCAGTCACGCACAAATTAGGGGCCATGTAAGGTCTTTTATTAGAGCGACCCCTATCGCAAGAGATATTGGTAGGCTGTGAATTATTATTATTTGAAGAGCAAGTAACTTAGTTTATTTTTGATGGTGCTGGTTTTGTGATATATTTTTACCATGTATCATGCCTGATGTTTCTCCATTAGAGTTATATTTTATCGTGTCATTGTTGTATGTACACCACCTTTTATTGTATTGTAATGTGAGTGCTTTACCATCTGGACTTGAGCTGTCACTGGGGCTTGCCCTGTTGCTCATCAACTTTTAATAAACAAATAAACAATTCAACTTCTACGACTAGCCCGACTAGCCTAGAAATATCACAAATAATGTTTTGTGGCTAGAACGCATGTGAATGCACACCAATTACATGTTTAGTTGTTCCATCCCTCCCCTGCCTGTTAACTTACCACAGTGCAGCGGTGGACGGGAGCGATCGACAGCGCGCGACAGTCAAAACTTGTCGCTTGCATGGGCAACGACAGCTTTTATAATGAGACGACACCAAGTCATGGCAAATGGTTACTCCACTTCTCTGTCGGATGCGTTAGCTCATTCATTGATAATTATTTATCATTATCAGATGTAACTCTGCACACGCATTCCATAGATGGCACGTAGCGCAGTCAGAAGGGCGCTTGACTAGTTCGGAAGAGAACGGGTTCGATTCCCGAGCGCCGCAATTTTAAATATTCCGTTTTACGTCAGCGCTGTTTTGCAGTGTCTGTGGCGGCGCTTACGCAGGTGGCAGAATTATGCATAGGAGTGTGATCTTCAGTAAGCCTCTTCGCGAATTCAGGAATGTTATTGCCAGGTTGTTTTATCAATATAGATACTATTTGTCGTATTACATGTGCTTTAGAAATTGCCTATATTAAAAAAATATGAGAGCGACAGCTTTCAGTATTAAACATTAGGTTGGCGACAGGTTTGAGGTTTTTTCCACCCCTGAGAGTTATAGACCTTCAAACCAACCGCATCCGGAGGTAACAGTCACAGCAGCCTGGAGGCGCCCGCCGCTCTAATCTGGCATTGCTAAGACAGCATTATTTGTTGTTCAAGCTATTGTACATTTTGTCATGAATAGCTTCAATCTTCCGTTGAATTTACATCGCGCCTGTATTTAAAAGATGGAAAATTATGGCCACAGACGAGCTGCGCGTTCATCTGTGGACCGTATCCGTGCAAATTCCTACGATTTTTATGGGGGGGAGGTATTGGTGCTCTAGTAGATCAAATCGATGCACCACAAAAATATGCAGCCAATTATTTACCGTGCATAGGCATAAGCATGCATGCAAAACATGTTTTTTCTGCCACCAACACAATTTAATCAAGTTTTTATTGCAGGGGCCCAGTTTCTTTGTGCGCGCTTGGAGAAGGCCGCCGCCTGTCTGGTGGCGGTTTGGGCGCGCCTCTGAGGGCTTCCAGGTTGTTTGCGCTGCGGCTCGCCGATCGGGCGTGCGTAATTGGAATTCACTGGGCACTGGCGGGCTTCCCGCCTTCTGAAATGAGCCTATTGATTATCCGGTGCAGCGCTGTGGTGTCCGGCGGCCGCCGCGCCGGGCCGCCACTGGCCCTCTGGTCCGACAGACGCCTCAAAAACAGCTCTCTCAGGCAAACTGTCGGCTTGTTTCAGCACATCCGAGAAGACACCGCACTGCATTGTCTAAACATGGTCGGTTAAAAATGCTGTCATTTTCTCTATCACTAGAGAGTGGAAAAGTGCGGAAGATTGTCTGCTTTTGTGCTGGTTTTTTGTCCGCTGTTCGCTTCTTAGGTCTCACCGTCGGAGGGGAAACAGAGCTACCAGGCCTCCAGTGCGCGTTAGTGCCAGACCTCTCTCCAGTCGGGTGTTGATGTCTTTTTGGTCTCTTAGCTGCTTCAGTGCTTTGGTAAAGTGATTAATTTGGCTGACGCGGTAATGTGATGAATCTTAGGAAAAATGCACTGCTAGATGCTCCTTTAACTGTTACCCTATCACATGATTATTACATTCTCACTCAACGGGGTGTTCACTCACTCACTCCCTCGCTCCAGCATGTTTATAACAATGTGCTCTACAGTACAGAAATATGTGGGAGGAAGTGAGGTAACCTAGGATAGTGATAATATTAATTCATACTCCATCAAAAAGTGAGTATAAAAGCTATACAAATGCACCGGTTATAAAGAAATATACGTGGGCTATCATTTTATTGCAATAATTCATTTATGCGAAATTGCTATTTTTGGAAAATATTCGCACAAAGAGGAGAAATAGAAAATAATGTATTTCTCATAAAACCTGGCGGAGGATCATTGGCCACATGTGTTTAGGCTCAAATACAAGCAGCCTGCACAGAAAGTCTTCTCAAACTCGAACTAAAAAACACAGTGGTTATATGCATGCCCTGAAGCCAGCAGTGGCGGACCCAAGACTTCATTTGTGGGGGGAGGGGCTCGAACATCCCTCGCCACTACATCGGAACAGGCTCCGATTATGTATTTACTCCTGGCACTCTGACATTTCTGGGGGGGGTCTTGCACCCCGTAGCCCTCTTGTATCCGCCACTGCCTGAAGCTTATTTACGCGTTTATTAACGCTTTAGCTTATTCACATAGCTATAGCTATGTGGATGGGTGATATTGTGTAAGATTTTCTGTGTCTGTGGTACCGGGTATGTGAGATACGAAAACACCCAAACTTGGAGCTGATCAGAGGGCAAAAATGTCGAAACCATCATTTTAGCAATTGGAGATCAAATACAGTTCAAGACCCTAGATGATTGTATGCCGCATATATGAATCACATTAAGCTCAAAAGGTAGAACAGAACATGTCCTTAGAAGCTGAAATGTCCTAAAACCCTAGCATGATCCCTAACTGTTAAGGTGTGACTTATTTGAGGGTTACCAAATCACGTTGTTGGGGCGCCAATACTTGTATCTCGGGCAAAGCCAAGTTTTGGCGGCGCCGGGGCGCTGTGTGAGAGCGCTGTTTCTGGGGGCGCCGGTGTTCTGTGTGAGAGCCCTGTTTCAGGAGGCACCGGGGCACTGTGTGAGAACGCTGGGATCCACCCATCCCTGGAACTTACATTTTCACCTGGAACTCAAGTTTTTCAAGGTGTCAAGGTTTTCTCTGAAATATTTGCTTAAAAAGGTGGACAAAATGCTAAGATTTCAGTTGTGCCAAGCCATATACATTTATACCAAAACAGCGGAATCTTTCTCGAGAAAACTTTGACAACGTGCCCTCGAAATGACCCCCTGCCTTGGAAGGTTGAGTACGCCTCTCCTGAGACCCTCTCCCCCTGAGAACGTGCTGGGTGGGACGGGGCCGAGGGGGGGTGAGAGAGTGCGGAGCCGCGGGCCGGCCCCGTCATTAGCAGTCTTTCAGCCATTGAACGGGCCTGCGGCGCAGCGCTGCCCACTGAAGGGTTAGATGAGGAAATGAAGCCGGAGCTGTGAGGGAGCGGAGCCCGTAAAAACGGCGCCGGGACAGCTGCCACGCCAGCCAGCCAGGCTTTGTGCGCGGGCCTCTCCAGCGGTGGAGATGGTGCCGATAGCTGATCGGCGGAGGTCTCCGTACAATACAATCCGTACTCCAGACGGCCTGGCCTCGCGCTTCCTGCTAAGAGAGCCCGGCACGCGAGGTAGGGGACGGCGGTCCAGCACGCAGGCAGTGCGCCAGACTCCAACCGCTTGAAAAACGGAAATATAAGTACGCTTCTTAAAGCATTGTCCCTAGTTCGTGTCTGTATCTGCAAAAGCAAACGAGCATAGCTTTCGAAAAATGTTAAAAAATTGAAAGCAAAATAAGTCTGAAAGTCTAGACACTATCCCACTTTCCCGCCTTAAGTCGCTAGGAATAAAACCATAACTATTGCTCTCCAATTGTGACGTTATCAAAACGGCAGCTTTTGTTGTATGCAAAACACCAGCCTTGATCACGGACATAGCATAGACTTGCTTTGAACTGTAGACGAAAGCAGCACATCACCCACATTCAATCAATTAAATCTGTATTTTTCTTCCGACACTAGAACATAACGGCATTGACCTGGAAATAAATGTTGGTAACGTTATATGCAGAAATGCATACGTTATATCTTTGGAGTTGACTGACGTGCAAAACTAATGAATTTAAAAGTAGGGCGGCATATACTAAGGATGGCTCACTAGCTAGTATGGTGTTTTCAACGAGTGGGAGAGGCCTAGGATTTAGACCCGACAAATTATGTTGGTGCCACAATGGCCGACGCATGGCCTTAAGCATGATTTCATGCACCTCTCCTCAATAACGGCCCTACAACAAACGGTTTATTTGTGTTTTTCCATATCATTTGATATCCTAGAGGCCGATAAACGCATTTAGAAATGATTTCAACAAAATAGAAATATAACCAGCCTGACACCGGTCGGAGTGTATGCAAATTACTTGATGATATAACAGTCAATAAATAGCCTTGTGCAAAATTCAATACCCCATTATATGTGGAAGTCTCTTTGGATAATGTTAGGAGAGATCTGTCTGATCCGAGGTGCGATTTACCACAAGGAATTGAAATATGACAAATTAAGTGTGCGATAGTTCCCAGGATGGGCGGCGGGAAAAGGGTAGAAAATCTTGCCAAATCAAATCTTGCCCTGCACCGATGCCGTTTAGCTCAGTAGAGAGGTTTGACGTATACATGAATACAGGTTTAATGCAGTTTTTAGTGGTTAAAGATGAAGCGAACCGTACAAAAAACACGGCAAACTCCCTCCTTAACACTCACAGAGGCACCCTTTGTCCAAGTCAAAGTCGGCCACTTAGCGTACGCAGCCAAACGACGTGAAATACCAAGACTGCGCGGTGCAGGTACCAGAAAGTCGATATTGAAGGAAGCATGGGGCGCTGTTTCCAAACAATGGCAGACTTCTGACAGAATCCCAGGCTTATTACAAGTTGTGCCGGAAGATGCAAGGCAGCGTACTGAGTTTTGTGTAAACCCCCGTGACAGAACGATACAAAGACATGGTTACCATGCATCAAAACATGTTGTTAAAGCTCATGGATGACGCCCGTAAAAGCTGCCGTCGTTTACGAAGAATCCTGGTTACGCCCCTGATTGTGCGTGTATGGAAGGCATCAATAATTTGATGAGTGCTGACCGAGAAATGTAGTGTTAACAGTCACTTTATTGACAGCTCTCATGCTGCCGAAACATCTGTCGTATGTTGTTTTTGTTTCGAGTCATTTTTATTGAGATCCACATACTGACTTGTATATTTTCGGCGACTACATGCGACCTCCGTACCTGAGAAACTCAGGTAATCGGTAAGGGAAATTAATTGCATGCCAGAGTAAACTCAGATTTCCCTTTTATTAACATAACAGGTATAAAATTAAAGGAAAAAAACTCCCCGGTAGATGGATAAGCAGATATATGTGCCTCGGCCCAGCTGTTCAATACAGGTATATGTCTAAGAAGTAACAGATAATGGAGTAGACCTAGAGCTAGTTCACGCGAAACACTCCAAAGCTCAAGCGTTTATCTAACATAGGTTGCCTGGTAACTGATCTGCGAGCGGATAGCCTAGGCAGACGGCCGCTTCTATCCTTTGTGTAAATATGAAAATTTTTTCTCCATCTTCCATCTCATTACAGAAAATTTATAAATCGAAACATGTGGCTAATCGAGTCACCTTTGTTACTAATGTTTGCATGCAATCACATCGTTCACTGCACCCCACCATTGTTACCCTGGCCGTGGCAGCATGGCGGGGAGTCACGGTAGTCCACTTCGGTCTCCATTTTGTGCCTTTCCTCACTCTATCAGGCCCGGTTTGGGGTAAACGCACCGTTTTTGATAGGTGGCCTCCGGGCCGGGCTGCCCCTCCCCCACTCGAGCCCCCTCCCCCGCAACGGCCCTATCGGAGGGGAGCGGGGAGATAGGGGAGGGAGGCGCAGCATTTACGAGCATCCGGGGAGACGGCCGGGGAGGGGGAGGGGAGGGGAAGGGTCCGGACGGCAGGCGATCGGCCTCACCAGCCCCTGACAGGGGTGGAAAGGTCTCACCGCAGCAGATAGAAGTGCTCTGTCGGCCTGAGCTGGGGATCGCCGGCGTACACAGTTGTCGGGAGCGACAGGGGCGGGTGAGCAGAGTCACGCACTGCGGAATTGGAGGGGGCTGGATAGAACATGAACCCATTCATGTTTGAAAAATGACTGGCTCTCGCTTGTGCATAGCCAGGAATGCATTGAGGCATTCAACACAATATTGCAATCAAAACAACATTTTAGGTAAAGAATAGCTTGTTCAGAGGTGCAGGGCAGGAACTTGCCAACTCGGCTACTGGAGTTTGTGACACATTTACAAAAATCGAGGTGCATAATTGTGACAAAATAGCGATCCTGACTATATGGTTCAAAATCAAACCACATATTTTCGAAATACAGAAAAAGGCGTGTAGCGAATATTTTAATTGAGCAGCTCTGTTCTTCAATTGCACAGCGTAACATTAGTGATACAATATTGGTACTGAGTTCAGTTTCTACTAAAACGAGGGACCCCCGCTGCAGAAAACCCGGAAACCGCTGTCACAGTTGCCAGATTTTAACATGCAGCCCAATGGTGCCGATTGTTAGTAGTTGCCAGAAAGTTGTCGCCTAGATACCAAAAATGTGACAGTCAATTTTTTCGAGAAATACACGATTGTGGGCATATTTAAGGCATTCACCATAACGCAGAAACTTTATCAAGTACTTCTCTGTCCATTTTTTCAGGTTAAATCATATTTACAGTTTGAGTCTCTCCGATTTATTGACCCCTATTTCTTCGAATTTAGTATTAACCTTCGCCCGGGTGGGGGTCTTTTAGACCCCTCCCTCGGGTTTTTCCGAAGTGACCAAAAAACGGCGGCGTGCAGCGCCGCCAAACTTGGTCTAGCTGTTTCTTCATCATTTTTACATCTTTCCTAAAAATTTTGGCTCAAGGTCATGTCAGGTCAGGTCACCAGGTGAGGTCAAGTGACCTTACCTCCAAAAATACTTAGGACCGCATAACTAAAAGAAGGGTTAATTGATCAAGTTGAAACTCATACCACATATTGGACCCACCAGGAGCTACAACACTTGTTCCGGGATTTTTGATATTGGTGACCTAAGGTCATGTGCAGTGCATGACCTCCCCATTCTAAATACATGGGGAAAATGACGAAATGAGCTTTTCTCAGTAAGTATGGATGGAATCAACTTCAAACATCGGTTGCGACTTACTCTTAGCCCATTTCTGAAGTTGATGCCAAAAATTTTGACTTGTGACCTTTAAAAGGTCAACTTAGGTTAAATAAGCATTTTTTGGTGTTTTTCTCTATAAATTTTGAATAAACTAAGATAAAGCTTTTATTTTGTCACCAAAGTGTTTGTATAGTCACTGGAAATCAAATGATATACATCATGACTATCCCAGGTCAAGTTGGGTCAGACCGTTGACCTGGGACAGGTCAAATTCTTAAATTTGACCTGGCATAGCAATATCATATATCATTCGATTTGTATTGACGAGAGGATTGCAATGGTGCATAAACTATGGCTGTATCTTGTTTGGTTTGGAAGCTATTAGCGAAAAAGTAAACGACCTTTAGCATGAGTGGCTATGGACATTCCCAAGAATATGTCCAATATTTAGTGACCTGTAGCTCCCTAGGCTTTGACCTGACACGAAAATGAATGCCACTGCAATGAAAGTGCATCTCAAGAGCTTTCGAATGGTGTTAGACAAATGATTCTAGCTATCATAGATTCTGAGATATATGAGGTTTTCTTAGTACACCTCATATTAACCATTTTGACCTATTTTGACCTCTGGTGACCTTGATATTGACCTGACAAGAAAAATGACCGAAGTATTTTCGATATCATTTTCAAAGAGCTTTCGATCGCTGTTTTGCGCTTTTTCTAGCTCTCTTAGTTTTTGAGATCGTGGGGGGTCTTTTTTAGCCCTCCTCCCCCCACCAGGGCGAAGGTGGCTCGTACCCGCCGCCGGGGCCAGGATTTAGTACGCCTAAAAGCTACTAAGAAAAGTACTAAATGAGTGAAAAATAAACATAGCTGGGCAGCAATTCTACTTAAACTGCGCAACAGCGATAATACAAGTTCGAAATGTTTATGTGATGTAGAGCCCAGGATACTTTAACTACGGGTACAACCAAGTTTCCTACTAAATATAGTCCTCCCATGATAACGTCACCACCCTTTCCTACTAAGTTCTAGGAGATTCTACTTAGTTTTTGGAATGATCAACTGGAACATACCAAGTTTGGGTGTATTTGGCAGCAATATAGTATAAATCGAAATCAACTTGTTTCACCCATGTGACAGCAGCCTTGACATCAACGGCGAGCAGCGTATTTTACGTAAATCTAATGAAAAATCATATCACTTTAAAGAATATGTTGAAAGGGCATACATTTATTTGATCAACTCAGGCCTACTTAATAGCCGAGAGAAATAAGTTTACCTTCGTTCAAGAGATCACCAGTGTTTATTGTCTTCTGCTGCAGGTGCCACCAACAGCCAATCAAAGGTCAGAAATCAACAGCCAATCAAAATCGAGATTAGTCTTACTGCAAACAACTGTTAGTACTGAACCTGTCCTTATTTTGACACGCTCTGGAAAATTTGCAAAAATAACATTCTTCACTGGAGTTTTTGCAAAACGTCTAATGGTTTCACAAATAAAAATCTTTTAGCTTTCTGTTCAACCATATAAATTTTGTTGATACAGTTCTAAAACAGGCTATTTAGAGCTCCGAAAAAGTGCAATTTCTCCAATGCCCTGCATAGTAACTGTTGTGCCTCTCCAGCCATGATGACGTAATGCTGCCAAACACCTTGAACGGGGTCTGGTAGAGCCTGCCAAAAAATTTGAACAAGTGGGAAGCCACGTATTTTGAGGGCATACTTATTAGGTATATCTGAGATAAGGGCAGGCTAAAACTAGCTGGAATAAATTTTGCTGCCCATGGCTAATCTAAGATGAATGTAAGCTACTGTAAGACTGATGCAATTTCACATATCAAACTTGGTTTTTCATTCCTTGGCCTGCTTGTGCCTTAGCTTATTTGTGCCCTAGATTGGTTAGATAGATTTGGAGCTGGAGGAAGTTGGGAGAGCTGGCGCCAGCAACAGGCTGGCAACCACAGTTATTCAGGTGAGATTGCATGATCAAATTATCATATCAATATTGCATAGATAGGAAATGTGTGCCAATGCAGTCCTCCACAAAGTGTTAACACCCACACTGGAGAGGGGCCTGGCACCAACGTGCACTGGAGAGGGGCCTAGTAGACATCCTTCTCATCTCAGAAAATCACAGCAAATCTCTGAAAGAAAGAGACTTCGAAAAACGCTGGTTGGGGTGTGTTGCTTACTACCAGTGGTAGTAAGCAACGCACAGGACCTGAACTGCATGGAGTTAAAGCAGGATTTTGACTACACTGGATCTTTCTTTTGTATGTGAATTCCAATACCTCTGTACCTATTAGGCCAATAGACATAATTTTACATCTATGCAGGCTAATTGCCTCAGAGTTTTTCTGCAAGAAAAAATGACCAGTCAGGTGATAATCGTGGGTGGGAGGCAAATTTTAAGCATTTGATATGTTTATAAAAATGCTACCTATGGTCCACTTTACCAACAAATTTTAGGTAGATCCAAATCCTATGTTAACATTGACATTTTTGTCCGTTTTGTTGATTGTGAGATATAAGTTTAGTGGGGTGGGGGGGAGCTGTGATTAGGGTTCCCAATTGTGTGTACGTTCCCATTAATATATATGTTCCCAATAACAATTATTTTCATGATAATTGCTACATTTAATCATGGTGAAATGTACCATAATTGGAAACATTCCTTCTAAAAATGGAAACTTCTTCAAAAGGGAAACGCATGTCATTGAGGGAAACTGCGGTCAGAGTTGCCAATAATAGTTATGATCCCAATACTGGAACCAATGACCCATAATTGTAAATTTTCATTCCAAAAACAAAAACATGATCTAAAAATGAAAACACAGTTTACTACTTTCATGCTGTAATGGTTTGGTGCTTGAATCTTGTCTGCTGCAAAAAGTAAGAGACAGATAGAGGACAGTCAGCATAATGGAAATAGTATTCAAGTATACAATTATAATTTCCAGCTCTGTGTGACAGAGGAGGCATAAGTCGCATCGAGTTTGTGACAGCCAGCATATTTTCTGCACCTCTGAGCTTGTTCTCACTTGTGCATGACCAGGTGAGTAATTAAGCATGTATTTCAACTAATAGGACACTGCAAGGTGGCCCAGAGGAAGGTTCTGATTCCACGTGCTCATGGTTCTTAAGAATTGCATTTGAAAAGTTACATTCAATTCCAAATCAAGTTACACACTGTATAAAAGTTCTTCTGATGCTACAACATGCTTTAATAGGCAGCATACATTTTTCAGAAATGTATTTATCCCCATGTGAACGATCTAGGATTCCCTAATTAATCCCACTCCTAGAGCCACCCCCCGTGGCGCAGCCGGCAAGGGCGCCATGCTTGGGTGTGGAAGGCCCCCGGATCAAGGCTGACCTGTGGCAGCCTTTTCCGCGGCCGCCTCCTACCCAGGAGATAGCGGTACCCTGGGGAGTGCACGCCGCCGCAGTGGAATCAACGCCGTGCCAGCCGACGTCCCTGTTTGTGGGTGCACGAGCCTGATCGGCCTTTAAAGTGATCCACCGGTCCGGTCACTCGCCCGCGGCCCTCATATGAGGGCTCGGTCTGTGCCGGGTGCTGCGGCTTGGGGAGACTGCAGCAGCCTATGTTCAGCAGCAGAATGCGATACGGCTATCCCGTAGGGGTGCCGGCAAATGGAAACTTCCGCTCTGTGTATAGTGTGAACGCGTTGCATAAATGATACTAGCTACTAACACAAAAATGTTCCCGGGAAAGGGAACGCAATTTTTTTATTTTTTAATCCCAGTCCTAGACAATGCTACACCAAAGAAATGGTTGGTAGCTCTGGAAGTAAAAGGGACCCTAAGAATTTAAAACGTACAGTTGTATAGATGAAGTATTGACAAAACTTCCATAAAAAGATTCAAGATGACATGACAACTCTAAACGAGTGTTTTTCATTGTTAAACGTGAAAGTGTTTGCTGTCCCTTGCTGGCGTGTGCTCGTTGTAACCAAATTTCGAGCCTGGCTGCACCAGTGGGCCGCCGCAGGTGCGCTCTGCAGAGAGTCGAGCTCGGAGAGGAGAGCTCCCACCCCGGTCCCGCTCGGTCCCCGGGTCCAACTCGGCCATCCGAGTTCAGTGACGCTCAGCAGCTCCCCTTTTTCATCAGTGACTCATCATTTGCATAGCCCCAGCATGCAGATCTGCCCGCTTATTGATTTCTTCAACCCCTTCGTTTTAAACAGGCCTCTTGCTGTCGTGCTCCTGCTCTGCCCTTCCAGACCCTCTATCCTCTCTTCCTGGTGGAGGGATGCGAACTGCTGCACCACCAACTGATGAAGAGGTGATAGTGGTGCACTGTCCCAGCAGACTCTGTTCACGAAAATCAGTGCACCAAAAACCTGAGGGTGGAGTTTATTTTATCCAGCTTTTCTTTTCTCTTCAAAGTATACGTATTTGTTTCATCTTCATGACACTTGTGACCAAAGATAAATTCCACGACGTGAGAGGTGTCATGATTTACTTAACGTTTGCATAACTGGAAACCTGTTACTGCCAGCGTCTGCCCAAGGCTCGTTTTTTCTTCTGTTTCTGCTTCATAACAGTTCAAGATGATCTTTTGGAACTTTCTAACTTTTCCTTAAACTGAATTGGACAGATTCTCTGACAATTTTGAAATGATGTATTTGAAAATAGGCTTGGCTATGCCTCGGTATTTAGGAACGATATATTCACAAACAGGGCATTAGCGTGCACGGCGAGTTCTTCCTACAACAAACCTGTCCGTAACAATATTGAGAATGGTTATAATGTTTAAAGTTTGTAAATCAGACGTCAGGTGATAGTTCATTAACAGTTTCATATACTTTTTGACAGAAGCTGTTCCAGTAACTCCAAATGGGGGTTTCAAATGTTATTGGATTACACGCTTGCAGAGTGAAAAGACTGCCTACAGGATAGCTGGGAGAAACAGAAGTACACAGACCATACACTCAGCCCAATATTGTATGGTAATAATTTTCATAGGCGAGTTCAGGTATCGAAAGCACCGGGACTTCACGCATGTACATACAATCGCATCCTAGTATACTAAAAGCGATGAATGTGACAAACATCCAAGAACCAATAGAGAAAGGATTACCCATTGGTGGATCAAGGTGGCAAGACCATTCAGAATACCCTGACCCCCGAGTTGGGCATCGGCGGATAAAGGCTAGGCAATATGAGACGTTTGAATAGCCGAACAACATATGTAAATACATGTCTTTTAGACATTGGCAAAATGCATCTTACTACAATTTTTTTCTTTCTTGCATCAGCCAATGAGTTGTTCTAACATTATGGCATTTGTCTCTGTGTGTAAGTTTTCGCCCTGTACCTGGTGTTTTCTAATATATGGAAGAAAGTAAATATACATAATTCACTGGATAGTTCTGGCCTTTGAATCGGCATCTAATTTGGTCTTTCACATACCTGATGTATGACAACTTTGCACCAATTATTTCTCAGCATGTACTATTTCTTAATCTAACGACAGGGGCAAGAGATATGGGGAACAAAAAAAACAGTAAAAAATATTTCTTTGCATGCCCTGATCACAACTTTGAAGATTTCTAATTTCCTTTTTATATTAGAGGTCAGCATGAGGAGAATGCATCTCATTGTTTGAATCGGATGCGTTGATTTTTAGAATTTAGGAGGCGGTTAATATGTGCCTCTAAGATCACAAAATCTACCCATCCGATTAAGAAATAAAATTCCATTGGAATCGATCTGTCTCGTATTGAATTCCATTTTCCAACACGTATAAACCATTTTCAAAATTGTGGATATGGGTGTTCAAAATATAAACCTTTAGACCGTTTTTTATTCTCCATAACTCTTGGCCCTGTTGTTTTAATTTTACAAAACTAGTGTATGCTGACAGAGGAGTGATGCTGCATTGCCATACATTTCAGTTACGTGAGGATGCAAAATTCAATGGCGGGTCCAGGATTAGAGCTGTATAATGAAAATATTGTTTCCTTTTTTGAACAGCAAACGTCAGATAGGGAGAGTGGGGAAGTATGTATCAGTTTCGAATACGAGCTCACTTATACCGCAGCTAAGGACCGCAAGCGTCATGCTTTTACATGTGCGGACTGCTAAAACATTTGGCTACCTGATCACAACGTTTTCAATCGGATCACTCGCTGGTGGTCCGTCAATGGAATGACAAACAGACTCCTTTTAGTTGTTTCAACTCACCCCACACATTGGGTGAGTTGTATCATGTAATGGGTTCGAATATAACACTTATCTGACAAGTGCATAAAATCGTAGTCTCTTTAATAAGAACAATCACGCCGTTGGGCATTTCTCGCCTATGTATTTTCTTGATTCATATGTCATTAGAAGTCAGATGCTCGATTATTTTTAGTATTTTTGCCAAAGCACATCCGAACTCCTTGAAAAGCGAGGAGAGTATAAATCCCAGTTTTTGTGTCATTATCAAAATTGTATACGTCCAGTGCGCAAAAACGATAGCCACACCAGAAAACTGGCTAATAGAACCAAAAAGTGGTAATTGGAGTATTTCAGGCAGTACCGTAACTGCGTCCATTCTCTCACATTGCAATGGTGTTGCAACTGATACCTGGTGGTGCACTGATATCTCAACATCAATGCATTAACACGCGCATTGACGGGGGTCTGAGCCACCTTCGCATTGACGGGGGGCGGGTCCCCCCTAAGATCTCGAGAACCACGGTAGTTAGCGAAAAACGGTAAACGGCGTTGGGCTGCCCATCCACTTCTCCATCGAAAACATTTGAACCATTTTTTTGTCAGGTCACATTTAAGGTCACCAGAGGTCAAAACATGCCCGTCATAGGGAAAACATGTAAATTCAGTTTTTCGGCCATTACATCTGAACAACTAAAGATAGAGCAAAACGACTTGAACTATATGAATCCTCTTAGCAAGCCAAATCGAATGATATATAACTTGACCTTGCTAGGTCAAATCAAGGATTTGACCTGACCTAAGGTCAGGTCAGGGTCAAATTATATAAAATGCATATCATTAGAACCGCAAAGCCCAGGCAAGTCTAATGCAGCTAAAATAAATGCTCTATCACCATC